>CADEHL010000997.1:5581061-6018561 GCA_902827135.1 Harpagifer antarcticus
GCATGACGTATGTTGGAAAATGTGTGTGGGTGTTTGTGTGAGAGACGGTTGGAGATTCTGGGCTCATTAGAAGTTAGACAATTGTTTAAACTGATAAGGAGAGAAGAAGAGTAGAAAAAAAGGGGAATCAAAACCTACTTTTGATTAGAATTGGCCCACCACCCTATAACATTCCTCTCGGTATCCGTGTTGTATGTAGGGTATTTTTAGCTTCTCAAAGTCTGTAACACTGCATATCCCTAAGGTCTGTAAACCATGACAAAGCTTACTAGTCGAGCAAAATATGTTATCATTTTTAGCCACCCAATGATTAAGAAACTTGCAGTGTTAAGAGATTCCTGCCTGGTTTATAGTTTTTTTTGTGCTTATAATGTAATCTAAGTTACAATCAATGGGGGACATTATTCCACAAAGAGTTGTATTATTGTTAGAAACAAACTCAACTGAGTTTGATACTTTAGTCTCTTGATACTCATACAGGGTTGAACATATTCATACAGTAGGAACTTTTAACAAGCATTGTACTTTGCTACATTCAAAGTCATCTGTAACAGAGCAGCACAAAAAGTACACAGACCAAGGCCAGTAATTAGAGAACAATACAACAGGGCGCAATAATTCAATAAAATGAAGTATCGGAGCATGTGGGTCATGGTTAGCATTATCGCACATGGCATTATTTTTGAAAATGTGTTTAGGACGATTGTTGTCATTTAGGCCTACCCAAAGTAATCAAATGTAACACACCGACCGGGCAGCACGCTAAGTGACCCAAACCAAACAAACCCATAATTAACAAGGTGTTTGCTAAGCTAACATGCTAATGGATCCTCCAGGTGAGTTCAGTGTTCACCAAAGAGCACCTACATTCACTGAGGTCTGTGATGCATTTCTGCGGTTGACAGTCATTTCTGATGTGATTGCAGATTTGGGCTCATTATTTCTGAAAGCTTTGAGCAGTTCTTTAGGACAGACAGGCTGAGTGGAGTGGTTATATTGGGGCAGAACCTGGAGCCGATTTAGGAGGCACTCGCGATGACTGCACCATTACGTTTAGACAGGTGAGTAGGCCTCAGATAACAGATTTACTGGTTAATGTAAGCGGTGTGTTAGTGTAAGCAGATCTCTATTTTATTCAAATGTGTGTGGCTGCAGTAGCTGTAGACTTTCATATTGTTCATACACAGAATTGTCTGCTAATTCTAACATTGGTGGTATTTTATTTTTATTTCTATCCCTATAAGCTAATGCTTGTTGAACATGCTGAGGTGTCCATAGAAGTTTTATTAATTATCAGTCATTTTTGTTTAATTGTGTGATTTGTGTCACCTCCCTGGTTATTTCTTGTGACAGTATATCAACCCACCTATAGATGACCTGATGAGGGCCAACAATGAAACACACAGGCTCACAAATGTGTTATTCTGTCTATGTTGAGAAAAGCTATAGGCTACTTGATAATCATTTGTATGCGTGGGATGCAGAGTGCTGCATTGTGATGTTTTTGTAATACTTTTTTTTGTCTCTATTATAGCCCAAATGTGTTATTCTGTCTAGCAGTAGTTGTACGTATCAATCATAGAATATATTTCTTCTGTCTTTATGTTTATTGAAATATAGTGCAGCATACAGTATGTTCTGTTTTTTAGGCCTACCATAAACATTACGCAAGCTTACAGGAACATCTTGTGAAGAAGTCCTCATCCAGTCCGACAGGTTGGAGCATAAAGCAGAACGTTTATATATGATGACAGTATATCAGGATGTATGCCTTAAGTGTAGTTGTGTAACCAACCCACCTATAGATGACCTGATGAGGGCCAACAATGAAACACACAGGCTCACATCCAGGTCTCATCAAGCACTTCATAGTGATAGATGATATTGTTACAACACTTCCTCAGTGCAACTGGAGGAATGTGTCTGGACAACGTCTTTGATGGCAAAGGTCGAACAATGTTATTATCATGGTTACCTTTGCCAACATTTGATTTACAATGTGTTATTGCTGATAAACAGCAACGAGAGGGCTGCTAATTTATTTGCTTGTGGGTCCCTATGTTGCATCATAACTCAAACTATTAATGGGGGAAAGGAGAGACATCACACTTTTCCAGTGGCGAACCGTCAGGACCTTTAAGGTATTCAAAGAATACCCTGGAACACTCAGATAAAACAAACAAAAAATCGATTTAATTATATAAATAAAATGTAATAAAATGTATATAAAATGTATATAATTTAGGATTTTAATCCAGGAAAATAAATGAGTAGCAAGATGATTATTACTAAAGATAGATTATGCTCATTGTTTTTTGTTGGATTGTGTTTCTCTAGTTGTCTGTTTTTCTGGCCTACATCCATGAAAATGACCACTGGGTGTATTTAGACTAAATGAAAGGGAAATAAGCTGCTTCTATTGCAGTAAATACATACCTATTTCTACATAGTGTGTTTGACATCTGAAATTTGACTAACCTCCGACTGATAAATTATATCATTACAAGTTGCGTGGTACCAGTATAATATCCTGTCATATTTATACAGTGTAGCACCTCCAAAATGTATTACAGGATCACTATAGTTAATTCAGATAATGGGCTGCTCCATCTTCCAGAACAAGCCAGGAAATCTCCATGTAAACATGGCATCCATCCACTTCCAATAGAGTCACATCAGTCTACAGAATGAACCGAAACGCAGGGAAGAGCTAAAAGAATCACCAGAGCAGCACAAAACAGGGGTAGTAGTGGGAGGGGAGATAAAGAGAGAGAGGGAGAGGGTGAGCGAGAGACTATATGGAGGAGTGGAGGCAGTGGCCTAGATGTGTGAAACGCCAGGGGTTACTTTTTTGGTTCACTGGTTGACAACCGGAGGCAACCCAATAGACCAAATGTAATGGGGAAGTTCTGAAACACAAAACTCAAAGAAAAGTTGGGAACCCCATCATTTGGAAGGTTTTTTCCAACCAGTCTATAGCCTGCGCATTCTTATTGAACTTTTGTTTTGGAGTCATGCATCACTGACCAACATGTTGGTGTCACCTGCACACAGAGAGCATGTATTATCATGGGAAGCCAAGGTGGAACATGTAGACTGAGACGCTCACACTGACACTAAATCTATTATTTTGCTGGACGGTCAGCACAGCATTCCCCTTGACTGATCAGCGATGGCCTTGGAGGCAGACAGCGACAGAGGTTCATCAAGAAGCGCTCATGAAAAATATCCCCGAGCAGCGTTAGAGCGCAACGGCTACGTGAAGACATGTGTCACTCCGTTACACCAGGACGCATGGATCCAGTCGTGGCTGAGAGTCGCCGTGACATGGACTTGCCGAAGAGTGTCGTCTGCGGTCTGTGTTGCCTCAGTCTCCGTTATTCTCGCTCTGCTGCTCAGATTGGTCGACTGGGATGCAAGCAGCAGCAGCGACGCAAATAGCAGCGGCTCTCTTCTTCAGTTCGTGGTAAACTGCGCTGGGGAGCTGCTCTTGACTGTGTGCGATTGCGTCTCCCCCGTGTTTACACTCGTATGTGCCTTCTTCTGGGTCGGGTTTTATCTGATTCGTTGCGGGGTGCTCATCCGCAACGCGGTGTTTTTGTTGGCCGTGTGCAACTTGGGTGAAGCCGCGGCGCAGTCCCTCCTGCGCGGCGCGGAGGAGCAGTTGCTGTCCCTTCCCGCAACCCTGGTAGTCCTCGGCTGCCTGGGCAGCGGGGCTCTGCTGGTCGTCCGGCTGCGTCAGGGAGTGTCCATCCTCGTCTTTATTAGCGTCATCAGGACCGTCTCACTCATCTCTCTGGGCAGATTCCGGGCCAGCTGGAGACCCTACCTGGCCTACCTGCTGGGGCTGCTGGGGGTTTTGCTTGCGAGGTATGCTGACCGGCTCCTGCCGGCCTCAGGGACCAGCGGGACGGGGTGCTGTGGCTCTGTGACCGGGGCGAAGGAGGATGACATCCCTGTCTTCAAAAGGAGACGGAGGTCCAGCTCCATAGCGGCCTCGGAAATGATGGCTCACAGTCAGAGCAACAGCAAGTCCCACCGCAGGACTTCGCTGCCTTGCATTCCGCGGGACCAGGTAAGACGTGTTCAACTTCTAAACCAGAGCACCATTTACGTTTTGTTTTTGCCTTTCTTATTTCATTTCAGCAATTGCAGACGTGCTTTGCTTTTTGGTGTCCTGCATTTGTGGCAGCTTTACGCACGTTTCCTTCCTGACAACGGGCAAGCCGGAGTAACACACATGTATTATTATGTTGCAATGACTTGTGTGCTTTACTAACATCGGTTGCAGCAATTGCGACCCATTGCTCACAAAGTATGTATCTGATTGTACGCCTTTTATGGTGTTTAGATCTGCAATCTTCTCGACACCATGCACACAGTGCTGTTTATCGTTGCTCTGACACTTTGGTTAATTTGGTCATCATCATTGTGCTCTGCTGTTTTTTCTACTGATAAGGTGCACTTAGCATGCCACGTTACTGTGTGTGCTTGTTGGCGGGTATTTGAGTGCGGGCATGCAGGTGTGAGATCTCATGTAAATATTTTTGAAAGCCTCTGTTTATCCTGGGTGCTGGCAAGTGGTGAGGTGCACGTGTTTCCTAATTTAACACATGATGGAGCAAAATGTGATGGCACTGTGACCTCAAAAGAACCTCCTTTTGTGATACATGATTATTGTGGAAGCCTAGTGTCAGAAAAAGAAAAAGTACAGATAGGAATATAAATGTCATAGTAACATTGTACATCAATCATTAAAATCTTAATTAAAAAAGTATTCCTTTTGTTGATCCTGGAGGTGCCTGTTCTATTTTTGGAAACGTGCAGGATAGATGATTGGTAGTGACTGATGGTGTAGTGAAAAGAGGAGATATTTACACTGTGACCTGTGATTATTAACTGGGTGAAACAATTCAAGAATATCCTGGCTTTTTCAAAGACACCTACACCTTCTCAACATACTTTCCTAAATCGTGTTTGTTTATATTTAATTTAAATGTGTTTACTCGTTGCCTGTTGGTGTACTGTTATTGCCCCTTGAACTTTAACACTTATATCTTAACATTTTCTGGAGAAAATCGCTGATTGCTTGCAGCCTAATATCATAAGTGATGGGGTTTGTTCTATCAAGTTATAGATAACCAGAGTAAATGTAAAACAAATGTATATACTAAGGTTCATTTTCTGTTTTAACAACACTGTTTTAGTACTTTTTAGTGCCACATCATTACTTCACAGAAATCACAATCTTCACAAAAAAATGGGATCCCATTATATAAAGTACTTTCCCAATATGTCCTCAGGATGTCTTTAACATCAATCCTTAATTTTTGCTTTGCTTTATATTTATTATGACTTAACAATGATAAGCCAATTACTATGCAAAAGCCTAAAACTGTCTGTGATATCTCTCAGCTTATATTAAAGCATTTTCCACAACTGACTCAACATCTGATATGTATGCATATCACACGCTTTCTCATTAACATATTAAGAAAACATATCAATTTATAATTTGATATGTTTTCACGAATGGGTGATCTGCTGCTGAAACAAAGAATTGTTCCACCAATCCAGCAGTTTTTGCCCCCGAGTGTGCATCATCATATAAACACCAAGAGCTTTAGGGAGGAACAAATGAGGAGCTGGCAGTGTTATTGCCACATGGGAGATCCATTCACATGGATGTGCAGTGGGGATTCACGGTGATCATTCTGAGTGGGGGGAGTTTGTCTCATACTCACCCATGTGGCTTAAGTGGAGAAGCAGCGTAATCCTTACCGACACTTGTCTCTTTCTTCTGTTGGCTGGCCATGTTGCCTCGACCCATTTGTAGACTTTGAGAGACGGAAAGACCGTGTGACTCAGGAAGAACACCTTAATAGCAGTGATTAAATGGCTCATCAGTTCTCTTCTATTGGTTTGTGGTGTCGTTGAAATGCTCATAATCTCTCAATGTGAGATGATTTATTTTGTTTCTGGCATACTAGCTTTCACACTTTATTGCTACCTTTTTAAAGCTGCAATATAGCAGTGCCATGTTCCTGGATATAAAAAACACCAAGATTTAGTATTTAAATTTTCTTAACATGTCTGCTTTTTGTTAACATTTTCACTGATAAAAGTTTATTTTATTTTTTAAAACACCCTCTATTCTCAACAAAAAACCTCACATTTTCTCTGTTTGTAATCATCTTTGTGAGAGTTAATTATAGGTCCTCAATAATAATTTCAGAACATATCTAAGATATCTTCCACAAGGCTCTCAACATGGCGACGGCTGAGCTGGCAGCTAGCAGCTAATGGTGCTAACATCGGAAATAGTGCAAACAAAGTAAACAGTGCTGACAGAGCAACATAGTGTTAATAATGTGGAACAAGAAGGTGGGCGTTACACGTGCATGACAACGCTGTCGCTAGGCACAACATTATTAGTGGTCTCTGTGCGCTATATAACGACAATTAGCTTGCCAGTTGAACCCACAAACAATCAAGGACTCACATGCACACACAGTCAGACCTGCTACATAAACAAAAGAGAAGTTTGGTTTAAAACGAAGAGAGAATGCACATATGCTGAGTATGCCATTACTCCATATCTAGCAAATCGTTCTTTGCTGCTATTAATGGTCTGAACGTAGAATTGAGAACCTTCAAGGCGTATTATTTAGTGTCAATATGGTGGTGATGAGTCACCAATGGCCCTTTTTAAAGCAGATCACACACACCTTTCAGAGTGCCTTGATCCAGAATCACATCTCATCTCACAGTTTTCACTATTTCATTTGGAAGCTGGAGCTGATCCCATATTAGCTGTCTGACTTTGGCTGCTTGGTTGTTCATTACTAATTGGTATCCAGGGAACCTTGAGTTACCGGACTATCTGTATTAGAACAGCTCCATTAGCCGTTCTGCTCTGTCATGTCTGGAACAAGACCGATGACAAATTGAACTTTGAAACTTGAACTACCTCACAATTGACCAGTTGCCGAGGACAGCGTTTCCTCCTGAAGCCTTTCCTCGCTGTGTAATGTGAGGATCAGTGAGAGGAACATGGAGATTGATGCAGGGCAAACAAACAAATGGATTGCACCTAGGCTTCAAAGTCAAACAAATTACCAGACTGTGAAAAACAATGTAGATTACCTGATGGAATTATGACATTTCTGTGTGTTTCATGTAATAATGTGAGAATGGTTACATCATATCCGTGTGAAGCAATGAGGCTGAGACTGGTTTAATCTGCTGCTACTTTTTTGTCCCTTCAGTGGAGCAGAAGCCTCCACGGACGTTTAAATCACATGCTTCATGTATCATTGATTCGCTTAATCTGATTCCATCACCTCTGTCCCATTTCACTTTTATTGATTCATCAACTTTACGACCCAAGCTTATAAACTACTAAGCTTTATGCTAAGATGAAATATTTGCATTAAAACAGGTAGATTGAAACACACCTAGCGAGGATGATTCATATGTTTATTTGAAAGGAAATTGTGAATCAGTAAGCAAGGAAGTGGTTTTAGCCAAAGCCCAGGTCTGCATACCAAATCGTGTGGTACCATTTCCGAGAGAGAGAAACCATGACATAATTATTTAACATTTTAAGAATACATTTTATGACCTCCATGTCATATATTTATGTATATATATATATATATATATATATATATATATATATATATATATATTTGTATATATAATATCTACATGTATATTTTCTATTTCAACATGTATATTTTCTATTTTATTTTAATTTGTATTTCTATTCTTGTTTATTTCTAGTTTTGTTTTATTGTAAAATGTCTTTTATGCTGCTGCTGCAACAAAAACAATTTCCCAAATTGGGATCAATAAAGTACCATCTTATCTTATCAGAATTAAATGAATGTACTATATAATAAACACAGTAATTCACTTTTTCTGTGTGTTTCAGTCAGCCATGTATCGTTTTATAACCTGCCATTTGTCCATTAATGATGTATTACAAAACAGAAATTCAACCATTCTTCAAATGTTAAATTGTTTTATTTCCTTCTCTCTTAAAGTTTCTGTCTGACACAATCATACACAGTTGGTAGGTCTAGTTTAACTTAACGAGATAATGAAGCTCTCCAGAGTGCAGTTCTACCTGAGAAAAAAGTGGTTGGTTTTCATCAAGCGTTGGTGGTGCAGTATTCATGAAGCAGGCTGGTGCAGCCTGCAAAGCCAGAGGCAAGACAGGCACTCTGCTGAACTGAAAATGGGAAATAGCTTAGTCTATGTGGCTTTATTTCAGTTTTTTTTTCTTTTATGGGGGGAGAGAGTGATTTATTGTGTTGGTGTTGTACTGCTGTGCAGAATAAATCAGCTTATATTAAGGGAGTTTTCAAAGCATGATGATAAACTAAATAATAGCTGATGGTTTTGACATGAATTTGACTCCATTGTGATCTTCGCACAGAGACCTTGCATTTGACAGAAGTTGTTTGTTTTTTAACGAGGGTCTCAGTGGGATTGGGGGGTTTCGGGGGGAAAGGCCTCTGCTAGTGGTTTTTGTGTCACATGCAATTGAAAAGCAGTTGCTTTATACAAAATGATGACAACCATAAATAGAATGTCTAAAAAGAAGTGGTGATATGTCCAAGACGCCAAGTGTTTTTTTTCTTTTTACTATTTATCATTCAGTTTTTCTTTCACAGTTCATTAGAACAATGCAACATTCAGTCACTTCTTTCATTCAAGCCCAACACAACATGACAAAGCTACAGTATGATAAGCATTGGAAACATGTTGAGCATTTGCAGGGCAACACAAAGTAGTATTCTTGTCATTTCAAAATCTTTGTTCACTTAAAATGAGGTCAGCCCTTGAATAAGGCCATTCTGTGTTGCATAACATATTCATCATCTCATCATCATATACAGTATGTGTCTGAAAGAGGAGGGAGGGCGGAGGGAGACATTAAAGCAGAGACATGTGCTCAGAGATCTATTTGAAGGAAGGCCCACATTCTCTCATTGACGCAAATACATTTCCAGAGAGACATTCAACCTGTTCCGGTTGCTGGAGATCTGACTTTGTGTAACATTGAGGCTTATTATGCCTTTGATTGAGATAATGGAGCATATTGTCATTATTTAAAATGAACAAATAACATTTGGCATGATTTTTCAATCATGCCAAATGTGCCAGTGCATACATATTGACTCTATGTCAGTTTTGAATGTTCATTGGCAAGGTTAAAAAACAAACATGGTAAGCAGTTGGTTTAGTAGGCAAGCCTCTGTTGCCGGAGGTGCAGCTGTTTCATTTCATTCAAAAGAAACACAGAAAAGGTAGACATAGCGACAGACGCTGAAGATAGTGGACAGAGACAGAAAGATGGGTTCACTTAAAGTGATTGAAGGAAAAGAACACACTGGCATGAGCACAGGCTGCATCCAGCCCCAAGCAGCAGTCAAACAGCCAAATGTGGGTTAGAGAGTGTGTGTGTGTGTGTGTGTGTGTGTGTGTGTGTGTGTGTTGTGTGTGTGTGTGTGTGTGTGTGTGTGTGTGTGTGTGTGTGTGTGTGGGTGTGTGTGTGTGTGGTGTGTGTGTGTGTGGGTGTGTGTGGGTGTGGGTGTGTGTGTGTGAGAGAGAGGAGGAAGAGGGTGGACCAACTAGCTTGAGGGGAACTGATGCCGGAGCGACTGCGTGAGAGAGGAGCAGGGAGGGAGTGTGAGGGGGGGAAAGCGAGAGTGTTGAAAGATTTGCTGGGGAGGGTGAGGAAAACAGGGGGAGTGAGAGGAGTGTTGCTGCCAAACGCAGCATAAGTGTTGATGGTAAAAGGACAACTATCTGGTCCCTGTGTTCAACCTCTCTGCGCTGTTTTCTAAACACACCATCGCTCCGAGCCTTCACACAGACAGACTCATAGACACACTGCTGAGGCACGTTTCAATCGAGTGTTGTTTTGTGCGACAGATATTGCGCGTGTGTGTTTGTCTCTGCATAATATGAATATGGTGCTATGCCATATGCTCCCACAGAGAGAGGAGAGGGCCAGGGAAAGAACAAAAAGTGTGTGTGTGGCCTAGCATTACTATACTTGTGGGGACCTAAATCTGTTTACACAGTCACGTGTGGGGACTCACCGCCCTTATGGGGATAAATTGGAGGTCCCCATGAGGGGAATCATTCATTTTAGGGTGAAGACTTGGTTAGGTTTAGGTTTAGGATTAGGGTAAGGGTTAGGGTTAGGCATGTGGGTTTGCTATCCTGGCTCCAAAATGGTGGAATGAGCTCCCCATTGACATCAGGACGGCAGAAAGCCTGCACATCTTCCGGCACAGACTGAAAACTCATCTCTTTCGACTCCACTTCGAGCGATAGAATTACTAACAAAGCACTTATATACTAACATAGGACTGGCTTATCTATAGCCAGCTGAGTAGCACTTGAAATGTTTGGCTCTATGATACCTGATGTACTTATATGATTCTGTTTTCTTCTGGGCTGTGTCTTCCTGGTCGTATGTACTTATTGTAAGTCACTTTGGACAAAAGCGTCAGCTAAATGCAATGTAATGTAATGTAATGTGTTGGTTATGGTTAAGGTTAGGTAAGTCAATGTAATGTACCCTGAAGTGATGTATACATGGTATGTGTGTGTGTGTGTGTGTGTGTGTGTGTGTGTGTGTGTGTGTGTGTGTGTGTGTGTGGAGGAAAGGCAGCAGTGAATAATTTTAACCTGGCTAGGCCACTTCACACACACCACACACTCACACACACACACACACACACACACACACACCCACACACACACACACACACACCACACACACACACACACACACACACACACACACACACACACACACCACACACTATACATACACTTACAGTGGCTTCCCTGCTGGCTGTCCAGATGAGGTTTGGTGGCCCTGGACAAGGATTGCCTTGTTACTTGATTCAATGGTGTGTTTTAGCTCCAAAATATGCTCGGTGAGAGGTGAGAGGGGGGATGGTGGTTGGCCTGGGAAGGGGGCAGCATCAACTAGTAGAATCTAGATATTTCCATACTGTAAGTCAGTCTGTATGTCAGTTTACCTTTCTCTTGCACTACAGTAAACATTCAGTCAGCGACAGAGAGTAACAGTTCTGGGCTGACTGTTTTATGTGAGTGCTTCACTTTCAGGACATTTGTCAGTTTGCACTTTAAGAACACAGGTTTAACATAATGAGTGATTTCCAATTTTAACATACAAAGTATTTACAGCATAGACGATTTGGAGACGTTAAAACCCGTTTACATCATCATAAAACCAGTGTTTTTTATGCTATGATCATCCAAACACTAAGAACACATCGAAGAGCCAAAGTTTCCCTGGGTCATATGTTTCTTCTGAATACTAAATACACAATTTCTCTCAGCTCATCTGTGTTATATTTCCTCTTCTTAGCAGGATACTTTGATTGTTTGCTTTCGGTATTTTTAATTTCATTCGTGGAAAATAATTAGGAAAGATAGCTCAACACCAGCCTAATCCTTTAAAGCAATGCAAGTTGATCTTTGAAGAGAGAGCAATTCTTATCTGCAGTGACATTATTCCAGGGGCAATTTCTCAGAATCCTAATTTACATTGTAGCATCAATCAGAAAATCTGCCTTTGGCCCTTATTATCCTGCATTGTATGTACAACACATTTTGCAAACCTCTTTTCCTCTACATACTGTAGATGAGTCAGATCATCTTTTCCCAACACGCAATCATTCCCACCTCATTTTCTAAACAGCATTATTTAAATCAGCGCTTCACTAAACTTTAATCCACCAGTGAGTTGGTGGAGAACAAAATCAGAGCTACAGTAAAAGAAAGTGAATACATTAATTGATAAAAACACATTTGAATGAATGCTGATACTGATTGCTCAGAGACATTACAGTCTGTTTAAAACTCTGTCTTTACGAAATGATGGTACATTTATATATGGTTTCTTCTAAATGTATAAAGATGATTGGATTACAAAAGCAGAAAGCAGCTTAAAGAGAGAGGTTACCATTTTGTTTCTTGCCATAAAGAGTTCATTTTACCATGGTCAATTTTGTGCGTGCATCTTTCAACATCTTTCTGTAACAAATCCCAATTTGGAGTGTAGACTGCACAGCTAACGTTGTGTGTTTAACTGTAAAGACATGTGGAGTGCACACAAACTGTACACAAACACATGTACACACACTGAGCCTGGCCTTCGTGAAGCCCCCAGATGTGCTGTGTCCTCTGAAAGCAGCAATCTTTATTCAGATTGAGTTTGACTGTCATTGTGGGTTTGATCACTGACCCTGTCAAGCGATGGCTCACACATGCACACAGCACACACACACACACACACACACACACACACACACACACACACACACACACACACACACACACACACACACACACACACACACACACACACACACACACAGCACATGCTGTCAGCTGCCAGCGTTATATGTATGCATGGTTGTTACAATCAGCATCATGGTTTTCTTAGTTTGCTTTCACACAATTTCCAAATAATAATAAAAATGTCCTCCCACAAACGCACTCAATATACTGTGTGTGTGTGTGTGTGTGTGTGTCTTTGTGTGTCTTTGTGTGTCTTTGTGTGTGTGTGTCTTTGTGGTTTATGCTCGGTCAACAGTCTGCAGACAGTGTGTTTGTCTTGGACGCCTGCAGCCTGCCTGTAGATTACCCAATCAGATAATCAAGGGTATAATTGCATCACATGCATCTGGGAGTGTTTTTCCCTTCCATTATCCCTCATAAGGCAAGCATACACGTCAGATACACACACACACACACACACACACACACACACACACACACACACACACACACACACACACACACACACACACACACACACACACACACACACACACACACACACACACACACACACACACACACACAAACTGCAGACACACATTGATGATGTACATATAGCAGCTAATGACTGTTCCAGATTGGTACAAAGTTCGGCCTTAACTCTGGGTTGTTAAAATAAAATGTGTACATTGAGGAGTAGATGTTTTCTTGTGAATGGACCATATTCGAAGATGCAACTCTTTTCAAAACATGTCAATCTGAAATGAATAGCAAAGCTAAGCAGTTATTACATCCCTAATTCTCGACACTCAACATTGGGATACATCTGATCTCCTGTGTTGAATTTCAAAGATTGTAGAAGTGTAGTTATGGCATTGAAAAACTCAAGTCCCGAGCTCCTCCAACAATGCAACAGGACATTACAACAATAACACTTTTATATCAATTTGCGTGACCCAAATCTTTAAATGCATAGCACTTCCTCAAGAGAAATGTATTCATCTGAATAAAGTAATTGTTTATTGACATTGTGTAATACAGTATGCCTATTACTTGTGTGGATATTAATATTATGCATTTGTGAATAATATTATGCTGCATAACACATAGTCATGTCTCAAACTACTTTGCTGCACTATTTGGTAGTCTTCAGTGCAACATTTAGGGGAAAGGCTTTAGCGACTGTTGATGAAACAGAAAGACTGAGAAGACATGAAGATGACTTGACTGCAGAATTAATTTGGGTAGTATTATCCCACAGGGCATTTTGCCTCAGGCTATAAAACTCTCTACTGTGTTGGTATCTCTTTCATTCTCTCAGCCTTTCTCTGCCTTTCTCTCTCACTTTCTGTCTCTTTTTTGTGTGCCTGTCTCTCTCTATTTTCTCTCCCACTCACCCAATTTCCTCTCCGTCCAACTTTCACAGGACAAATGCCAAAGGCTGTATTATTGTGTCCTCATCTGCCGTCACTCACTGTGTTATGTAAGAGACTGCTGATGTGTGTGAGTGTCTCTGCATGTGTGCTTATATTTTTCCTTGGCTTCAGTCCTGATATGCCTTCTCTGAATTCACAAACTGAGGCCAGACTTGTTTCAGCTCTACAGTGTGTCTTTACCTCGACCTCCTCTGTGGCTATACTTTGTTTTAACCGTATAGAAAATTAGCAGGAGTGAGGAAAGAGAACCTTTCTTATCTAAATTATGCTAACGTCGTAAAATTGCTGATATTTTATATCATAAGCAAGGTGGCGTTTTGACACCTTGTGACAATGTAATGGTTTGGATGCAAATTTCGCACCTGTCATGTTGAAACATTGGGACACCTGAATGTGGTTTGGAAATCACACTGAAAGGGGGATGAGAGTGTGTAAAGCAAACTAGAGTAAAGGAATAGTGAAGCTGTCATGATGGAAAACGTTTTTTTCTTTGTATATTTATTTATTTATTTAATTTTATTCTGTCACTTACTCATTCTATTCGTAATATTATCCTTGATGAACTCATACCTGTACTATGTGTTTAACTCTTATTGCTGTTGCATGCAGTCCCTATCCATAAAACAACTTTTACATGACTTTGTACCACAGCCATTTATAACCAGCAGATCATAGTCCATAATTACTCTAGTGCATTATGCTCAATTGTAATACATTCTTATGATGTCTCTAACGTATTCAGGGTGTGTAAAACCTGGTATGGAGGAGAGAGTTTATTTCAGGTCAGGTTTTAATATTCAGAAATAATTGGATCGTTTCTATAAATGGCACCATGTTTTTTCTGCGAGCTGTGGTGGTAACGCACCAAGAAGGGAGCGCTTGGTTCTCATCCGAAGAGCAGATGAAGGAGCTTGCCTCAGGCTGTGATGTGTGTACAGGATGGTCCACACACTGCACAGTGCACACACAAACCGTCTCTATATCTCTTACTCTCACTTTCTCACTGTCTCAATCAAATGCTTTCACAAACGCGCACATAGCGGCATATTCACACACACGTTTACTATAGGATCCGGTTCGGTTCCTTCAGGCCTGTGCAGCTTGTGCTAATGTCAAGTATTCCCTTCTTTCATTCAGTTTATTTTCTTTAGCCTCTGCCTTTATCTGCCTCCCACTTTTTCCTCCTCTACCTCCCTCTGTCCAATCTCATTCAACAAGGAATTCAAAGAACGAGTCCTTATTGGATGAGGCTGCTGGGGTGTAGAATAGGCTGAGTGTGTTTGGTTTAGCCTGAAGACACGGCTACCCAGAAGAGACGCTTTCTTTCTATGGATTCGTTCTCCTACAAGTTTCATACTCGGTGTCTTTTTTATTGTTGTTGGTCTTTCAGACTTAAGTGTTATCTTTTGTGAACGAAAACAAGAAACAAATCTTACACACTTAAACAAGAGTTATAGCTTTCACATATATACAGAGCGGCCTCTGTTTGTATCTCTGGATGAGACAGGGACAGCATAATACATTGATATAGAGACATAATGATCATGTTACTTATGGATAAGCTGTGTTTACAAACTCGGAGTAATGTCTCGGATAACCAGTATAAAGTATATACATTTTGATATACAGCTTTTATTTCTGCATGGATATTATTTAAACCAGTAATCCACCAATATGAAGTGTTATAATTTAATGTTAGCGCTGTGGACAGTTTACATCTATATAATTTGTATTAGTTCAGAGACTTTGGTGACATCTCATTCATCATGCATAATTACTGTAGCGTCCACTGATGAGTAGTATTTCACAGTATCTGTTAGTACAGTATTATGGTCTTGATAAATAAATAATATGTAAATAAAAGTTTGTTTAACTTTTGCACCTCAAGTATGGCAGAAAATGCTGCGGCACAAATGACTTGTATTGGTTATTTTCTGTTTAGAGTATCATCTTGAACATTTTGGAGGGGAAACATGAGAGTGAAACTTCCAGGAACACAGACACAAAATGGGATTTAAGTCATTATGCATGCAGCTCCAAATGGAAGACCAGTGTCTGGATGCTCACGTTGTTCCCATGGGACTCTGCCTGAAATGCTAACTCCCGGCAACGTCAGTGTCAATCAACGTGAGCTGACAGAGAGAAGTGGGGAGTGGGAGCTGTGACGCACTCCCCTCTCAGTAATAGGAGTACAGAATGACAAGCTGGCGTAAGTAGCCTAACATTGGTACAACAACACGAGGGAAAAGCACTCCACTTAGACGTGGAGCCTTGGAGGGCGCAGGAAGATGTGTGTGTGTGTCTTAGCATTACAATACTTGTGGGGACCTAAATCTGTTTACACAGTCACGTGTGGGGACTCGCCACCCTTATGGGGACAAATTGGAGGTCCCCATGAGGGGAATCATTAATTTTAGGGTGAAGAATGGTTTAGGTTTAGGATTAGGGTAAGGGTAAGTTTAAGGGTAAGGGTTAGGGTTAGGATAAGTTAAGGTTAGGATAAGTCTCCAGGAAATGCATGTAAGTCAATGTAATGCCCCCTGAAGTGATGTATACATGGTATGTGTGTGTGTGTGTGTGTGTGTGTGTGTGTGTGTGTGTGTTTCAGCTACAGTGAGGTAAAAATGACAAGCAAAGCGTGCAAGATTATGAATGGTATACATTTAAATATGTAATTGTTTGTGGTAGTATTCAGAAATAGACAGTTCTTATTTTTTTTTAATATAATTGATTGATTTTGGGTTTTAAGGGTGAAAATCTTTTTTACCGTGGTGTAGGCTATATTACGTGAAACAATTGGATACAGAAACAAAAGATGACCACATGGGATGTCTGGGATTTCCGTGCAAGGATGCATTATTGCTCCAAAATGTTGTTGCAGTATTTGTTCTCCGATTCCTGAGAAATATTGTGTGTTTCTTGGTTTTTGCTCAACTTTTTTCACCATTCCACATCCACACATGAATTCATTACTTGTTTTGCCTTGTAAATTTCAACATTCCGTTATTCGACGAGTCAGTTAACACAGTAAACTCATAGAGCACGTGTTTTGTCTATATTGTCTTTACTCTGTTTGATATATGTTATATTAATCATTAAACACATCAGCAGATACAGGACTTACGATCAAATGCAAAAGTGCTGTTTTATGAGCTGTTGTTTATGTGTCATTTCTTTTTCATTTAATCTTTTATTTGAACCGGGACAGTGCACATTAATGAACATTTTAAACAAAATAATGCTTTCAAATGTAAATGAGCCGGATTTTCGCTTTGAGCTCATTTCCATCCGTAGTCCCGTATACATCATCATGAGAAGGACATTACAAAGATGTAAATCTTAATTTGCTGACGGATGCATGAATGTATTTTCTTGACAGTACATGCAAAGTCTTTGTCATGCAACTCCGCTGCAGAACACACACACACACACACACACACACACACACACACACACACACACACACACACACACACACACACACACACACACACACACACACACACACACACACACACACACACACACAGAGATACACACATACACTAATATTTTGCCTATATTCCTCTGGACCCTATCCCTTCAAACCTCCTTCAGACTATCGCTCCTGATATTCTACCGTTTCTCATCCATTTCATCAACACTTCTCTAACTTCTGGTCACTTTCCAAACAGTCTCAAGGAGGCAAGAGTAAACCCTCTCCTAAAGAAACCCACTCCCACCCGTCTGATGTTATAAACTACAGGCCTGTCTCTCTCCTCCCGTTCCTGTCTAAAACACTTGAACGGGCTGTCTTTAAACAACTCTCCTGTTATCTCCATCAGAACAACCTTCTGGATCCGCACCAGTCTGGTTTCAAGGCAGGTCACTCCACAGAAACTGCCCTCCTTGCTGTCACTGAGGAACTGCACACTGCTAAAGCAGCCTCCCTCTCCTCTGTCATCATCTTGTTGGACCTGTCTGCTGCATTCGAAACGGTGAACCATCAGATCCTCCTTCGCACTCTCCAAGAACTTGGAGTTTCAGGCTCTGCACTTTCCCTCATCACCTCATACCTCAAAGACCGCACCTACAGGGTTACTTGGAGAGGGTCGGAGTCCGACCCTTGTCAATTAACTACAGGGGCCCCTCAGGGCTCTGTTCTTGGTCCCCTCCTCTTCTCCTTGTACACAAACTCACTCGGATCTGTCATTAGCCCGCATGGTTTTTCATACCACTGCTACGCTGACGACACCCAATTAATTCTGTCCTTTCCCCGCTCAGAGACCCAGGTCGTCGCACGCATCTCTGCTTGTCTAGCTGACATCTCTCAGTGGATGTCTGCTCATCACCTCAAGCTCAACCTTGACAAGACTGGACTGCTTTTCCTTCCGGGAAAAAGATTGTCCCACTCTTGACCTAACAATCAACATCGGCACCTCTGTTGTTTCCCCGACTCAGACTGCAAGGAATCTGGGAGTGATCCTAGATAACAACCTGTCCTTCACTGCAAACATAGCTGCTACAACCCGCTGCTGCAGATACACGCTTTATAACATCTGGAAGATTCGTCCCCAGCTGACCCAGAAAGTGACGCAGGTTCTGGTCCAGGCTCTCGTCATCTCACACCTAGACTACTGCAACTTCCTCCTGGCTGGTCTACCTGCATGTGCCATCCGACCTCTGTAGCTCATCCAGAATGCAGCGGCTCGTCTGGTCTTCATCCTTCCTAAATTCTCCCACACCACGCCGCTTCTCCGCTCCCTCCACTGGCTTCCGGTAACTGCTAGACTCCACTTCAAGACAATGGTACTTGCGTACCATGCTGCGAATGGATCTGGCCCTCCCTACATCCAGGACATGGTTAAACCGTACACCCCAGCACGTGCACTCCGCTCTGCATCAACCAAATGGCTCGCTGCACCCTCGCTGCCAAGGGGACCCAAGTTCCCATCAGCAAAAACACGTGGGTTTGCTATCCTGGCTCCAAAATGGTGGAATGAGCACCCCATTGACATCAGGACAGCAGATAGCTTACACACCTTCCGGCGCAGACTGAAAACTCATCTCTTTCGACTCCACTTCGAGCAATAGAACTATTAACAAAGCACCTATATACTAATAAAGGACTGGCTTACCTAAAGCCAGTTGAGTAGCACTTGAAATGTGTTTGCTCTATGAAACCTGATGTACTTATATGATTCTGTTTTCTTCAAGTTTGTATTTCGTTGGTCGAACGCACTTATTGTAAGTCGCTTTGGATAAAAGCGTCAGCTAAATGCAATGTAATGTAATGTAATGTATATTCTGTCAGTGTTACCTAATTTTTCAATTCTAAATATTTGTTTCAATTTCTTTAACACTATACTGTCTATTCATTGCCATCATCAATGCAAATCAATATTTGATAAATATGCTCAGATAAACGACCGGACGCTTGCTAAGCGGAGTGATGTGAGCATGTAATGAGATCAATAAGCAATCGCTGGGGTGGTCTGGTCTCACAGTGCATTGACAGGACCCCTGATACTCTGATTGGAAACAATTAGCATCAGTGAGCAACTGATGGTTGAGTGATGACGGTCATGAGTGCATGTTTGAATTAACGTGTGTGGATGGGTGAGTCATCATCATCCAGTCCATCTTTTTCCCTCACGCACACGCACACACACACACACACACACACACACACACACACACACACACACACACACACACACACACACACACACACAAACGCACACAAGCAGAAATTGCATACACGGGCAGCTTTGCCAAATCCTGTTGGCAAGCTAGTTGTGTTGAGTGGGTAAACAAACTTCAGGTCACCATGAACCAGTTTGTAGAGGGAACATCATTTTCTGCAGTTAAACTTGTTTGCTGGTCCCTTTTAAGGAGTAGATAACATTACAGCACAAGAATATATTCTTCAATGACCAGCCTTTATCTGAAGAATGAAAAGTGTTGTTCTAATGGTTAAGCATGATTTGGTTTAAGATGGCATGAGATGAGGAGAGATGCTCCTTAGAACATCTTACCTTTCTTAATCCCAGCAGAAATCATTATCATTGAGATATTTCCTTTTTGTATATTGGATTGAGACAACATGTGTTATCATTGTATCAAATCCTGCTCACTCAGCAAATTATAAAAACATTGTTGGATGTAGGAGAGGAAATAATTGTGATATATCAGATTTCATATTAGCTGCTTTGGTTTCTTTCATTGTTTTCATTTAAAAATGCAAGGGAACATCATTTTCTGCAGTTAAACTTGTTTGCTGGTCCCTTTTAAGGAGTAGATAACATTACAGCACAAGAATATATTCTTCAATGACCAGCCTTTATCATATTAGTTCACAATGGTAATGTAATGATAGAGGAAGTATCTCTATATGTATTCGTACATTCTTCCTTGCCAATGCATGTTTTGCTTTGTGATCATCTCTCTCTCCCTCTCTCCATATATGTCATTTGTCTCTCCCCTCTCTGTTTCGGCCCCAGCTGGGCTCTGGTCAGAACATTTGCTGCTCAGTAGAGGTTTTGGTCTGGCTTGCTGGGTTTTTTACCCCTATGGAAATGCTATGGTTTTGAATGGTATTTATCTTATCATAATGACACTGATAAAGAACATTGTTTAGTTGTAGTCAAAACATACATACTCTGTAATATGTATAATTGTGTCAACAGTGTTTCAAGTTCAATGTGTTTTACATTCTGCTTTACTTGGGAGAGCCTTGCAAGTAATATCTCTGTAGGACGACACTCTCATGGTTACATTTGTATCACTGGGAATCTCTAGATAAAGATATGGTGTTCATGCATGTTTCAAATACATGGTGAAACTAAAAGTAAGTGTCATAGTTGCACAATTATAGAAAACCATGGCTGTGTTTAAATGCATATGTTTATATTACTCTTTGAGTTGTATGCACTTAAATGTATGGTTTTGTAACATACACACAATAGGCTTGTCCCTGGGAACATATATAAGTTCTGCATACAGGAAAAACACCCCTGAGAGCAGCAGTGTTCACATAAACAAAAAGAGCTCCCCCTGCAGTGTGCTGTATGTTCACGCATGTGTTGGCCATCCCAGCAATATAACACCCTAACACTGCACAAAAGGTTGAAATGTTTGAGCTATTCTGATAGGAAACTATGCCTGTATTGGCATAAGTGCAATTAGCAGCAGTCTACGTAACTGAATGATAGAGCTGTCAGAGATTAAGTGGCTCAGATGTGCATTAAGACTCCGTGATTTCCCAGCCTCTTATAGACTTGACATTTTAAGTGTTCGTGAGCCGTAAAGAATGCCTTCAAGAAAGAGCGGAGAGCAGAGGAAGATTTAAGGGGCCGGTCGAATGATTGAGGCCTACATGTTGTGTGGTTTGTAATATGGAGTTCATTGTGATTCAGCATTACCGTGCTTTTATTCTTCCAATCACCCTCCCATCCTGAGGGCCCCACATAAAACATGAATCAGCTGCATTAGACAGATTATCTCGTCTGCCATTCAAGATGCAAAGTCATCTCCGGTGGATGACAGTTGCACTTTCAGGTCATCTAGTTTTGAGCCACTTTATACATCAGCCTAACAACTATGACAACAAGAGCAGTCCTCAGACGCAACACACATTTGCAGACGTACAGGGACTTACCCACACACTATAGGTTTGGGAACAGTTATTTACAAATGATTATATTCATTATACATATGGTAGTAATAATAATAATAATACTAGAATATGTCAGACGATCTTGAGGTATGAGAGCGATTACATAACATATTACAATGACCTTTTTATTTTGTTGTAGTTATAATTCTTATTTGTGGTGACAGGCCCTTTAAGGTATGGGAGAAACGTAATATAATGCACTGTGGTGTTAAGCTCTGCTGGACAGATATCTTCAACGCAAAATAAATCCCCTTCATTTTTATTTCACACAGTGGGGATGCAACAGAGCAGAGCATCATGACTGAAATCAACATCTACTGTCTGGTATGATTAGTCTTTAGCCCTTTCATTAAATAATAAATCAAAATAAAATGCTAAATCCTCAAATTGCTCCCACACAGGGATGGTCAGTTTTTAATTTATCCTTAAATGGGGTTCCCATTTTTGGCTATTCCTCATCTTCTTCATACATACTACAACAACTGTTATCTAAATGAAATATAGTAGGTCAAATTAGCCCAAGATCTCTGCCTTGTTTTGAGATGTCCACATTTAACACATTTGATCCGATGCCTTTTCGGACTACCAGTGGTCTTCCTCAGTTTAAAATGATGCCTTTTATTCATTAGAATAGAGATTGGTCTGGGAAATGCTTAATCCAGCTCAGCACAAAAATTACAATTACAATTATGCAGTGGAAATGGTTATTAAAGGGGCTTTCCGAAAACTCCAATTTTTCGTATTTAGGGGGAAACCACTCGGAAACGTATTGTCAGACTGTTAAATGTCATCACGTTTTGATACAGATATAATACACTATTGCAGCAAAGGGACAGGTAGAGGGTGGTGATGGTGGGGAGTGGTATGTAGATCAGCTCTCCAGTAATAAGTGTGACATGAGCTTTTCTTTTTCTTCATCATCAGCGCCTGCTCTTCTTTTATTTTTAGATGGGTTGACGTAGGATGAAGGGAGAAGGAAGTAAAGGAGAAGAAGAGGAAAAGTGTGTGTCACAGGTCTCTTGCAGAAGAGTCTGTTTTTTCTTCTGTCTTCAGATTATGTGCCAGCCAGAATGGGGCTGCACGAGCTCTGAGCAGATCCCAGGTCAGTGTAGGCCTGAGGGAAAGGGAGAGGAAGGATGTGAGCGTGTTTGGCTTCATTTTGTTCTCCGCTTAGCGTAGTACAATAGCACTTGACACATTACTGCGTGACATTTTCTAACAACAGATTTTAATTAGTTTATGATTTCACAGATGTGTTTAGGTTGTCTAGATTTGAAGGAGGTTTGGCTGAATGCGTAAAGTATATTGTTGTTTTGCTAACATCAAGCCCATGAGCTTTTAGTCTCTTTAGCTAAGGTATAAGCCGAAAGGTATTTTCAAACTCTTTTAGTAATCAAGACATTTAAGTAATCATACAGAAGTGTCTATCTTTATTATTAACTGAAAATACAGATTGTATTACATATTAAACATTTTAACTGAGGATCCCCTTATTATATGCCTCCTGGCAGTCGGTTGCTTATTTTTTTTAGCTATTTACATCCAAACCTTTTAATATATGTTTTATTACTAGAGGGGAAAACAGAAAACTGGTGGGTATGGCTAATGTGTTAGCCAAGAGTATTACATTTACTTGAGATGAAAACAGAACAATGTTGTAGTTCTGTCAAAACCATCCTTACACCTATTGTTACGTTTCACACACTTGCATTCTTGCCAGGGTTTAGTTCATGAACTAATGTGGAAAATAACTGGCACATTTTGACGTTACATTATTATTATTATTATTATTATTATATTATCTATAGGCTTTGCATTTTGTAGCAGTGTTATACCATGTGTTGACAGTAGTTGGCCACATTTTTATACTAGGCAACATTGCTTTGGTTTTGGATTATACAATTAATTAAGATGACTAACACAATGAACACAAATCTGCTTAAAACTTGCATAAAGAAGCAAAATAAAGTGTTGAAAACCAGTGGTATCAGCAGTGCTAGGACATTTGCTTAACTGATTGTCAGTTGTTTCGATGTGAATTTTAAAATATAACATATATTTAGTTAGTTCAGCTCATTGTTTATCCTGCATCAAAGAGAGCTTTGGCACTAGCAAGGCTATCAATGTTAAGGTTATAATATTAATTCAGAGATTAAAACCAAAGAATAGATGATTGCTGATTCGACACCACTAAGGTTCCTATTATTATCCTATTAAATCCGCAAGATCTTTTCAACAAACATCTGAAAAACATAACTTGTATATTATTGCTTTTAAGTCAATATTTAAATCCATCCGAAACTGACATCATACTGGACATGCGGCTCAGGCTTTAGCCTACAACAAATCTACCATCTTAATAGACTTTTAATGAATCAATATGTGCATCCGTTTCCTGATGCAGAAAGCCCTTTTCTGATAATGCACATCACTTGCTGCTCGGTTGTCATGCATCACCTGCTATCACAGGAAACACTCGACAAGCAGTGGGCGTAGTGTAACTGTGGCCAACTGAGCCCCGAACAACAATTTGATGGTACATATTTGAGTCACTTTGATCTTTGTCCCAAGTATCCTAGCAACCAGGTATGTCCAATACAACTGATTTCAGGGTATTGCAAGTCTTCTCATCGCTCAACCGGTGGTGAACATTTGCAATTGGCAGATGCGGAAACAGGGGCGGGTGAGAAGACAGAGGGAGGTTCATGAAGCAGCGGAGAAGAGGAGAGCAGTGGAGAGGAGAGGAAGTGTTTGTGGACTTCATTAGTGAAATGTCACTTGCTTTGGATTGAGGGTTCTTATGACTTTGACATTTGAAATAGGGCTAAGGAAGGAAAGACAGTCGTATTGAAACTACAGTGGAGGAATCTGGATTTAGCAGTTGGTCTTCAACCTGAACACGAATGATGCAGGAGAAGACACTCAGCAAGTATCACAGGACGCCATCAGGACAACACACGTCCTCCTAAACAGGTTCAGTATTGGTTTTCCTGTGTTTGCCCTTCAGTCTGTGTGTACATGTGCCAGCGCTGTGCCTGTGTACGTGCGCACATGTGTGCAGGGAAAGGAAAGCCATTTAATCAGTAATGATGAGATGGTTTAAATAGGACAACTTGAAGCAATGTCTAATTAGGCTTCTTGCGTTTTTAGGTCAATTACGCATTGTGAGACTGTAGTGTAGCAGGAGAGTGAAGCCACTGTTTGAGAGATTCAGTGTCCCTGTGGTTCTTAGATTGGAGATATTTGTTGAGCAGCATTTTCTCTCGAGGTGGATGTGTCATATGTTATCTTACTCAAACGCAATGGTTAGAATAGTTTGATTATCTCGAATATTAAGCTTGAAAAACAGTTTCATTGATATCTATTGATTTTCTGCTAGCCACCATTTTTGCACATTGTGAATATGAGAGACAGTTAGATATTTTTGCAAATTGTAAACAAAGGGGTGTTCTTGTTTCGACTCAGGAAACACATCTCAGCTCACCTGTGATCCCTCCAAAACACATACTCATCTCATAATTATTACCAAATCAATAGATACACGTGTTCATTATTAATAGCCTCACTTACTTCCAGACACTCCTGCTCTGCAATCCTGCAACTGTTTGCAATTCTGCAATCATCGTCCTGCATCCAGAATATGATCTTGGCCTCCGGCATGCTACGTTGGCTACACTGCCTCAGCATTCATTCTTAAAGCACAGAGACTTTCTCCATATTTGACTCTTTTGTGTGTTCTGTTGGTGTCGTAGTACAGAGACAACGGGCTGCTGTACTTGCTGTATGTACAGTTGTTGTAGGCTCGGCTGTGGAGAAGCTCAGTGCCTGTTCTCATTTTCACTTGACTGCCATGGCCTGCCTGTGGACTCAGCCACTCTCTCTCTCTCTCTCTCTCTCTCTCTCTCTCTCTCTGGCCTCTCTCTCTCTCTCTCTCTCTGGCTCCTCTCCTCTCTCTCTCTCCTCGTTCCCTCTCCTCTCTCTCCTCTCTTTCTCTCTCTCCTCTCTCTCTCTCTCCCTCTCTCTCTCTCTGCTCTCTCGTCTTGCTCTCTCTCTCTCATCTCTCTCTCTCTCTCTTTCCTCTCTTTCTCCTCTCTCTGGCTCTCTCTCTGTTTCTATCTCTATCGCTTTTTATCTCTCTCTCCTCTCTCTCTCTGCTCTCACCATCTGCCTTTATGCCTGATCTGCCTACATATCTCTTAACTGTCTCTCAGGAGAGAGCTGGGGGATGAGGTAGAGTGGAAAACTGATATTGTGCGAAATAGCAATATGGGAACAAGAAGAAGATGTGAAATAGGAAACTGGAAGAAAAAAACGGTGTGAGCGAAAGTTGCCATAGTGGGACATCCCCAAGATCATAACAAACATCTGTGCTCGAAGGGGAACCATCCCTGTGTGTGTGGTTCAGGCCTGATGACTGCAATCAAAACATCTCATTTTAAAGGCATGGGCTGCTTTAAATCAGGTTACATGTTTTTGGGCCTGTGAGGACCTGTGAAAACGTCATGCCAGTTTATTTCACAAAGGTGTCTTTTGAATCCTATAGAGGTAAAGTGAAGGATACAAAATATGATTTGGTGATGAAGGAATTGCTTTCATGCTACTTACTTTTTTTCTTGGCATAGACAGAGAGGTCTCCTATGGATTTATTGATACAGATATAAATACTGATACTGCGTATTGATACTGGATACTTCAATCAATATTCTTGTTGATACTACCTCCATAGTTTGGTTTAAAAAATAAAGACATTCAAATATTTGAAAGGATTCAACATTTAGGAATATAAATTTAACTTTATGACTCCTAGAAGTGCCTGAAACAGATGCTAACTGTGTCCTGATTTAATAACTACTTAATGTACATGTTGTCAACTTTTACCTTGATTGATGATGTAGAGACGATCACATTCTTAGTTTTACAAATACCATCTGCATGAGGACGTAGGTGCAGCAACTGCTTTACAAAGGCACTGCTTCAGATTTATTGAATGTAGTATTTGTATCATGAAGTTTGTGGTGTCACCTTACTTTGCATGGAAGCTGGATTCTCAAAATATCCTGGGAAATGATTATCCTGTGAGGTGTTACCTGCTGCTAGGGGCAGTGGTTTAAGTCTATGCTGAAATAATATCAGTTATAACATAATAGTTTTTTTGTTTATTAAAAGAAGAGCAAAGACAACCCCTGAATTTTTTTGTAATTGAAAAGACAATTCCCTTATTTTCCAACTGGTTCCGTTAAGAGTGGATTGAGAGATTATCCAATCCCATGCTAAGTATTTTATATTTGAAAGGGCCTGCTTTCGTAAACAGTTTTGAAGGACAGCTTCTTACATTACATGTTACTTGTTAGACGCTTTTATCCAAAGCGACTTACATACTCAAATACAATCCCAACAGGAGCAGTTTGGGGTGAAGTGTCTTGCCCAGGGTCACAACGACATGCTGACTGCAGTGGGGTTGAACCTGTGACCCCCTGATCCCAACACCTATGCACAACCCACTGTGCCACAAGCCTCTTAAGTGTTCCCTTGACAAATCAAATCAAATCAAACAAGTTTTATTTATATAGCACATTTAAAAACGATGTTTGGTCGAGCCAAAGTGCTGTACAAGTAATAAAAACAATTTACTACAGTACAATAACAACAAAGACAGTCATTGCAACAGCAAATAAAACAAACACACGGAAAAGTCAGGAGTCGTGCTCCGCTCTAACTAGAAGGCCTGAGAAGAAGTGGGGTCTTAAGTGTGGATTTAAAAACCCCTAGGGTCTGGGCCGACCTCCATGGAGGGGCAGAGTGTTCCAGAGCCTGGGGCCAGCTGCTGCGAAGGCTCGGTGCCTCGGGTTTTGAGCCTGGTCTTGGGCACTACCAGCAGCAGCTGGTCAGCAGACCTTAAAGCTCTGGCTGGGGTGTAGCGCTGGAGGAGTTCAGCTATATAGGCCGGAGCCGCCCATTTAGTGCTTTAAAAACAAATAAAATTTTTAAAATCATTCTGTAGTACCGAACTGGAAGCCAGTGCAGTGAGGCCAGAATTGGGGTGATGTGGTCACGCTTTTATGGCCAGTCAGCAAACGTGCAGCTGCGTTCTGGACTAGCTGCAGGCGTTTAATTGATGCCTGGTCCATACCCATATACAGAGCGTTGCAGTAGTCCAGTCTCGAGGTCACAAAGGCGTTAATAACCCTTTCCAGGTCTTTAAAAGATAAATACGACTGTTTTGGCCAAAAGTCTTATTTTAAAAAAGCAGGATTTGACTACGCTGCTGACCTGCTGTCGAATTTAAAATACTGGAGAAGGTCACCCAAGGTTCGTGACCGAGGGGAGGATGTTTGTTGGAGGGAGCAACTACCTCTTTACATGTGTTTGCGTTAGATGGATTTTCATAATTACTTTTTTCATTTAGCTGACGCTTTTATCCAAAGCGACTTACAATAAGTGCATTCGACCAAGACGATACAAACTTGAAGAAAACAGAATCATAAGTACATTAGGTTTCATAGAGCCCAAACCATTGTAAGTGCTACTCAATAGGATTTAGATAAGCCAGTCCTTTGTTAGTATATAAGTGCTTTGTTAGTATATAAGTGCTTTTTATTTGTTTTTTCCATTTTATTGCTCGAAGTGGGAGTCGAAAGAGATGAGTTTTCAGTCTGCGCCAGAAGAGTGCAAGCTATCTGCTGTCCTGATGTCAATGGGGAGCTCATTCCACCATTTTGGAGCCAGGATAGCAAACCAACATGTTTTTGCCGATGGGAGCTTGGGTCCCCCTCCCAGTGAGGGGTGCAGCGAGCCGTTTTGGCTGATGCAGAGCGGATGTGCACGTGCTGGGGTGTATGGTTTAACATTTAGTAAAGTTAGCCCATACTCTCTGAGTCTAACTTTGATGATGTTTATGCAGCGTTGAGTCGTAACAGACAGCAGCTCTACACTTGATGTTCACTGACCTTATTTTTCTTATTTGTGTTCATCATCATAGGCCAGTATTTAATATTATGTGATTATATCCCATCTTTCTGTGCACAGCATGCACTGTATTACACTGAAAGCTTGACAGACTGATCCCAAGGGACAATTCTGGTACATGCATGCCTGTGTGTATACACTCATTTGCCTGTGTTGTGCCCAGTGCCACTGATGATTTACTCATTGACCATCGCTTCCGCCTGCTGTCTCCTGACGGCCCTTTATGCTGGGAGGAATCGATAACCTTCTCCCTCGTGTTGCCTTACTGTGTCTCCACCAGAAACGTCGCTCTGTAGTGCTCCATCCTCTCAAATGCTTTTACATGTTTTACTGAATGGACTTGCAATGCATACATATAACGTAGCCTTGTTCTTTGTTTCCTAGGCTTAAATAGACATTTAACTGAGACCATTCTTTTCCTGAAACGGCTGCAACACACACACACACACACCACACACACACACACACACACACACACACACACACACACACACACACACCACACACACACACACACACACACACACACACCACACACACACACACACACCACACACACACACACACACCCACACACACACACACACACACACACACACACACAGTCACGCTCCTTCTATCTGACTCTCTCCCTGACATTAGCTGAACAGAGACCATTACTGCCAGGTAATGGGTGAATGTCACAATAGCAGGATGTCATAAAGCTCTGGAGTGGTCTAATGGTTTTGTTCAGGTTGAGGTGACACATGCGCACCCGCTCATGCACACAAACAGACACCGCTCTTCAGGAAACTATCTTCCTATGTGCTTGATGCATTTACTCATCACATCACAGGCCGGAGCTCTGATATGTTTGAAGAGCTAATACAATCTGTTTAAAGAAGCAAATTATGAGAATCATCCGTCACTTTGTTTGACTACAGAGGGGGGGCTCTGCCATTGTTACATGTTTCCCCATCTACTCTACCTACTCTACTTTTAGTACCGTTTTAGTACCTAGAAATAAACTCTACCAGAGTCAAATATATATACAGTATGTGAAGTAGAGAAGAGTGACTGAACGTGTTTAAGATTAATTGAGGACCCAAATAGAATAGAATACTGAGTAAAATCACTAACAAAGTGGAAAGGGCACAGATACAAGCGGAGTGGCAAAGGCAGAGGTTGCTGCCAGTCTCCAAGCCTCGCAGCCTCGGAGGGGCAGGCAGATGGGAGGGTGAAGGATTATGCATGGAGATATCACGTGAGCAAATTAATCATTTTAAATACTTAATGGTGTGCCTTTGGTTTTTTGGTCCAAAAGTTCCTAATAATGTTCTCCAAATAAGCTTCTAACCAAAACTAGCGTTGTAAACACACATCCCTGTTGGAGAGTAGGCCAGGCTAATAAACCCTCTGAAATGTAGCTCTAAGAAAATATGATTAACTGCCAATAACTGAAGGTTGGCCTTTGATTTCAGACATGCATTTAAGTTTTCCATTATTGCATTGTTGGAAGATTTGTGAGTTTCATTCAAAGTCTACGTTATCGACTTTTTGTTTTCATGTACCAATTGTGTCATATGGATTACAAATGCTAAGTGTGTATATGTGCGTGAGAGTGTGTGTGTGTGTGTGTGTGTGTGTGTGTGTGTGTGTGTGTGTGTGTGTGTGTGTGTGTGTGTGTGTGTGTGTGTTGTGTGTGAATACATATGTTTCAGAGTGTGTGGAAATTGATTAGAAGCTAAAGAGGAGATGATTAGCACATGTTGACATTAACGGTTGAATCCATACTGAAAGCTAACAGGGGTGACCTTTAACTTACATGAGCCTCTGGGCTTACGAGTCAATATGATGAGTGACAGCTAAATGTAGGCAGGACGGGAGAAGCGGGAGTGTTTTTAATTCCTAATAGGAGTGTTGTAGAATGTAGGACACGGCTATTATATGTTTTACAGCATCGTACATGTTCAACCTTAATTGCCATCATGCTAGCAGCTTTATTTTCTATCACATATTTAGACTTTCACATCACCTGAACAAGGATGTCATAGTTAGTACCTTGTGGGACTGTAGGATGTTAAATTAAGTATAAAGACAGATGCTCCAACACACAGCACATATGCCATTTCAGATCACACACACACACCACACACACACACACACACACACACCACACACACACACACACACACACACACACACACACACACACCACACACACACACAACACAGTGTATATTCCCTTCTCCTCTCAGGTACCGAGATAAAATAGCTGTGTGCGTCAGTGTGGCGTGACGTATGTTCACCACATCATCATTGCATTACACCACAAAGATGAACAAAGAATTATTATCTCATTCTCTATCTCTTTATCTCTTTTCTTCTACAGTCTTCGGGCACGAATGTGGTCGTGGACATCGCGGTGATGGGGGAGGCCCACGGTCTGATCTCAGACCTGCTGGCAGACCCTTCGCTGCCCCCCCAACACCTGCATCTCCCTGAAGGCCGTCAGCAACCTCCTCAGCACCCAGATCAGCCTCCAGCCGCTCCATCGGCCCCGCATCCCTGCAGACATAAACACCTGCTCTGACTCTGAAGAGGGCCCGGAGAAAACAGAGAGACTGGCCATTCCAAAGGTAAATGTTTTTCTCCCTTTAAAATGTGTTTATTTTCTGTTTTTTGGTCCTGTGTGAAATAACATCAATAATCAATGTTATATCGATTAAAATGACGATAGTGATTTTAATTGGGAGTTCACTCGTCAGCTAAGAGGACAATTAATTGGGCCCCCAAAGACTTATTGTAAGAATGACACTGATTATGCTCAATAGCATAGTCTTTTATACTGAGTTATATAATACAGATACATAAATCAACACCATGGTGACTTGTAGCACTGGACTCAACCTGAGGGTCAGGACCCTCCCACAGATGTCCAGTTAAATTGTAGACGTCAAAGATGAACTAAAAGAATAGTGAGACATTACAAATTAGTGTTGTTGGTAATGGAAATTCCTATGAAATACCAAATGAACTCTTTGGTTGAACCACCCCCAATTGACTTAACCCTCCTGTCGTGTTCGGGTCGAAATCTGACCGAGTTACTACTTTCATCAATCATAAATGTTGTGTTTTACATTTGATTGCCCCAAGGCATTATGATATCAGTGGGCATTTTAACATATTAAATTGCTGATCACCACTTTCATTGAATTTTGGGTGGTTTATTCAACTTTGTGGTTTAGTCAACTTTACCAAAAAAAGGCCGCCATATGAAATGAATGGGTAACCTAGATGTTCATCCATCAGATAGTACACACCCACAAACCAACAAAATGTTAATGTCTATTCTTTGTATATTTACTGAAGTTATTAATGTAACAAGTAGTCTTGAGACATTGTTTACAGCTTAAATGGCTGTTAAATAAAAGGTGGTGATGATTAATGTTTTTTATGCTCGTCTAAGAGCAGTTAAAACCGACCGGTCAAATTTGTCCTGGAACATCAAAGTAAGGGGGAAGAAACAAATCTCTCTTTCTCCACACCTCCAGATTCTTGTAGTCTTCAAACCCAACTGACGCAGTGACGTTAGTTGAAGCAATTTATCAGATTTAATGCAGCTCCCCCTGGAGCCACAAAAGGCTTTATGCTACTATTATTCAACATATCTCAGGAATCAACCCATGTGTTTTCAGCCTAACAACGTCAACACAGAGCAATAATAAAAAGAAAATGCTAATATAGAGAGTACATTCTGCAGTTGAGTTCACACACTTCACGTATGATGAAGAGAACTGTACACTACCACTAGGCTCAATGACCAAAACAAGTTATCGAGCCCCCCCCCTCCCTCTCACCAGCTCCCCCCCTCTTCGTCCCACTCTCCCCTACCCCCTCTTTCTCCCTGCATGGTTTCACTGACAAAATGGTCCAAAAGTGCAATATGGAATTATTACACTGAACCAACAGCATGTGTCAGCTTTGGAAGAGCAATAGCTTTTTTAAAGATCATGCATGTTGAAACTTCCTCTAATGCAGTTTTGTGTTGGAGTGTGTGTTATTCTAAGTAGACTTTATCGACCTCCTTAATATGTATTAATACTTCCTACGGCTTGTAAATAGATCTTAATGTTCTCCATCAGGAAGCAAAGTACAAAGGAAATATCTCTGAATAAGAAAACGTAGATGTATTACCATAAGAATTTAAGTTTAATTGTACGCTGCAGTACACACCCCCATTCCTTCCCTTACTGCTTGCGTAGTGTGGGGCTCTAATGTAGCTAACAATGACGCACAGGCTTCCAGAGGGCTTTTTAATGTTTTACATCGCCAGTACTTCAAAATGTATGCGTGCACTTAAGACGGCAAGGAAACTAAGTAAAGCGTGTGATGCAATGCAGGATAGCCTACCAGGAAAGTGACAAGCAGCTTTAACACTGCCTGAATGCACTCAAATGCTCGACCCATGTAGTGAAACTCAATGAGATGCTGTCTCATTTTAGCTCATTGGGGATTTGTGAGTCTGCATGAAGCAATGGGTTACAGTTGTTGATTCAGCTGACATGTGCTGCCCTGTTAGAAATAGCAGTTACATAAAGGCAATAAGAAATGTTGATGACCAAGGTGCATTTGTTATTCTGGGGTTTTCTTAGCTAAATGGCACACAAAAACTTTTATTTTTGTTAAACGCTGATGAACCGTTTCGACTCTCTTTTCCCAGGGTTTACATCAAGCAGTTCTGGCTATTTGTCAATGTTATAGCATCTCCCAAACATTAAACCACACTTCTGGGGCACTGATTTATATGTGTAAAGGTTCATATTACAGCTCCACATCCAAATCATCCCAATGGGGTTTTTATTTTCTTCACTTTAGTACAGAAATAAAGAAGCAGAGACTTTATGTGAGACGTCCAAGATAACATGCAGCAGTTCATTACAGCCAACTTCATGTCTACTTATATTCTTGTCAGCTACATTATTGCATAATAATGCAGTGCAGATGTTTCAGATCTGAATTCAAAGCTGCATTTCCACACAGTAATATAATTCAACAGTGAAAAGCAGACGTGATGCTCAGTGTTTGATCACTCTGTCCTTCATCAACACTCTTAGATGACTTTGCATAGCTTTCCTTCGCTGTGGGAGGGAAGTATACAACAGTGTGTGTGTGTGTGTGTGTGTGTGTGTGTGTGTGTGTTTTTGTTTGTGGTGTGTGTGTGTGTGTGCATTATCCTAACAAGTTAACCATCAACTTTACTTCCTTCAATCTATGTGATCCTCTGCTGCCCTCTATAGACCATTGTGTGTGTGCCTTTGTGTGCGAGAGGGAGAGGGAGAGAGAGACACACTGACTGTACAAAAACAAAAACTGACTGAGTTTGGCTCAAGGCTTTACAACAAAATGTACAACTTTGGATAGATTGAATCCACGGGGGAAACAAGTGTCACTCTCTCTACTTGCCATCTGTCTCCCATATGCTTACACACACAAGAATGGGCTGGAAGTACAAATAAGGCACCCATCTAGTTTGATGCTAAAGAGGAGACACAACCATTTATTTGTAAGAAAATATAGCTCTGAGTTAACTCATTTGCCTGAGGCTAACTTGAATTGTCAGTTTAACTAATAGAGCTATTTCTGTGTGGAAATGGAGCTGCGATTCGTTCCTTGATGTTTTATTTGGTCTCTAATTGTGGGAACTGTATGAACTGTGACTTTTGGGGATTTTCCCCAAACTTTTTGTCATACTTGCCTATCATTTAAAAAAAAAACTGTTTAAGGGGATGTACAAATGCCATGGTAATATATTCATTTAACATTAACAAAACTTGCTTTATGAAAACAAGGCCTTGGTATTCATAAATGGAATTAGAGCAGATGTGAAAAGACAGAAAGCAAGACATTTGAAATGCACTCATGTTAATTCACATCCAAGAATCCAGGGTATGATATCAAATGTAGGTATTCTAAGGGTATTGTCATATAGACTGTAGTTCTACTTATCATGACATACAAATGTACTTTTCTTACAAACACACTGGCAAGATATATTCTTTTTGTAGTTTCCAATACCTTGCAACTCTTGTTGCTCTCCCTGAGGTTTCTCCCATTTTTCCCTTTAAACTGTGGGTTTTTTCTCCGGAAGTTTGTCCTTGTACGATGTGAGGGTCTAAGGTCAGAGGGTGTCGTTTTCTCATACTGATATTCTGCACAAACTGTGCTGTTGTATTTACTGTATAGTGTCCTTACTGTAAGGTAATTATTATATGTACAGCACTTTGGCTCGACCTAAAATCTTTTAAAAATGTGCTATATAAATAAAACTTGATTTGATTTGATTTAGTAGTTTTCCCACTCAAGATTCTGTTCAGTGCCCAAGTACAATAATGTTGTCCTTATGGCCTCATCAGACTCCTGAAGCTTCTTCTACAGCCTAAACGTCTGTTTGTTTATCTGCCTTACAGCGGCTAAGACGGAGCTTGCCCCCAGGATTGCTCAGGAGAATCTCCTCAACTTGGACCACCACCACCTCAGCTACAGGGCTGCCCACCATCGAGCCGGGCCCTGTGCGCCGAGACCGCTCAGCCAGCATCAAACACACCACAGAGAGGTAACGCTCACACACAACGCACTGCAATCAAGAGCATTACAGTGCCTCTGATTACAGTAACGGTGATGGTTTTCTTACATTGAATCAGTGAATCGTGGAACAACTCCTTGATGATGACCATCTCAAAGAGTCGCTCCATGTCCGCCTCCTATGCTGCCAACGTCACCATCAACCACCTCTACAGCAATCCACTGGGAAGACCAGGTGTGTGTCTGTGTGTTTGTTTGTTGAAAAAAATAAGTACATTAATAAGATAAAGACAGAGGAAAACGGGTATCAAGAGGATCAAACTACAGAAAGACGTTTGGATATGAGTTAATATTGCCCTCTCTTTCAGGTTTCCCCCCCTCCAACGTATCACCTCTGGGCTCTCCGTGCCCATCTCCTCCCCACCAGGGCACGCCTGCCTCCAGCCCAACCATCAAGATATGTTCAGTGCAACTTCCTGAGCTGGCTGTGCCCCTTTTAGAGCAGACCCCTGGCTCTGTGGTCCCCAAGAGCCACCACAGAGCCTTAACTCACAGCCAGAGCGCCCCGAGCTCCACCACCCCTCACTGGCGGCCTGCATCACTCTGCGGCAGGTAACATACATGCACAAACACACAATATTATCTTCCATTCATAAAAGTTCCAATTCCCAAATATTGTAATGAGGCTTTAGAAGCGCCTGTTTGTGTGAAAATGAGGGAAATTCGTTTTCTCAATGAGTCGCTTCTCTGCTCTCCTCCGATCAGCTGTGGCAGGCCATTCAACAATCAATTGAACCACAGGGGGGAATCTTTCGACAAAGGGGACAGAATACCCCATCCAGGTAAACAGCAGAGTAGGTTCTATGATAGATTTTTTCAATCGTATTTTCGAGGTTCATAATATGATTTAAAGGCCCCGTTTAATGCAAAATCCACTTTTTCACGTCTTTTATTCATACACATGTGTCCCCTCTGTGTAAAGAGATTCTGAAAGTTTCAGGAAAAAAGATTGGCTCACTTTTTGCCCTGATCCATTTATATAAAAACCTGTCTGAAAATGAGCTGATCAGATGTTGGCAACTTTATGATGTCATAACGATTTTTTGGCTTGTGTAAACATTAGCCAATCACCAACCAAGGTAAGCCCCCCCCCCCCCCCCCCCCCCCCACCTTATCACCTGAATCTCCTCCTAGAGCACCATTGTGTTCTTTTTAATCAAATATCTCTCAGAGGGGCGTGGGGAGTGGCTCCTTATTTTCATCTAAAGTAACAGACAGAGAATCAGCACTTTTGAAACAGGGCTGAAACAGAGGGGATTATGGGATGCTACAATGATACTGTTTGGTATTTCGAGTCAAACACTTCAGAGACATGTTTTGTATATATCTGAGACCTATAATATATTGATGAAAAACAGTATAATAGGGGACCTTTAACTCACTGTCCCTCATTGTAATTTTGTTTTACTGCCAATATCAATGTATTCAATTGCAATGTGTACTGTGTCCCCAGATGAGCGCGCAGTAGCTTCCTCAGACTATGACAGCACCTACGACAGCACCTATGAGACCAACCACAGTGACAGCAGCGACTTTGCACAGAATGATGAGGAGGGAGAGGGAGGCAAGAAGCAGCCTGAAGCCAGGGAAGGTTGCAGGGAGTATCTGGCAGAGGGCATCGTTCTTCACCCACTCCTGCCATCACCAGAGGTAGGCCGTCAGAAAGGGCTGATTGGGTAACAGGAACAAAAAAGTCTCAATTGTCTCTTATGAGCTCAAATACTTCAAATCCCTCAAAAAAAACTATGAGAAAAGAAGAAGATGGATCATTTCTTTCTTAATAAGGATGTTGAAATGATATAAGTTATTTTACTCTACCTGACAGGACAAGCCAATCTCTACCCAGGAGCCTCTGGCGGTGTCGGAGCTGGAGCCTCTCTTGTGTCAAATCAACAACTGGAACTTTCCTATTTTCAGTCTGATGGAGAAGACCAATGGCAAGACAGGCTGCATCCTTAGTCAGGTAAATCACTTATTGATGATGAAATGTTGAAACACTTAAAAGATTTCTGAGATATCAATACCGATTCAATTAAGGGGAACTCTAATTTTAGGACTGTTTCACATGTATGCAATTAACAGCTTGGTGTAGAAGTAGCATTCGCTGTACAGGCAGTGGGAAGACATATTTTCCAGCTGTTCCAAAAATAATTTTGTCTTCGCCGATTCTCAACCTTTCTTTAACAAAACATGTGCTATGGACAGGGGACTACTTTCAAACCTTTATTTAACCAGGTAGGTCCCATTGAGATCATTGATCTCTTTTTCAAGGGAGGCCTGCAGCAAGTAGGTTACAACATGAAACATAAAACAACATACAACAATAAAGGACATCATACATCATATTTACAGGGCTACATTTATTACATACCTAGCGACATTGACAAGTACCAACAGTATCAAGTATCATTGCACCTATCCTTTAGCTTTAAAAACATGCAGTGGAACCAAATGGCTCAGACTGTTCCAAGCAAGAGGAGCTGCGCACATAAAAGCTTTCGTACCTAAGTTAGTCCTTGCACTTGGCACATGTAATAAGACCACATCATGTGATTTCAGGCAATAGCTACCTGCAACTCTCTGTCTGATCAGAGAGCAGATATAAATCAAATCAAATCAAGTTTTATTTATATAGCACATTTATAAACGATTTTTGGTCTAGCCCTCACACAGGAAAAACTTCCAGAGAAAACCCACAGTTTAAGGGGGAAAAAAATGGGAGAAACCTCAGGGAGAGCAACAGAGGAGGGATCCCTCTCCCAGGACGGACAGACGTGCAATAGATGCCGTGTGTAAATCGAAGAGATAATACATTTTACAGCATTTTACAGCATATCTCTTATCCGTCCTATATAAGACGGGAGTTTACCCAACATGGCTTTATAAATGAACATGTACCAATGACTGAGCCTCCGTACAGTAAGTGAAGGCAAACCTGCCCTGGCATACAGGGTACAGTGATGAGTAAGTGCTTTACAATTAGTAAGACATCTCAGTGCACTGTGATAGGCGGCGTCTAACTTGTGCAGGTACTTCTGAACCTCTATTAAATATGACTCACAGTGTTTTCCTTGTTTCATATCCCAGGTTTCCTATAAGCTCTTTGAGGACACAGGTCTATTTGAGACCTTCAGAATTCCTGTACGAGAGTTCATGAACTACTTCCATGCTTTGGAGAACGGATACAGGGTCATCCCTTGTGAGTGGAAGATTTTCATGTTTATTAAATTAAGTGAATTATTGATGTCGAGCTTTATCAGCCACAAGGGGGATGTAGTGCCTTGTTAAAGTGATATGAGAACAGGCCTTGTTTCTGCTTTAGTAATTTACGGTGTGCTCTTATACTTGACAGTTGGCAGACATATCAAGTCACAAGATGATCATATCTAATTAACTATTTGTTCATTTCATTTCATATTGAAATGGCATGTAGTTGATGGGTAGCATGAGCTTTTAAAAAGGTTTTACAGCATCTAAAATCCTTATGTTTCTAAAATAGAGTACAACTATATTTATACATTATGCAATTGTTTTTAGGAGGTGTACATGGTTTAGATTTTCTCTTCCCTATGAAACTGCAATGTGTACTACTTTTGCAACATATATCTAAGATTTTACAAATATTTATTATAAAAGAGCAAGCCTAACACTGCTGACTGCAATCAATCGTATCAAGCCCTTTTTAAAATGTTTCTTACCCTCCCCAGATCATAACCGGATCCATGCCACTGATGTGCTCCATGCTGTTTGGTACCTCACCACTCAGCCGGTACCGGGCCTGCCGACCCTGCTGACTGAGAATGGGATACACACTGGTGAGGACTTTTAATGCGTGCGGTTTTAAGACCAGGCCTGCACAATATGTTCCCCATAAGGTCCAGATGTGTGTAGGTATAATACATTGCTGACCCATCCTGTTAGGAGTAGTGGGCTGCCATTATGTACTGCGCTTGGGGGGAGCAGTGTGGGGAACGGTGCCTAGCTCAGGGACACCTCGGTAGCACTTGGACTTTCGGGTACTTGAACTGGTGACTTTCCAGTTCTCAAGCCAAGTCCCTATTGACTTTGCCACCACCGCCAGTTGATCTCTTGTGTCCAGATAAATCATGTAATACATGCTGTAACATGTTGCATATTATTTCACACACATTCACAGAGGAAGGCTTACGAAACAAAACTAAACAGACAGACACAGTATGTTGATAATGTCCTTCCGATTAAATAATAATAGTAGCTAGGTGAAATTAGTAAAAATTACAAATTTGCCTCAGGGGTTTTAAAATGTGTAAAGGCTGTACACAGTTTAATTGTTGTTTGCTGTACAGTATAGCAAAACACACCCTCTGTCCTTAGCCCCTTGCAGTGGACAGATATAAACTCCCCCACAAAAAAACTAAAAGGTATTAAGAAAATCCAAGAGGCTAGATATCGTGCGTTTAGAATAAGCAACTTAATAATAACAACATAGACAATCCATATGAAAAAAATAACATCGTGAACTTACTCACATTGTGAAAAATAAAAGTTGTCTAACAGCTTTTCGCTGCTGCCAAAAATAATAACGTGGGCGTCAAGAAGGACCAAGGCAACAGGCGCAGCCGCAACTCATAGTCCAGACAGCCATTTAACACGACAACCTACAAGACGAATAATGAGGTGTAACTAATAAGGGGGAATCATTCGAGCACAGAGCACCATCAGTGACTGAGTGTGAGCTTTGTTTCTTTTTGCTCGTAGACCCAGAGAATGGCAATTCTCCTGGTGCCACAGGCTTCCTGGTGTCCAAGATGAACTCTGTGCTGGAGGACGGCTACAGCTCCCTGGCTGGCCTCATCCCTGGCCTGGAGCTCATGGCCCTCTATGTAGCTGCTGCAATGCACGATTATGACCATCCTGGAAGGACTAACGCTTTCCTTGTAGCTACAAGTGCACCGCAGGTAAGACTGGCTCTGCGCAACAGCGTAAAGTAGAGCAAGCTGTCACAAAAAACGTTTGCTTTGAACTCAATAAGTCAATGTGACAACCTGTCCTATACTGTATGTGAAAAAACATGTATTTCATGAAGGTACTAATTTACATTAATAATAGTTATTCAACAACCTAGAGGGAATATGCCATAAAAAAGCTTATTGCAGTGCCGACCAGATAATTAATAAGCTCTATCCATTACATGAGAGAGTCAATATCAATACCACAATTCTCATGGTGAAAAACACTAAAGTGTTCATCTTATATAACAAGACAGAATTTTATTTCACCTTCTCCTCTTGGTCTTCCACTGTAGGCTCTTCTGTACAATGATCGTTCCGTCTTGGAGAACCACCATGCAGCTTCAGCATGGAACCTCTTTATGTCCCGACCGGAGTTTAACTTCCTGGCAAACCTCGAACATGTGGAGTTTCAAACGCTTCCGCTTCCTAGTTATTGAAGCCATCCTGGCCACTGACCTCAAAAAGCACTTTGACTTCCTTGCAGAATTTAACGCTAAGGTAAAAAATCTTTGAAATAACCTCTCCGATTGTTTTGAAACTAAGGGATTTCATAACGGTTTTAACAAAAACCATCCTGTGCACATCTCCCCAGGTGGGTGACGAAGGGGTTTCCGGTATTGATTGGACCAACGAAAACGACCGGCTGCTGGTGTGCCAGATGTGCATCAAGCTGGCTGATGTCAATGGACCGCTGAAGTGTAAGGAGCTGCACCTGCAGTGGACAGAGGGCATCGTCAACGAGTTCTATGAACAAGTATGCTAATAAATCCCCTTACAATTCTCTTTTTAAAAATTGCACATCGATTGGTGGAAGTGTACTTTACCAAGTACAGTAAGTTCTAAATACTCCTTACTGGTAACAAATTGAAAAGACGTTGCTAGGAAGATATATAATATCTGAACATAATTATATTTGATCTAGGAAAAGGTCCCTGTGATCTCATAAAGGGTTTGTGGACTAGGGTTAGGAGGCCCCTAGTATGTCATTGTTGCTATTGCCATCTTAGTTTTGCACTAAGAAGTGATAGAACAGGGTGGAGCAAAAATAAAAACAAATGCTGGAGAACGTTTACAAATACATTGCTGAACTGATAACACACTGTAAAGGGTTATAAATTGAAAGTAGGAAACACGGAGAGCAACCAGATTGAACAACATAGTGGTAAAAAAAAATGTAAAGCATATGGTGCTTAATCATCTGATTTACTTCAAATGGGATCACTTTTTTTTAAATGAACATCATGCTTTATTGACGAAGGCTTGAAACTAGCAATTGAGATCATAAACTCATCAGAATGTATTTTACTTGGGTGAGCAATTAAACAACAATATATATTTTTTAATCTGCTACTATAAATTCACATTGGCACCTTAAGCTATTGACCATTCCAGACCAATTCCTGCTGTAGCTGCAGATCCTTTGAGTGTAGAGAATTGAATAATAGTGCATTTTATTTTCAACATCTCAAGTGTACCTTTCTCAAGCGAACAAGGTCACAGATACAAAAAAGACCCAACTCTCCTTGCCGACCCCAGTCACCTTATGTTCAGTGAGTTCAGGTTGCAAACTGGTTGCAGAAATGTTCTCCCAAGATGTCGGACCAATAGATTGAAGAATCCATTAGTCCCTGTTTCTATGTGTTTGTATGCTGATTAGTCTGTTGACTGTATAACTGCTGGCTGTGCAACACATTGCCCCTCAGGAATAAGAACAATTATCTTTCCTTCCCTTGCATTTTATTTATAGAAAGCATTTGTTTATATTCGTCTCACCTTAAAACCCCTTAAAACTTCAATGATAATCAACATTTATGAATAAAAATACAACATATTTGGTATTGTTTACTCAAGGTCAGAAATAACATGCATCATAAGGACTGAGTGGGTGATGTTTTATCAGATTTGATTGACAGTCAGCAAAAAGCCAACCATCTCTTATCCGATTCCTGGAATTGTATTACAATATTTCCAAGGATAAAGCTATAGATGTTGCTTCCTAGAAGCTTTTTGCTCAGGATTGAGGAGTGAGGTCAGGATCAACTGCATAACAGCATCTCTGCAGATGATAGTAATTTGCTTTCTCGCTCAAGGACCTTCCGCCAAGTGCTTTATGTGTGAAACTGGATGTTCCCTGCAAACAGAGATAGAATAGTCAAAAGACTTGTCTACTAGCTCATGAATTTGAGCGGTTTTGAGAGACCACTGTAGATGGATGCATGGCAACATATCCTGCCCTTAACCAACAGTGCGTCTCATTGGTCAGTTCAGTAAGTGCCAAGCAAATCGCCAAAGACTTAAATAAAGCTATTTTTTGCTATGCATTAAAGAAGGTAAAGATGCAAACAAATATTTCTTTCACTTTTATCCCTAATATTTATTCAACTCGAAATGAAAAAACACATTTGTATGTATACAAATATGTATTATCACAATGCTTCTCAATCAGCAAACTGACTCTCAATATTTGTTTATTTTGTCCATTCTTAATAAAAAAAAATGTGTGTACAATCATATTTGAAAACCACGAAAAAAATGTAGAAAAAAAATCATAGCTTTGCTTATTTCTGAGGAAGACTTCCTCCCTCTGATGTGTTTCTGAGTCTTAGCTTATCTCAAACCCTCTGGTTAGTTCACGGAATAGCTTTGAGTAATATGTATGTCTTCTGAGGGACTGCGTATGTTTTTCTCTTCAGAACAATGGATGGCCTAAATGAGTCATCCTTGAAAGCACTCATTCACAGTCACAGAGAGAAGGATCCCAGGGATGGATTGACACAGACACACGCACATATTATGCACACACAAATGTACACACGTACACATACTGGACCGCTTTAAAATTCAAATATCAGCAATTTTTTGTCATGAACGATCCCCTTTATCTCTCTCTCTCTCTCTCTCCTCCTCTCTCTCTTCTCTCTCTCTCCTCTCTCTCTCTCCTCCTCTCTCTCTCTCCTCTCTCTCTCCTCATCTCTCTCTCATCTCTCTCTCTCTCTCTTCTCTCTCTCTCGTCTCTCTCTCTCTCTCTTCTCTCTCTATCCTCTCTCTCTCTACTATTACATCTACACACACATAATCACATCTATAACACGGACCACTAGTCCAGCACACTGATTCCATACAAGTTCAGGTTCCATAGCAGCGGGAGCCCTTGCCCCTCTGTCCCCCTATACTGAAGCACTTTAAAAGCCCCGGCAAAAAAGAAAACCACACAAAACCTCAGCAAATGACTGACACAATGTATGTCACATCAACAGAAGCCATATAACATAAGACTCTGCAACATGCATCTAAGCCATATTTATTATCAAGAAATGTCAAGAATGGAAAAGACCCCAATAGGAAAATCTCTTTATTAAAAACTGTAAACTATGTTTGTGTGCATGTAATGTTTTCCAGCACATTAATGTTTAATCCAGTCTGTGCATCTGACATATTTTCCATGTTTGTACCCTCCTAGGGTGACGAAGAAGCGAGCCTGGGCCTTCCCATCAGCCCTTTCATGGACCGGTCCGCTCCACAGCTCGCTAAACGGCAGGAGTCGTTCATCACTTCACATCGTGGGGCCTCTGTGCTCCTCCTACAACTCTGCTGCTCTTATGCCGAGGACGCTGGGTTGACCCCCTGAGGGAGAGACAGATGCAGAAGAAGTGAAGGAGGGACTCGATACAGAAGAGGAAGAGGAGGAATCAGCAGATGAGGACACATCAACAAGTTCTGAGAACTCCCGTATGTCAACCCTCTGCAAAATAATACAGTCATGTTTATACAATTGTTTACTCACATTTATTTGGAAGGTATTTGTACCCCATAGCCACTTCATACAAGAGCTTGTAAATTGCATTGCTTCGTTATTTAGCTACATCTTAAACGGCCCATTGGCATTTTGGGATTTAGAAGGATTTGCTTTCTCACTGAGATTTAGATTAACGGATTGATACGACTTGTATTTGTCTTTGATAATATAGAGCTGGAACCCGGAGACATTTTTCTTGGGTTTCGCATAATGACTAGGTACGGGGTTTAGGTAGTTAGTTTAACTTTCATTGTTTGTTATGGTAGCCAGACAACGAGAGGCACTCAGCAGTCACTGGCCACACATTTACATTTTACATTTAAGATGGTTGCATGTATTTGACTAAAGAGCGCTTTAGAGCTGATGGCTTGTGGAATTTTACAAACTTTAAACATTGTCAATGCGGTTTTGCCCTATTTGCTCTATTGATGCTAAGCTAAGCTGAGCTAACTGTCTCCAGGTTTTGGCTAACATGTAATGTTCAGACAGATTGCATCAGTCCTGTATTCTATCTGTTGGCAAGTAAGCAAGGTCAGCTTTTCCAGGAGTTTGTCTAACTGTTGACTTTGTCTCTGACAGAGCGACAAGAAACCAACAAGGTGAGCAGGAGGAAAGTGTTTTTGCCAGATAACACAGCATATTCTGGAAACCATGAAATGTGGACAAGAGTCATCGCTGCAGAAGCTCAGGAGGAAGCTCAGAAAGAGGAGCCAAACTGCATCACAGCAGCCCCTCTGATCAATCACAGCCATTCACGAGGAAGAGGAAGAGCTAGCAAGCAAGGAGGAGGAGTCAACTGACGGCCCTCGATGAAAGGGAAGAGGATACCGGCTATAGAGGAAGAAGAAATATTTCCACAATCAGAGACTTCGGGGGAAAACGATAAGGAACCAGAGTGATATTATGAACTTTGTCTTCCTCGTTAACCAGGAATCTGAACGTTGTCTAAACATTTGTATTTCTTTCATAACTAAACTCTTGATATGGTAGCCAGCACATCACTTCGACACAACACTGTAGAAGATATCTGGGGTAATATGTGCCTAACAAAAACCTGGGTTTGAGGACAGGGATTATGCATGCCCAGTTATCTGTTGAGGGAAGAGAGGTGCAATGAGCAAAAGAAAAAAAAATATTGGGACTGTACTTGTTTTTGCTGTAGTGTTTGATTTAGTGTGGATCGGCTGCCCTCAGCCAGGCTGCCCGTCCCACTACAGGCTAACCACGCAGATTCATGGATTCATTCCACCAGTGAGTAATACACTGTCACTCTCCCCCACCCCCCCCCCCCCCTTGTTGTTGCACCCACAGCACACTGTGGAGCCACTCAGCCGGTGGAGGATGTGTAACAAGTCAGTGAAGACAATGGGATGAAAGCCAGGGAAAAGGCTGTGTCCATTGGGGCTCAGCCGTGTGGATTTGAGAGGGAGGACGGGGGAAAAAGCCCAGTTGTAGTACATTGTGAATACAGACATACACCCACACAAGCTTCACACACACGCACACAATGCTACTGTAGAATCACATTCCATCCTCGGAACAGATAAGAAGTTTAACAAAGAACCCTGTTGCTCTAAAAGCTTTATTCTCGCTCAAGGAAAAACATACACAACAAGGGTTTTGTTCATGTACTACAATGTGTGTCCGCATGTTCTCTCCCTGTGTTTTCTTACCTGTAAGTCCAGCACACCTTCACGTTTCAAAGCCACACAACTCAGGAAGGCAGAAACCCATAGAGAAAAAATGGCCTGGACAGGACGTGTAGCTTCCTTGTCCTTTACTTGCCGCTTTTTCAAGATCTTCTTTCTACACTGTATGCTGTTTGTGATGCTTTTGAATTACTCAGACACGTGGTGCCCTTTGTGAAAAACAAAGGTACCACAAGGAAAACAAGGTAATATATCACATTATACTGTAGAACACAACTCTATTGAATTACTGCTTTTTAAGTGTAAGGTCCCCTTATGCTACAACACTGCAGATCATACTGTTATTACATCAAACCAACTTACAAGACACAAAACTAGCTATAAGGTCATGTGTTTTGTCAAGAAAATATAATTTATATTCACATGTTATGCCACTTTCTAACTAATGACCAGAATTATTTCTTCTTTGCAATATCCTTTATAGCTGGTATGTAGGCCAATTTTTCCCGAAGTAAAGTAATCCAGTAAGCCATAGTGGCCCGGGAAAGAGTTACCTCACAGCTCCAAATCACCAGAGAGGATTAACCTCCATCATACATAAAAAAATCCAGGGGTTTCTGTGTACCCGCTAAAAATGATTCAATCAGATCCAAATCCTTCATTTGTTATGTTGCACCAAATTGCAAAGACCCATTTTTTCTAAGCCTTGCTTTAAGGAATAACACAAAACAAGGGTCACAGCTGCATACATGTCTATTGATAATTAATATATAATATTAGCTAATCCTTTTTAAAGTCAAATTTAGAATTGACGAAGTGTAAAACTGTAATTTCTGTGATACTGTCAGGGTTTTCTTAACTAACACTGAGGAAATCAAAAGCTGTTGTACATGTAGTTAATCCTCAAGGAGAGCCAATAAAGAAGGAATGTTAGAATTTTACCAACACAGGTAAGGAGATACAAGTGGTTTGAAAAAGGTTGTAATTGAAGATGTCTTTTATTCTGCATGGTTTATTTTTAAAGTAGCATATAATGGACACAAAATATAGAAAATATAGAGTAAGAGAATGTTTCGTTGAGATCTTATCATAGGTCAGCAGACCTGGATTTTTTTTCTCCATTTGCAGTCCTTACCAATGACACGGTGTATGGCCTAACAAGGTGTCTTTGCTCTCCTTTGATGTTCTCAGAGAATGAGACTGGTGGCGATGGAGAAGAGTGTGAACACGGATAACAGCCTTAGTAATGAGACTTAGTAATGAGAGAGGAAGGAGGAGAGGGAGAAGCCTTTTAGCCTGACTTGTAGCTGCTTATGACAAGTCGAGGGGGGGTCTTAGATCCTTTTCACATTTCAGTAGATTCCTCTAGATGTAACCCTTTGAAGATGAGCCAGTTTGGTCGGATTCCAAATCATGTGATGATATACGTCTCCAAGTCTGCAAAATGTATTACACAGATACTCAGTACAGTGTATTTGATCTGACATTGGCAAAGCTACGCAGCACTGGGGATTCAGGTTCAGAGATTTATAGATGCTTTGTGTCTTCACTTACTGATGTGGAGCAGTCAATGTGTCAAAATGACAAAGTGAATACATGCTCAGGAGGCGATGTAGGCTGATAAATCACAGCGTGTGCGTCTATCTGAGGGGCTTGTTAACAGAGGTATTTAAGTTCATTGATATGTTATTTTTCTTCAGCTCTGTAGCAGGTAGGGAATTTGCAAGAATGCAGTTGTGGAATAGGCAACATAAAATGCCCAGGAGAATTGTGATTAGTTCATTCACAAAGAGCATTAGATAGAAATGCAAACATCCACTAAGGATACCAGTTATACTTAAGGAAATTAAATTATTTAAATGCAACTGGACACAAACAGACCAATTGAATAGGCTTGTTGCAGACACTATCTAAGTTTTTTTTCTGGATGAACTTGCCCTACTGTGACCCAATTTCTTACTCAATTAGAGTTTTACTAACTTTAATACTGTCTAAATCCTCAGCTGTATCCATTGCACTGTTATCAAAACGCCCATTTTGCAAAAGAGGGCTCAACCGTGCAACCTAATGCCCTTGACTGCGTATTTCCTTTGCACGGAGAAGGGTGCAGTGGTGAGATTGTTTTCACTGCTATAAAAAAGAAAGCCTGTGCTGGTCGATGCCTGAGCATATTGTTAGTGTTTCAGATCCAGCTGAGAGGAAACAAATCCAGGTTTATTTATTGTAGCACTTTTTAACAACAGGGAAGTTTGAGGTTATTTATAAAAGACATATTATGCATCAACAAAATTAAAAACAAGTATATACAAAATACACATTTGAATGATAAAATGAAAGATAAAAAGCTAGAACAGAATAAAAGAAAGTTTGGAACTCAGTGCTGCTTCTCCATTTTTAGTTCTGACTTGGGGACGGTAAGCAGACCTGACGCTTCATGACGGAGCAGAAGATAAGGCTTTTATTTTGGCCCTAAAGCCATTCGGTGCTTTATAGACCAACACACAAATAGTAAATTCCTTGACACACAGGAGGCCAGTGTAACAATCTGAGAGCTGTCGTCCTCTTGGTTTTAGTGAGGACTCAGCATTCTGAGGCAGTGCAGACGTCCGATCGATCCAATTCTACATCCTGCTGAGACGCAAACCTTTTATTTTTTATATAATCTTATCGTGAATGATTTGGTAATTTTCGTAAGGTGGATTTCAAAATGTAGGTCTGACTCCATGACTACACTTTTGAGTCCATTATTTCAGAAATGTATATTTTCAGTATTTTTTAGTTGGCGAACAATTCCATTTAGTTTCTCTTATAAAACGTTGTCGGAAGTCCTTCCAGCATTGCTAAATTACCCCCAACATTGATGTGGCTCAGTCCATAATGAAAGTAGCAAATGTTGCTTGGCAACAGAAAAAAAGGAAAAGAGAAAGGGGTTATCAGACACCAGAACAATGTACGTCTTATCTGCCAAAACGTGCAGCAGTGTGTTTTAGTATAGGCAAGTTGACTTATATTTATACATGTCCCCTGCTGGACCTTATGTCTTCCAATAGCCTGTCCTTGCATTGGCTTCTCATGATAAGTGTATCTGTAGTGGTGAGAATGATCTGCACACCAGCTGATCCACAACTGTATGTAAGGCAACCTAATGGGGTCTTTTAGTTGACCCTTTTTGAAGCTCTGTAGCTTTCAACTTTCAGTTTAAACATGACATAAACTGTAAAAAGCCTCCTGTAAACAACAGGAATTTGTGGCACTCATGAATGAGCTATTGCTCTGTAAATACGCGACGCAACCGTATAGTATATATCGAGGCCTCACTTGCAATCTACTGTGCATACTCTTGCAATGGATTTTTTTCTTATATCTCACATTTGCACCATCCCATGCCTACTTCTGTTTGGGAATTTTTAGATTTTCTCCCACTCCTTTCCTTTATTAGCCTGAAATTCTAACTGATCAGAGAATTCAAAGCTCACTAGGGATCCAGTTAGTCAAAATAGACGCTTCCCTTCCTCTGATCTCCCTTTCCAGCCCTGCCTCACTAACTGTATACACTGCAGTGCAGCAATCAAAGAGACGGAATCAAAGCTGTGATAGAGTTTGTGGTCACTATTCTTTTGTTAACAATCTGAAGCTGTTTGTTGCCATTGAGGTTTTTTTGTCAGACATAAGGAAGGGTTTCCTCAATCTTAAAGGGTAGCTTTCTTCATCTTCGTTGGCTGGTTTAATAAGTGTCTTGTGAAATGTAAGTAGGCTACGCATGATTAAGTGAAACGTTTTAAAACTTTTGGAAACACTGGTATGATCCCAGTTTTGCAGTAACTTTAAACCCAACTCTGCAGTGATGTATACTGACACACCTTGAAGTACACTTGTACATTACTATTACATGTCATTTGTTAGACGCTTTTATCCAAAGCGACTATTATTAGTATCAATACTGTGGACAATCCCCCACAGGAGCAATTTGGGGTGAAGTGTCTTGCCCAGGGATACAACGACATGCTGACTGCAGTGGGACTCAAACTTGCTACCCCACCCCCCGCTGATTCTAAACTCCAGCACACTATCCACTGAGCCACAGCCTCCCTCCCCACATCACTGCAGTGAAAGGTTAAACCACTTGAGGATGATGAGTTGCTCTTTGAGTTTGTTTGACGCCCTTCCTTTTGGCCCTGTTAAATATCAAATGTTTAATTTTCTTCCGAATATTCTTGGCAACCAAACAGAAAGGCTCATCTTACCAGTTTTTTATTATCTGAGTGTCTCTTGGCAACATCAGTGGCCAGAGACATCTTGTTTTACATTGTCTTTGTGTAAAAACTGGTACAAAAACAAAGCCAGTATCAGTAGTTTCTTTTAAATAGGGACGAGCAGAAGGCGATTGCTGCAACACTGAATTAACTTGTGCAACCAAAGACACTTTATGAACTCTGTCTTTTTCTGTGATTTGCACAAAAAAGAGCCCTAAAAGGAGCATGTTTCTTGCATCTTCTTATTTTTCAGTGTTATTCAGAACCTGAGAAGGATGTCTGGATATGCTTATACTTAGTAACAATTCTCATGTACAGACAGGGAAGATTAAAGCATAAGAAACTTTGATGAAGCATTGATCTAACAGACAGGGGCGCCGTAAAGGGGGTGAAAAGTTAGGACGATTCTAAGGGCCCGTGACTGACAGGGGCCCAAACTATTTTAGAATATTAAGAAAAATGTTTAAGTAACCAATGTGATATCTTTTCATGGGGCCCCAAAATCCCTGGCGGCTCCCCTGCTAACAGACGGTGTAGTATTTTATTTCACTGCATTGTGCAGCGGTAGCACAGTGGACCTGGCAGACTGTTCTGCTCTCAGACTGAAGCCCTTTCTTTTGATGGTTTGAACCAAAAACATTCCTTTTTGTATTGTTTGTTGTTTCAGCCAATCTAAAGGGGGCTCTGCTCCTATGCCATACCATTTTCACATGTGTGTCTATACTTTTTGAATGCTAACATTCTTCAGCTTTCGGTGTTCGTTACAAAGGAAAACCAAAACAAACTTTTTTTTCATTTAAAGCAACACAAACAAGACTAGTATGATTATTTTTTATTTTCTACTGTATAGCAGGAGCTTCACAGATTAAATTGTTTCTTCTCACCAGTATCTTGCACTTGTAGCAATACACATGTAGCAATACCTACAGGATGGACATTGTGTGATTCACCAGTATTTGTTTAAGTGATATATGACATTTTATTTCTAGATATGGTTTGGGCTTTGTATAAAACAAATATATTCTGTACAGATTCAAAGTATATTATGAAAAAAAACTTTAGAAAATATTTATTTTACTGTTTTGTAATTTAGACACAATACTGTAGCTCCTCTATTGGCCAGACTTACTGGAAGTGCCTCTCGATAATGTATTACAAATGAACTATACAATATATTGGGATTATTAGAACCTGTCACTAGCAGAGCAGTGTTGATGTTGTAATGTGAATATTGTTGAATAATAAGATTTATAAATGCTGCACATGTGTCTGTCATTTATCCAAGTTTCAGTTGGACTAGGACATTTTTATAACAAATATTGAAATGTATTTTTGAGTCCGGTGGTCAAGAAAAGTCAACTTGACATACAGTAAAGCAAAGCCTAACTAACATAAAGCAGCTCCCTGCATTTGGCCTATTTAATAGTTGCTCGGACCCAGAGGTTGCGCTAGACTTTTTCGCTGCCCGTCATTTTGACGGACAGGATCGTAAAACTTCTGTCAAAATCCAGAATTACCGTCGGCCTTTACACAACTCTGACGAGGGGGGGGGGGACAGGCATTTCAATGATTTGTACGGCACAGTTTGGTTTGGAAACGGTATGATTTCCTTTTTGGAGGGCATGCATAACACGGCATAACACCGGAGCCTCGCTGCGGGGAAAGTTTGGGCTGTTATGAGTTTGTTTTAATCTGTCAAAATGACGGACTGCTTTCAGATTTGTCCATCATTGTTAAAAAAAATCCGTCATTGTCGGTTAACGCGACCTCTGGGCCATATCTGCTAATGACTTTGTAATAAATAATGATGTTAGAGTGTTATATTTTCTGCTTGAATGTATGTGTTACAAGATTATGTGTAAGGGAAGTATGGCCAAGTGGCAATACAGTAACACTGAGAGCAGTGAGTGTCAACAAAACAGCTTCTGCTGCCAACACTGATCCTCATGGCTGTGAAAACAGATTTATTTTCACAGGTTGAGTTTGAAGAGGAGACTGGCTGCATCTGATTTTAAGTGACATCTAATCGGTAAGTCCGTTGAAGCATCGCTAAACACATTACAGTTTGATTACAGTATATATTCATTGATGGTTTAGAAACAAAGTGTAATAGTTGCAATCTTTTTTATTAGCTAGCCATGTTTTTGTAAGTATCTTCTCTCTTGTCAAAACCTCGCATTGCATCTTGACTCATGACGGATCAGTCAGTTTGGGTTACTCGGTTTACTCTGTTACTATTTTTTTTTTTATTAAATGTTTTCGGTCTGTTTCCGGTATTTGTTAACGACGATGTGCTGTGAGATGTGAGACTGGAATTGCACAGGGGAAAATAACGTAGGCTATCTTTAGATGCAGATTTTGTTAAACTAATATGTTTGCGCTGTGGACCAACACTATACATTGACGGGGAAGGGGGTAGCAATAAAGATAACACCATTAAACAGTTACACAACATAACAGAAATAATATCGATAGCAGCGTCCCTAGCAACCACCTTGGTAACAATGAAAACGTTCTATGGACGCAATTTCCTGAAGTCATCTTCGTAATAACTAGCAAACTAAAGATCATGTACATCCACTGCACACATAATCTGAAATAACAACTCATATTTCTCGCATCAAATGACATCAAAACGCATTTTAATGGCCAAACTAACTTTAAAATAGGCATTTTCCACCGAGAATAAAAGAAGTTCGGCCATGTTTTTTTTTCTGCAGGGAGAAATTTGAAGATCGAGTGACATACAGGGTTTGTCAAACAGAGCACATGGTGTAGTCCAAACGATAGCTGGGGATTCTGGGTAGTGTAGTGTCTTCTGCTATCCTTTACTCCGAAAAAACATTTGTTTCTCCGAATCAAAGGGGAAAAATACAAAAGCATTGCACACAATTTAAACCAATCAATGTTGTGTAATTAACAAGGATAATCTGGTGTTTTTTAGTCGATGAGTAGTGCAGATATCACTGTAAAATCAATCGACAGTAAGGGGAATACTTACTTCCGGCTGTACAATTCTCCGTTATCCAATGAGAATGGACGCTCACATTGCCTTTAAGGGCAGCCGACACAAACGAATGCCGTGCTTCCATGAGCGTCATTACCAGTAGAAATACATTGCTTTTAAAATCGTGCTGTGCAACACGAAAACAAGGGGGAAATCGTGTTGGTGAACACAAATCAGTAGATTAAAAATCGTGTTGGTGAACACGAAATGCCATGAGACTGGGTTGTGAAGGCTACTAAAAGTTATTGCTTGCTTCTAAGAACACAGACAGAATGTCATGAGATGTGAGGGGAAATGTGTAATGTTCACCACATTGTTGCAGTGACTATGGCATTTAAATGGTTTGTTTTTCTTGTGCGACTGTGATTGTAAAGTGTGACTTTTGTAAAGTGTCATTTCAATGAGCAAAGTAATTCTTACTTTTCCAGTATTTCTGGGACAGAGGGTTTTAGAAATTGCATATTCTTGTGTCTGGTATGAAGAGAAAGTAATCTCTTTGGTAATCTGGTTTTCATGGAAACTGCCTTCTCTTTGAAGTCCTTTTTATCCGATCAATTTTGCCTCAGCGTTCGGAATTTACCAGTGGGTGAGTTTGAATATCAAAATCCGGCATCCTCTTTTTCCATTCACCGGGTGGATAAGGTTGTATTTTGATGTAGACATTTACTCTTTACTGTTTCCCTATCCTACTAATTATGTGCTCAGTGACAAACCCCCCCCCTCCCATTCACCATTGTTCTGTATCCACAACTACCTCAGAGCTTTATTTCCTCCCCTTCATTCATTCCTTTCTCCCGATAATCCATGACCTTCTTAGATCTGACGGTGTGACGTCGGTGGATAATGATCATGCATGGTCTCAAACATTGTAAGAGAGGCGGATCACAACTAGCCAACAATCACATCTACTTTTTTATCTACATGCCTGGACCATTTATTTTTTAAGAGGAGGGTTGAATAGTTTACCTGATGCGAGGGGAAAGTCTAATTAAAATAGACAAAACTGATAAGGACAAGAGCTGCTAGAATTTACGGAGATGTGACACAGCTATCCTTGACTTGCTGCTATTGTTTTTTACTAAGATATGTGGCACATCAGTTATTTATCTCTTGAACCCTCAATATCTTTAGTAGAATGATTTGGTCAGTGTGATTACGTATACATTTCAGTGTGTTAAACAAATGAAAATACGTTTAACCTCACTACTGCAGCACAGAACCATGCCTATTTAGGCTATATGAGTGACAACTCACACTTTGTCATGTAGTACAAATGACCTATTATCCAAATGTAATCGTATTGTATCACATAAATGTTTATGTAAGGGCAAAGACCATGGTCATACCATGTATTTACACAGAGAAATTAGCAACAGCAGATTAAGCGAATCGCCTAAATCCGTTTGATTGGGATTAATAACTAAAAATGACATGGCTTTGCTTTGCGCATTATGCTCCAAAACTCCTTCAGAGGATAATACTATATTTTGCAGTATGGAAAAAATCATTATTATTTGAATAGTACAATTAATGCAAATATATTCCAGATTGGAAAATTAAACTTTAATATAGTTATCAATTGAGCATCCAGTCAAGTGTTCCTTCTGTGTCAACATCAGTGATAATGACCGTTTTAGAGGGGAGGATGCTATATATGTTCAACAGATAATGTATACTGTGTCATAGTGCCACTGTTTCTGGCCTGGCATCACCCAAGCCCTTCATATTCCATAGACCACAAATTACCATAGCAACACAGAAACATGCAAGCCTGTGTCTAATATGGGGCCGAACAGGATCAGTGGTAAAAAGGGGCAAAGTTTCATTGTATCATGATCCTTTTCGGAAAGGGCAAATATTTTGGAAAATCATAACTATTGTTTAGGTTTAGAAGTCAATGAGATCATCAAAATATGCTTGTTTCTAGCCTTGAGTATCACATTAATAGCCCATTGCTAAAAATATAATTTTGTATTAAAAGGCAAGCCATTAAGAACAAATTATAATTGACAGTAGCGGCCTAGCAAATGGCAGCCTCTTGGGGGAAGGTGGGAGGGGCTAAAACATAGACGTAACATTCAAAAGCTAGAAGCACACTTATTTTTGAATAGTTTTTGAGTGTATTTCAGTTTAAGAAATTCCCCCAAAAATCAAGCAGGACACGATTAACCCATCCAAGCTTCCCAATTTAAATTAGACTAGGAAGTCTGCAGCCTGAGAGCGCAGAGTGAATAAGTGATAAACAGTCATTGCTGACCATCAGGTCAGTGCCATCAAGACAGAGTCAACTGCTCTATTGATAAAGTCAACAGCCTTTTTTAATGTGTACCATCCGACAGGTTCAACTGCCAATATAATCATAGAGGCAGGACAGGTGTTACGACAACATGTTTCTGTTTCCACATATTAACTAACATTGATTAACTAACCAATCATCACTCCTCTCACCTTCACTTTTTCATGGTACTGTGAGAGGACATCGCTGTATTCGCCTGTACGTTACATCCGCAGGGAGATTTGGTTCAGTTGGATCACATAATGTAACGCAATAACGCACCCATTTCAACCCTGTCTCCTAAAAATTACGTTCCCACAGAACTAAACTGCATTCTCAATTACATATAGCGAGAAACGTATTTTCTCCCACGTTACGTTCGGTATGAACGTAACTTAAATATTGTCTACATAAATTGTCTACATATCTTTGCCATTTATTGTCTTGCTTATAATAATGATAATAGTCATTTATAAATATAATTTTAGAGCACACATTTGAAATCAGTAGGCGAGGCTGTAATTTCTCCAGCTGTTACTCTCATGAGCGAGGCAGAAAATAATAGGTTTTAACATGCCAAAAAGCTGCTGTGTCGTTTATTGCACCTCAAACATTAAAACAAATCCAGAGTTACGTGTTTCTGTACTTCCTCTAAGAAGAAAGGACAGTAACAGAAGATCTCTGTGGCTTCAGGCATTCATGCCAGTGTTTTATCTTTTTATTACTTACATTTTTATATTTATTTGCTATGAGTTATATCTGAAGCAAATTAAGTTTCTGAAGATGTGTAGTCAATTCCACCCTTCAATGTAGCAGAAATGTGAACTCTCATTACAGGAACAATACCGGAAACAGACGTAGGAAAGATCCTCAGCTCGCTGATTGGCTGTTTTAGCCGCAATGCACGTTTTGAAAGATATTACTGATTTTCTTTGAACATAAGAATGTAAAAACTTTGAGTTGAGAGAATAGTCAGGAGATTTGGGTGATGGGAGACACATCTATGGAATCACAATTTCAATAGCTTACCATTAAATTACGGATATACCTTTCTGTCTGTGATGTATTACAAATCCGATATTAATGTGTAGAAGTAAAACATGAGAGATAGTATAGCAATATCCTGTAAAATTATGTAAAAACATGAATAAAACTAGTAAACTACACATCTTCAGATGTTATACATAAGTGTCCTACACTAATAATGCAAAGTTATTATTAGTATGCTGTGTGTACCTTGTGTGCACCGCCTAGTGGTTAAAGCACGTTATTGAATTATTTTTGTTGAATAATGTTATTTGATGAAAAAAATATTAAGAGTACATACTTTCATAGGGGGAAAGTAGAAGGTCAATGATAGAAATATAGAATATAAAAATCAAGAAGATACTGTAAGTGATCTCTACAATAAAACAGTTTAGTGCTGGATGTACAAAGATATTAATATGAGGATGTGGAAAACAGACAAACTAATTAACCTTTATTAACACATTAAAGAATACTTTAGGTTAAGGTCTTCTTTCAAATAAGAAATAAGCTTTGGGGGTATCTATCTACAGATAAATATTAAGATTGACAAAGTACTGTGCCAAAAAGAAAGTTATGTTCTAAGCTAATTTTCTCCAAATGAATTAAATCAGGGAAGTACAACTCTTTTCAAAATTCCGACTGACCATGTGACCGTGACTCAGCAATTTAAAAACCGCTAGGAATATCATTTCAAAAGTTGAAATCGTAATTTTCTGATTATGATAACCAGGATGCTTTAAATAACTGCTTTTAAAGCTGTGAATAACAACACATCACCTCTTAACAATGCATGACATTGGCACTGTAATGATAAAGCTCAGTAGAATTTTATAGAAATTAAGAGAGAGGGGAAGGGATAGAAGGAGGAGAACGGAGTAAAACAGAAAGAGGCAGGGAGACACGAGAGAGAGAGAGAGATAGAGAGAGAGAGAGGGAGATAGAGAGAGAGAGAGAGAGAGAGATAGAGAGAGAGAGAGAGAGAGAGATAGAAGAGAGAGAGAGATAGATAGAGAGATAGAGATGAGAGAGATAGAGAGAAGAGAGAGAGAGAGTATAGAGAGAGAGAGGATGGAGAGCGATGCAGATTAAGTCCAGGTCAGTCCAGGAAACAGGTAGCAGCGCGTCGAGCACCCTGTATCTCCAAAATGATGGAGACCAACCGGTGATGACTAGTTGTTTCCAGATATAAATCCTTATTTGATCTCGATTCGTCTGCCTGAAGTAACCGTGAAGTCGGCTGGAAATGAACTCTGAAGGTGCATATTGGTCTCAGAGCATTCATAATACGGGTGTTCGCTTCTCCTCCTTTCTCATCCACATGAACAGTTTGACTGGAGCTGGTTGAAGGGAGGCTACCTGTCTTTCTGATTGCCTTGTTTTTGTCTGAGTAGTAAAGCAACTGGACTACTGTTTCACAGGACACCGAGGTAAGTGGTGCACTTTTTTTTGCTGATGCTCTTTGCTGAACATCTGATTTATCGCACTTTTTTTTATTCCAGTGGTGAAGATATTGAAATCCCTATTTTGATTAACTGTGTTTAGGCAAGGCAAGTTTATTTATATAGCACATTTCAACACAAGGCAATTCAAAGTGCTTTAAACAAATGAAAGACATTAAGAGCATTAAGAAACATTCCAATTCTTCTTTAAACATTGCATTTTCAGGACTTCATCAACTCCTCTTATTGCTCTGGGAGAGGAACAGGTGACACTACAAAAGGCGCATTCACACCGCAGTACTTTTCCCACAAAGGTTCATGAGAACTTAGTTCATGAGAACTCTTTTGTCGCGTTCACACCAAAAAGAGCCGGTACTAAAATTAGTTCATGAGAACCTTTTTACCCCCACGAAAGTCCCTGCTAGAGAGCAGGGACTTTCGTGCGGCTCTCTTGTGAGAAAAGAGCTATATTTCTGATTTGCTGGGCGGATTGTAAACCACGCCCAGTAAAACTCCCAAAAAGTTTTGTGAAGCCGCCATTTTATTATCCTCGGATTAGCATTATTAGCATTAGCATTAGCCCAGCGCAGAAACGCAGAGAGACTGGTGGTGGAGATGAGGAGGTTTCGGCGTTCTGGCAATTTACTCAGAAGGCTTCAGTAGAAGCTGCTGGGAGTCCCAGCAGCTTCTACTGAAGCCAGTCCCCAACTCCGGGGACTTCCGGCCGGGGACTTTGGGCCGCAGTATACGCCGTGAAGTGGTTTGCGGCCTGCCAGTAAACCCAAAGCAGAAGAAGAAGAAGTGACGTCAGCGGCTTCATTTGCCTAATCCTCCCCCAGGGACTTATTCCGGTGTGAACGCGATCTGTACTTAGTTCATGAGAACTCTTTAGTTCTCATGAACTAAGTTCTCATGAACCTTTGTGGGAAAAGTAGTGCGGTGTGAATGCGCCTAATAGCTTTTAAAGGTCACATGTCATGGGCCCCCTGGGCTTAAATTATGTATTATAGAATGATCACACCGGTGTGACAGTACTCTTCAAAGGGTTCACGAAATATGACTACTACTCTTACTGTTTAACATTTTGGGTTACTTAATGTTACTTCATGTTAAGGCTAATAAAAATGACAAGGCTAAGACTGTAATGCTAACTAACGTGCTTGCTACTAGCTAGGTAGCTAACTTGATCCAGCCAGCCACTCCTGGTCCTTTGATCAGACGGGAAGCGAAAGAACAAGCAAGACCCATTGCTGGTATGATAACAACCTGGTACTAAGCACAGAGGCATCTTGTTAAAGTTATCTTATCTTAGCTATCTCTTATATTTAGCGGAGGAAAACAATTGTGACATCAGTTATGACATCACTTACGCGACTCTGGGATTTGTAGTCTTTCTAGTTGCGTATTTTTCAAAGTCTTATATTTCAACAGTTTTACGACAAACTGTGACTTTTTTTACATGGAAATAATTTTTCCAAAGCGGCTAATGGAAAAAGAAGAATCTCCAACGAGGCGTTCTGGGGCAGCATAGACAGGTCTTTTCTGTGTTAGAGTTTTACTCGCTACAGGGTGTACTTTGAGGGTTTGTGACTCTGCAGACCGTTTACATGCATACAAAGCTACATAACACACAAGGGGAAGGGTAATAACCAGAAAAGCATGACATAGGACCTTTAAACCAATTGTATGCATCTGACATTTCTTGTGTGCTTTTTGATACAATCCATTCTCTGATCATTGCTGACTAAAGGAGAAGTTTGTTCTGGAATAGAAACTAATCACATGGATGTTACATTTTCTCACTGGGAGATCCCAAGGTTTTAGGGTAGACAACATCATGATAGAGGTGCGTTTTACCACTATACGGACGCCACAGGACAGTGGTCATTCCCCATTTCTATTCATTTTATTGACGGACAGTATTCCTGCGTGTTCACTTAACCCCTCAGTTCCCAGAACTTGTTTACTCCTCGCGAGTTTGTGTGTTTGTGTGCGTGTGCAGATTGTTGTAACCGCAACTGTGCAACATGTTGACAAGGTCTTCTTGCTAGCTTCAGAGCTTCGGTAGTAAACATTAAAACTCAACCCAGTAATTGGACTTATTAAATACATATACCATGCAATGTGGATAGTTTATTGTCTATTCTGAGGAAGTGTTGCTTACACAAGTTACACTTTTTAACATGAAAGGGCAGAAATTACCCATTTGAGTAAGTTTGAGTCTGAATAAAGAGGTCTCTTTCACCAGTCATTATATAACAGTGACGGATTAAATGTACGTTGATATAATAATATAACAAACAAATGGTGATGGCATTATGTGTGTGTTATTTTCCTCTATTACAATCACATGGTCCCCTTAAGCAATTACATTCACTGTTTATGACTACTGGAAATCTACTGAAGGGGTGGAGAGTTCAGTATATGTGAAATAAACAAGATGAATATGAGGACTGGAGTGAGAAGAATGCTGCTCACATGCTGTCAGTTACTGACCGAACAACAAAACAAAGTATGTAATTGCGAAATGAATGAATGCTTAGCTCAGTTTTTGATACTGTGGCAGACAATTGTAAACTGGAAAAGAAATTTGTTCTGAAAAAGGGCAAATGTCATCTGCGTCATTACAATGTTTAGTTGTGTTATAAGTCTTAAGATCTTCAGAACACATACAGGGAATTTTGTTTGTGTGTCTGTCTCCCCTCTGCTGGCTGCTGCAGACATGTTTCTGTTTTTGAGCTGAGGATGAGAAGTGGGTCACATGCTTGAATTATCCATTTGCAGGGTTGCATGCATCAGTGCCAAGAAATTGCATTACGTGGGAGACTTCTGCTAAGCAGACATAGAGACGTTTCTGGAGGATGGAGGTGGGAAATGAGCAAGGACGCGCACAGGGGCGCAGTGATGCCGCAGCCGGAAAGCCCCGCACCTCTCCCTGCAACAGCCTGAAGGTACAGAAACATGTGGAATAATGTAGCTCCAGCTGACACATGTTTCTCTTTGATATGATGTGCGTGTGTTGGGAAGGGATCTCATGCTGTCTTAGTTTGTTTGCTACATAACCAAATTACAGTCTAACAAGTCAATTCCAGAAGGATGATGTGTTCTTGAGGGTTACTGTTTTAAACCTGAGGTATTCATAGGATGCCACAGGAAATGAAGCATGCTTCTATTCAACAGTACACTTTAGATTATCTAATACAAGGGCTTTGGACTAATTCGACACATTTGCAAGTTTACACAAGGCACTAGAAAGTAACTTGTGTAATATGCAGAATAAGGGTGTTATGTGGTCTTAACATACTGGCTAATCTTTTATTAAAGTGGAAATGTTACTTGTTGGAGTGCTGTTGATAGTTTAGGACACACAGGTCATTGTTCACACGTAAGAGCTAAATATGTGAAGTCTGGGTTTTAATCTACTGGATTTATTATTGCTGCTACTACTTTAGTTTATTAATGGAAAATGTGTTGACTGATCAGGGCCAACTAGTCTATCAAACTGTGGCATATGGTAACAAATAAATACTTCCACAATAAATTCCAGGATTTGCTTAAAAGGCTCACAAAATCACTGGTGATAAAAACCAATGTCTAAGCTAGCTATTGTGGAGCTATTGATCACCCATATTTAGTATCATTACCAGTGCCAGTACCAATTATCAGTTGTGACTAGAATGTCAGATTCTGAATACCTACAAAGAGGGTACATGTTGAATTGTAGAGCACTTTAAACAGATCAGAATAAAGGATAATACAATTTTAGTAAACAGTTTCTAAAATAACCTATTTAAAAGGGAGGCTAAATAATGTGCCACTGCCTCTGTATTATGTTTAGCTGTGAAAATTGTAGCTTAACTGTTTCAATAGAAAAATCTCACATCTCCTCTAATATCTTATCTGAAAAAAAAATCCATCTGCCATCCCTATTTGAACAGGTTTAAGTACAATATAAAGCGTGTTCTTGAAGATTCCGGGTCATGCAGAGATAATAACCCTTGAATTAGGCAAATTTAAGCCACCACTTGCTTTTTTACATTAATACTACGAGTGTGTCCTCTTGTTGCCATAGTGAACATTTCACAATGGTTATCAAGGTTTCCTTCTCAGAAAATGAGGCAGAACATAATGTGAATCTTATAAATAGACCACCTCAGGCTTTTCTTCTTTCTCTTTTATTTCTTCTACCTCAAACAACCTTCTAAGAAATAAAACGAGATCAGACACTTTGTTGCTTTTTCCCCACATGAGAGTGACGTGAGACAATGGTGTTCAAGCAGCTTATCACAACAGAGACTGCAGTGGCAGGACAGACTTATGTTTTCTTCTCAGAATTGTTTGGGTTCCTGATAGGCTGGGGCATGGCACAGCCCGTTTTAACTATAATCTTGTGCTCAATGTTGGTCTCTTTTTTTGTTGTTAATTCATCCACTAAGACTGGAACGTTAGATCTACAATGTCCCAGGTTTTGTATTAATTCTAATTTCTTATTTCTGTCTGGCTTTAAATACCATCTCAGAACTCCTGTAATTGTTTCGTATCACCTTGTGTATTTAATGATACATTATTTGTTCTCATTTTTATCATCACTTTGACAAATAACATAAAACTGTGTGTGTGGCAGACTACTGGTCTAAGTGCATTAGGTGAATGACATCAAAAGCTCAGAACAAAAGCGGGTCGCAGGTCATGAGGAAATGTTTAAAGAGTCTTAATGTTTATCCCTTTTGACTGATTAGTAATCACAATGAGGCCACTGCTCATTTGACACTTTGAAAAAACGAATTAAAATAACAGAATGAAAATGTCACAATGCATCCCATTGTTGCATTCTCAATATGGGAAAGAAGTTTCTAAAAAAAACCTAAGCCATTTATCATCAATTTATTTTGGTTTCATTTGGATTTTTCTCAACAATGAAAGTAATGACTCAACCAGCTTGTTAGCTTCGCACAAATACTGGAAATGTGATCAAACAACTAGCTTGGCTCTGATCAAAGGCAACATCATTTTATTTTTGTCAACATTTTTTAATTCTCTACCAAATGAATAAATCTTGAAAACATTTCTGAGAATTTCAAGGATTTATAAAATGAGTATATTCCAACATGCGTCTCTAATGAACGTGTTACCACAGGCAACACAATAAACTAGGTGAACAGCTTGAGTCAACTCAATCGTATTGAACAAAAACAGCCGATACATTATATCTTAGAATGTAAAGCCAACTTACTTCCTACTGATAAACATATGGAGGAAAGCAACCACTGGATTATTACAATTCTTATAGATATTGAGTTCTTTACCGTAAAGGTGGGGGTGGACCTAACCTCCTCTATGGGGGTCCGGGGGGCATGCTCCCCCGGGAAGATTTTTTTTTAAATATTGAAGTTAAATGCATCAATCTGGTGCACTTTGAGAGCAAAGTGAAGAGATCTATGGATCTCTCAACACCCATATGAAACAGAACTGTAAACAGATTTACTTTTTCTTTATGGATATTTTACTAATCACTCCCCTTTTAAACTGTATTCTTGTGTTACTGTCCTATAGTATTTCATTATGGGCTCAGAACAGTCTCATAATACACACATGCACACAGAAGGATTCACACTTGTACTTCATGATCCACACTTGTGTTTTTCAATGCACACACAAATGTGTTCCGTTTCATATACATGTAAATAAAATCCAAATACAGAAAAAAGTTTTACATATGTATTTTTGATCCTCACATATTTGTTTTCCGTTTAAAACCTCTGCACCTGCAAACACAAACCGCTTTCTGTGCACGGAGCGCTGTGCATTCGTGTGTGGGTTTTTTGAGACTCCCCTGACGGTCACCCGATTCGTACTTGTAATTTTTTCTATCTATAGCCAATCAGATGTCTCCTTCATTCTAAGCCAATCACATGAGCGCGCCCCCACGAGGGTAGATTTCTTGCGTTCATGACGCTTCATATACGCATTTTGCGTATTCAGTTCGCTAAACAGAGGGCGGAGCTTCAGGTGATTATGCAGAGCTGCGTGTCTCCGTCAGACTCAGCAGCTGATCTGATCTCTCTCTCGCGTCCGGTTATACTTCACTCGCGTTTATGTCCATATCGACCAGATCCAGCTCTCCTGATCGGCCTTTATAGAGAGCACCGATCAAACTATTAAGAGTGAATATAGGCCGATAATGACCGGCGGGGCTCCCCCCGTTGACAGTTCACTGTCTAGCACTGGCTTCGTAGTGCACTGATCGATTAGGCTAAGCTAACCTGAGACTCGAATGTCTCCCACACACGAATGTAACCCACACACGAATGCACAGCGATCCGTGCACAGAAAGCGGTGTGTGTTTGCAGGTGCAGAGGTTTTAAACGGAAAACAAATATGTGAGGATCAAAAATACATATGTAAAACTTTTTTCTGTATTTGGATTTTATTTACATGTATATGAAACGGAACACATTTGTGTGTGCATTGAAAAACACAAGTGTGGATCCGAAAATACAAGTTTGAATCCTTTTGCGGATCATGAAGTACAAGTGTGAATCCTTCTGTGTGCATGTGTGTATTATGAGACTGTTCTGAGCCCATATTTCATACCCGTTTTTCATTTATTCTCTTATTTTTTAATAACTATAATGATCATATAAAAGGTGTTCCTCGCAAATACTTGTTTACATAAATGGTGACCAAACTGTTTGAGACCCACTGAGATAAGTTAACCTACACTAAAGTTAACTATCTAAACTAGGGATAGTGGTGGTCTAATGGATAGTGAGGTGGGCTGAAGATTGGAAGGTTGGGAGTTCAAATCCCGCCAGGAACACCACCACTAGTGTGCCCTTGAGTAAGGCACTTAGTCCTTAGTTACTCCAGGGAGAATGTCCCTGAAATTGGTCATTGTAAGTCGCTTTGGATAACAGCGTCAGCTAAATGTAATGTAATAATGTAATAATAAACACTGAGAAAGTCCTTATCTCACTGAGCTGAGGTTATACGATCCTCTCAGTCTGACAGGAGACGACTCTCCTCCACCTTGGTGTAGAAACAGCTCTTTATATCCGTTAGCATAGCTAGCTAACCAGATGCTAACAACAACATTCCACGTTACCGCTCGCGCGCTCATAAAATGCACTCGTGCCACACACACACAGAGCCGAGCTTGAATGAAACACCAAGAAGTAGGCTACTTGTACTGTACTTCTGTATATCATATTATTTTCGATGGCTTTACTGTATAATCAGTGTAACAGATGAACAGATTGCCACTGGGCTTTCATCTAAACACACAGCCACGTAATGATAACAAAACAAAGGTCGGCCGTCATTGGTCAAGCAACACACCAATCAGAGAGCAGCAGTGAGCACACCTCAGGCTGTGTTTTATATTTGTATTCTTTATTTCTGATGTATTTCACACAAAAAACCTTTAGTGGAAACGTTTTCACTTATATGATTAAAAAAAAAAAAAAACGGCAAAGTGGCAAGGCTTGCCCACCCTGCGTTGGGGGGGGGCACATTGACTCATTTGGGGGGGCATGGCCCGCGAATGACCCCCCATGATGCCGACCCTGGCTGGGGTGGAGGGGAGTTGAAAGGTGGTCTGTTTCCCCTTAAACATTTTGTATTAAAGAATAAACAGGATTAATTATCTAATTGCTCAAAATACTCCATACAAAATTGTAAACATCCCAAAGTGTAAAAATGCAACATGCAGCAATACAACATACTGGAGATATAGAAGGAAAGGTAAGCGATATCTCTGATAAAGCCATAAAGCTGATCCTAATTTAAGCATAAGGGCTCCATTGATGTATTTCTCAACAATGAAAGTAATGACTCAACCAGCAGTGCTGCTTCGCACAAATACTGGAAATGTGAACAACTAGCTTGGCTCTGATCAAAGGCAACATCATTTCATTTTTTTCAAGACATTTTAATTCTCTACCAAATGAATAAATCTTGAAAACATTTCTGAGAATGTCAAGGATTTATAAAATGAGTATATTCCAACATGTGTCTCTAATGAAGCCATTGTGTCAATGTTGTCCTACTTGGGTTGCCGTCCGGAGTTGTCCAATATGGCGGACCATCTCGCACATGCGCACTGCAGATCGGGCAGAGCTGCAGATCGGGTGGTGACAATATTGAATAAAAACAGCACTACATTATACCTTAGAATTAGGGGTGTAACGGTATCCGGTTCGGAAGTCACGGTTCACCACCATCGAGGTCACCGAGGTCCGGACCTCGGTAATATTTTTCGAGCTGTGTAACAAAACTTGTGAAATAATTGCACCAAACGGGATTCTTTGTAGTACTTCCATTTACTGACGATGGGGGCGCTGCATAACTACGTAGCCTCGATTAAAGCAAACAGAAGAAGACGACATGTATCAACCGGTATCAACAAACCACCGCAACCCGGACTTGAACTGGAGCAGCGAAGGAGTGATGAGGTATCTAGAGATCTGAGTCCAGCGGGCTGCTTGTGTTTCTGTTCATCAGGACATCATATGACCAGCAGATCCTGTGTGAACGGTGAACGCTCTACGTTAGTCAGTGGACGTCCGACAACATGCACACTAACTTATATTGCAGCTATAGGCCATACTTTGGTTTACATTGCGTGAATAAACTAGCTAGAGAGCTACAGTTAATTACATTCATCCAATGTCAAAAGGATTACCTTTAAACAAACGTTGTAATGCTTTTCTTTCATTTCAATTTGAGTAAAACATTGAAGATATAACATTGTATTGTTTTCTTTTTACACTGACTCAGATATAATGAAAAGACTACGTCAGTCGAAGCTCAGCTTTGGTAAGAAAGGCCCATTCTCAAACCGCCCCCTACATTCTAACCCTACACCCTACCCCTCCGTTTGCGCGTTCACGCGGAGGATCTGCCATATTAAGGGCTGTTCCAAAGCAACGAGTGTGGAGCGGTGTGGAGGGGGAGTGGGCTATCAAGCCCTCAAACAGCGAGTCTGCATCGGTGCTGACTTGAGACCGGTCTCTACCTGACCCGTCTCAACGCGGTGTGTGTCCGTCAGGAAACAAGCTGTTTACAAGTAGTTCCAGCAAACATCCACTGATAAACTGCGATGTTAGCAACCTCATGATAACCTCATATGTTTTAACTTAGGATCATACCTGTGTTTAGTCTAGAAAAGGTAAATGTGTGCATTTTATTATAAAGTTGTGTATATTTACAGACTGTTGCAAAAACTAAGAAGCTTGTAAACATCAGGTGTACAACTAAAAGAGCTTTACAAAAAGGTAACACAATGAAAGATGTTTGGAGTTTTATTTGAGTTATTCATTTAAACTTTTTGTCTAAGAGATGCTGATTTGAAACCGTTGTTACATACAGTTACAGCATTTCCTGATTCTGCCGGAGAGAGGGGAGGCCGTCCCAAAGCTTGCTGCTGTATTTACTCCCTCCATCTGACAGGAGGGAGCCTCGTTGAGCTGCGAGTGTGGCTACAGACGGAGTTCACTCCATCACGGAGGGGTAGGGTCGAGGGAGTGGTTTGGGATTGGGCCGAAGACACAGGACAGGCAGAGAGAAAGAGAGAGAGAAAGTGATGGAAGTCAGGGAGGAACTGCAGGTACAGTCACACAAAAGAATGTAGGCTTAATAACCCCATCTATATATCTATAACAATAGTCTTCATTTACAATAGGCATAATTGTAAAACAACATACATCTATTGCAGTTATGATGTCATAATAACATACAATTGTATAAAACACAATTTGCTTACATCCTTGTTCTCTTTTGAGAATCAAACAAAATAGATTTAAATAAAACAAAAAGTGAAATTAACTAAATTGCTGAATTGCTTTTAATTCACTGGCAGGAGCGACAAGTGAGGAGGAGCAAAAAGTGAACAACGAGGGAGAGATTGAACAAAGAGAAAGAGTAGAGGACAGAGAGAGTAATGAACAGGAAGAAGACAGAGAGACTCAAGAAGATGGAAGAGAGGCTGCAGGTTATGGAAACGAGAGAGACATGGAAAATGAATGTTGACAATGTTTTGTGATCATTTTAGCCTCTTCTGCATGTCCAGATCATTAATAGTAACAATCTACTGATTCTTATGCATTACACTTTCAAAAATAATTGATGCTGACATTGTCAGCCCACTGACATGGTTTGAAATCAATATATTATCCAATGTGTGACCCCCCACAGGACTTAAAAAGCACCTAAGTAGATCATGAAAATCCCAAAAATCTCGGGGGGTATCCCCCGAGCCCCCCTAACATATTTGGACCTCGGTATTTAGGAAATCCTGGATACGGCCCTGGTCAGAGTTCCTTATTTTAAACTGAATTGCACAACTGTTCAAAAATAATATAATAACAAACCTGGAATTATGCATTTGGGACTTTTTTTTTCTTTTTCTTGTTGTACCGAACCCGTACGGAACCGTGACCCCCAAACCGAGGTACGAACCGAACCGTGACTTCTGTGAACCGTTACACCCCTACTTAGAATGTAAAGCCAATTTACTGATAAACATATGGAGGAAAGCAACCACTGGATTATTACAATTCTTATAGATGTTGAGTTCTTTACCGTAAACCTTTTTACCACACTAAAACGAGTATACACGCTTGCTTGCAGGTCAAAACCCCCAGGAAATGCACATGCGATGAGTTACTTCCGTTAATGCCCCGCAGCTTGCACTGGTGGTGGGCATGATCTCATCTCTGTTTGCATAGATCCCATTCTATTATTTCAATGGACACTTTGTAATCTATAAAACAAGGATTACTTTCTTCTTCTCTCTGACCTCTGCGTGAAACCACTGTCATTTTGCCCGCAAGGCAAATTGTATGAAAGGAGCAAGCAATTTTTTGTAGTGGATAGAGACTCAATTCAGAGGAGTAAAATAGATGTAGATGCACAAGGATAAGGAAAAGGTTTTTGTGACCATGTTCACACCACACATATGCTTACCTATGGGGGCTGAAGTAACAAACCTTTGTTGTGTACATGAGAAGCTTTTATGTAATTTTCTAGTACATATTCAAATAGTAATTTGAAGTCACATTTTGTAGGTTTTCTATTAGCATTGCTTTATGAACTGACCACTTTTAGACTGTATCAAGCATTTAGATGTATGTTCATTTATATCAAGTTAAAATAAAGTTTCTTATTTATGTAATATTAGCCTAAATTCATCCATGTATTGTGTAATTGCTCTTTATGTTTATTATTGATGTTTAGTTCAAATTAGTTTTGCCACAAGGTAAGATCTTCCAAATGAATCCTCAATTTACAGCCCAAAGAAAGTCAGTCAACCATTTCACAACCAAAACAGGAAGAGTATTGCGCTTTATAGCTACTTTATCAACAATTATATACATTTGCACTTATTTTCCCAAGAGAGTAAATGATGCAATAAAGAAAGTGACTGTGGGAAACACAATTAGTTAGTCCTGTGTTGTTTGTGTTTGAGACTATGAGGAAAACAGAAAGCGATGCAATTGTCTCTGACCCTAACCCGTCAACAATAATACAATTTGGATATGCTGGGGTGGAGGGGAGTTGAAAGGTGGTCTGTTTCCCCTTAAACATTTGTTATTAAAGAATAAACTAGGGATTAATTATATAATTGCTCAAAATACTCCATACCAAATTGTAAGCATCCCAAAGCGTAAAAATGCAACATGCATCAATAAAACATACTGGAGATATAGATGGAAAGCTGTTGATATCAACACCCTAATTTAAGCATAAGGGCTCCATTGTATTTCATTCTTAAATGTAAAGTCTTTACATTCACCGCCTTAAGGCAAGATCATAAGAAATAAATAAAAAAGCAGGGGAATTTTCTCAGGGATTTTACAGTCCATCATTTGGGGATTATTTATATTTTCTCTTGCATTTGAAGGGGTGTGGGGTGAGTAAGTTATTGAGACTGAAGCATATTATAATGAGATTTATTCTAATTTAATATCCTTCTCAGGGAAACAAACGACAGAAGTACAAATATTGCTCCGAGAAGATTTTGGGACTACTTTGATGTTAACAAGGAAACTGAATGTGCGTGGTGTTGTGGACCTCTGTCATTTTATGAGTTTAATAAATTGGCTTTGGTCCTAACTCTGAGAATCGTTGATCTGAGTCCAGTCACTATTGGAGTCAGCTCACTGCTCTTTGGTCTCATTGTAGCACAAATTAAAACTATCAAGGAGGACACAACTGGATGGGGATTGCTTCTCTGTCTCTGCTAGGTTTCTATTTATATCGTGCACTTTTGACTTGTTTTATTCTCTACATCTACCTATGCACCTTCCCTTGTTAATCCAAACATTGATCCATTTGTCTATCTGGCTGTATTCATTGAAATATAAGCCAACATCTGACCTACCCTTTGTTTTCATCTCCTATCATCCCCACCCACTACTTAAGCCTCTATTTATCAGACCACATTATTTCTGATCCTGATAGAGAGGCTAGCACGTGTTAATTAATGCACGTCAGACTAGTGGAAGTAGGGTAATGAGCCGAGTTCATGCAGAGGAGCAACTGAAGAGATACCACTCAAGGGCTTATTTTTTGTGTATAGCTAGTTAACAGATAGCAAGTGTACACCACACTATGATACTTTTATAATTAGATTAAAACACTGCTTGTATTAATTGTAATGCCTTTCTTCGTCTCTTTCTCTCTCCCTTTCTCATCCTACTCTTTTCTCCCAGATGTTTCTGGTGGCTTTGTCCTTTGCCTATTTTGCAAAGGCTCTGTCGGGGAGCTACATGAAGAGCACAATAACTCAGCTGGAGAGGCGCTTTGACATCCCCAGTTACCTAATAGGTGTCATTGACGGGAGCTTCGAGGTTGGTGAGTAGGCCTGACACAGTCACTGCTGTTATTTTGTTGTTCAGTTCGCAGTCTCCGTTTCATGGGCCCCCTCCCTTCTCTTTTTCTGTCTTTGGTACAACAATATGAATGGGTCACAGAGGTATTCAAGCTGCAGATAAAGGATTCATCAGGCTTCCAAGAAGAGGACATAAGGGTGTGTGTGTGTTGCGTGCGGTGTCAAGCAGGGACATAATGGGTTATAACCCTGTCTTATTGTTGCAGATAGTCGAATTTGTGATGTTTTGAATAACTTCAAATGCAATAACTTCTCTTTACTTTGACTTTATTTAGAACTAACCCTCGGTAATATACTTAATCAGCTGGCATTGATCAGCTTTTATCAGAAATGCTAATCAGCTCTAAGCAGACAGACCCTTAAGGGCAATACCAAAAATAATTTGTTACAACACTTACTGCTTTGCTGTATGCAGACATTTAGATAAACCAGATTTACCCTTTATTTGCACAATATTTCAAACAAATTGTTTCCACACCAGAGGATGTTGGTTCTTAGGGACACACATTTGATCATTACAAGATGTGGTACATGGTAAAAAAATGAAGAGAAAACACAATAAACAAAGCAATTTTCCGAATTACAGTTTATGGCCAATATTTTCATCCAATTTAAGAAGAAGAAGAATTGGGAAGGATGAAACCCTCTTTAATGGTCACACATGCAGAGCACACAGTGAAATGTGTTCTCTGCTTTTAACCCATCCTAGTACCAGGAGTCTAGTACTAGGAGCAGTGGGCAGCTATTGTACAGTGCCCGGGGAGCAATAGGGGTGGGGGGGGTGGTCCGACGCCTTGCTCAAGGCACTCCTCCCAGATACTTCATCAATATCGATGTTAAAATTGCTCATTACTAAGACATTTGCTCGTCAGAATTGCCAAGAATATGTGATTTTGAAACAATTACTCATGAAAGAGTGAGTCATATGTTGAGTTAGATTGTACTTTTTCTAATGCTAATTTCTGGTTTTCAGGTACCACTTGTCCTGTGGGCTATTGTGTTAACTATAACAAGTTGGACAAAACATAGTATCAGAGTTTGATTTGAATTATTCGAGCCAACCACAAGTTTGATTTAGCTTGCGAGATTATCTGGCTTGCAGCACAAGTCCACAACTACTAATCATACTGTAGTAACCTTGATGACATTATGCAAAGGGAAATTACACAAAGCTTGCAGTAAGACCCAAAGCGATATGATTCATCCAAGAGAAAAGTCGTCCTCCACTAATAGCCATTCTACATGGGTTTGGGCCCATGGTGACATAAAAGTAGTGAAAAATAATTAACATTTTACTCCAATAACATTATGGCGGATTGTAAAACCTGCTTTCACTCTGATTGAGGTGGGGTATATCTGCCGGACAATCTCCCTTCATTCATATCTCTCCATCTCTACGTCTCCTGTGAAAGTTGCATCTCTCACGTGGCCAAGGCAACAAGCTTTTTCTATAGGACTGTTGCCAGGGTAACATAGAGGCAAAGCAGGGCAGTGTGAAGAGGAAGGGAAACGGGAGGAGGAAGTGTAGGGAACAAGGGAGGAGAACAGAGCAGGTAGAAGACAAAGGGTGAGAAGAGAGAAATAAAGAAGAGGAAGGACAGTATAGAGAGCTAATAATGGATAATGAGCACAGCTGATTGGAGCTAGCTGTTATATACATCCATGTTCTTGTAATTACACATGAACAGTAAAAGTAGTGTAAATCGAAATTCAAAAAAGTGAAAAAAGAACATACAAAATCATCATGAATGAACATAATTAAATGTTTTACTGGAAAGAAAGAAATCTCCTGTTTTACTCTGGGAAAGTACAAACCTCATGTAGTGAATTACATGCAGAATACTAGGTAAGATACAAGTACTACTTAGAATCCCTTATACCCACGAAACAAGGTTGATAAGGTTTCACATTCACATATACTAATAACTATTGACATGTTCTAAGTGCTGCTCTGTCTTTGCCTCTCTCTCTCTCTCTCACACACACACACACACACACACACACACACACACAAACACACACACACACACACACACACACACACGCACATGACAACAGCTGAAGGATTGTTGGAGGGTCTGACGTCATCCCATAAAATGAGCCTTTTACCACAAGGCTTAAGTTTATCTTTCTAAGCCAGTTTTCCATCTTGTTATTACAACAAAGTTACCACGTTGCCCATAATAGATGAAATGTGATCAAAGGTGACCATAGAGAAATGGTCATGTTCCCACCCAGCATTGTTTAATATTCATGCCACCACATGCTCCAGATAATAAGATATATGTTATAGATAATGCATCACATGTGATGACCCTTAACTGTTTTTCAAACTATGGACATGAACAAAAACATCCAGTCAACTGAAATGTGCATGCAGAAGACAGAAGTCCTCCAACATAAGACACATCAAAGTGTTTGTGTATATTGTTATAATTATGTGAATTTGCGGTATGTAATGGGTATTATACTGGCTAGAACATTTAAGGAAAAATAACAGTTTTAGATATATGTATGTTGTTTTTTTTTGCTTTTCCATTGTGTTTCTGTATCTTGTGTTGCTAGAGAAAGCATTTAAAAAGCACTTGTTTATATTGTGCATATTTACAAATGTACGTTTCATTTGATTACATCACATTTGTACACACAGTGTCACAAAAAGCAGTATGAATCAAATGCAATAAATCAATGGTTCTGTTCCTTCTCAACATGACTTTTTTTTGCTCAAAGCCTTGCATTGTTTTTCATTTTCATGCTGTGGTGTGGAGATGTAAGTAGCACTCTGAACCCCTTGTATTTCTGGCTGCCTCTGTCCTCCCAGGTAATCTGTTGGTGATAGCTTTTGTCAGTTACTTTGGGGCAAAGCTCCATCGACCAAAGATCATCGCAGTAGGTTGCGTCCTGATGTCTATTGGCACTTTCATCATCGCTCTGCCTCACTTCATCATTGGACGGTGAGTCTAAGATATGATAAACAAATTCAGTAATTTTTTCAATAATATATTGCTCTACTTACTAAAGCACTGTTATTTGTCAGCCTCTCAATAATTGTTCAGCCTCTCTACTTTAGGTCGAATATTCTTGCTGTTCCAATGATGGCTTCACTTTTTACTTTTTTAAGTTACTTATGAATTCTCTTTTCTGTAGGATTAAAAAATGGTATCCTATAACCAAGTAGAATGAGTGTTTCACCTCTGTCAGCTGCATTTTTAACAGTTCCATTTGTATTTTGCTTACAGCTACCAATATGAAACATCTGTGCGGTGGGTAGTGAATTCAACACTGAACCCCTCTCCTTGTCCAGTAGGCTCACCGTCAGACTTAGCTCAAGATAGAAAATTGTCTCATGTGCCAGCCACAGGTGAGCACTTATATACACATACAGACTAGTGTCCACAAGTACATTGGTCTGATTACCCTTATCTTCTTTTCCTTGCCCTCCAGCTTGTGAAGGCGACTCAAACCTGTCAATGTGGATCTATGTGCTCCTTGGAAATGTCTTGAGGGGGATTGGAGAGACACCTGTTCAGCCTCTTGGGATCTCTTATATAGATGATTTTGCTTCTGATGAAAATGCTGCGCTATATGTTGGTAAGAAAAACCTCCCCCCAGTGGAAGATATATACTTGAAAAGTAAACACCCTTTATCATTGATGATATTCAACATAAGCTGCAGAATGGAATATCTTAAATACCACCAGAAATAAGTAATAAACAGAGGTGTTTAAAAACTTGGGTAACATGTTGTATAGGCCAACCAACCATTATTGATCCATGAAGCTGCTGGTCGCAGCTAATGGGCCTCACTTCACGTTAGCTTTGCAGGCAATATATATTTCCCATGAAAACTGGCAACACAGCACACAGCTGAAACACCCTAGAAAAAATGAATGCCCATACTAAAAAAAACTCATAAGTTTCCTTGTTTTCATTCACAATTTCTCTACCAGACAATATCCAAATTCTCTCTGGAGTACCACAGGGGTCTATCCTTGGACCATTGCTTTTTAATCCGTACTTGATCCCACCAAGTAATGTCATAACAAATCACAACAAACCCTTTCATTTATATGCAGACTAAACAAAGATCCTAGCCTTATTGACATCCTGATATAATTGATTACAAACTTAGATTGTTGGATGAAAAAAAAAAAATATGACATAGCTAAATATGAATAAAACAAAACATATTCTTTAATGTCCCAAAAAAAACTTCCTACATAGTCCACACAACTATCAGCAGTGTTGCTCTTTTTTGGTAACATCCAAGTCTCACATTTAATTTGAAGTAAATTAATTAGACTGTCATTAAAAACATTTCCGTGTAAGAAGACTTACTCACCTAAGGGGGTAGATCCCTTAGGTGTTTTCCAAAACATTTAACTTGTTTGACGCTTTTACCAAAAGCGACTTACATACACATAATACTGAGGGCAATCCCCACAGGAGCAACTTTGGGTGAAGTGTCTTGCCCAGGGACACAACAACATGCTGACTGCAGTGGCGATGGAACCAGTGCTCTCCTGATCAGAAGATCAGCGCACTAGACCTCTGAGCCTGTATGTTAAATGTGTTGAGTGTATCAGTTGTTAGTACAGATAGCTAGACTCCTAACCATTTTGTGTTGTGTGTCTCTTGTTGTGTGTTTGCTGTTTCCTAGGCTGTGTGCAGACCATTTCCATCATTGGACCTGTGTTCGGCTACCTGTTAGGCTCCCTTTGTGCCAAAATCTATGTGGACATTGGATTTGTAAAAATGGGTGGGTTTAATCACGAGTATATGTCTAGGCCGGAATTTGCGGTCCGTCTAGACAGACTTGATGTCATTAACTTCTCACCATGGACTCACAAAGAGCTCATGTGAACACTGGAAACCATGTGTTTTCTTTACATCTTAGAAGCATCTTAGAAGCATCTCAGAGAGCGGTTTCTTCTGTGTGTTTGTATTTTAATGATCCATAGGCCGAGACACTGTAATATTAGTGACCATATTTAGTTATGGAAAGCCACTTCAGGGTTTCACACATTTGGTCAGATATAATCTTGTTAAAATCTGTGGTAATGAATAGTTATGTTACACTACTCTGGTGTACTTCCTCGATAGGTGACAATAGTTGGGCACTAGATTTATATTTATAAGTGACCCCTGTGCAATAAAGAAAATACAAAAAGAGTAAGACATTGAAATTAACAATAAACAAAGGAGCAAAGGTAAAGGTATATCTAATACAATAAATGTTCGCTAAATAGGTTTTCATGAATTCCTTGGACATTTGAGTAGAAGAGAGCCACTGGTAATCTTATTGGTAAAACCAAATTTAAATCAAAATGTCTGCTTCAACGAGAGGTCCTTTTATTCATAAAACTGAGGCATGATATTATCAGATATCACCTGCGTCATATGTATGCCCCAAGGACTCAGAACAGGTGTACAGGATTAGCATCAATTAGCTAATGAACAAAGCATGACAGGGGTTAGGAAGAACTAAGCTACAATCAAATAGAGTGCCGTAAACAGGAAAATAGTATAGTAGCAGAAAAGAAGGAAAACAGTTGAAAAGGGGATGTAAACAGCCACATAATAAAAAAACAGGTAATAAAACCAATGAAAAAAAAGAACTTCAATGATAAAGAATTTAAAAACATCCCAGCTAACCCAAGCTATCAAGTGTGCAATAATGCATGCCTGTTTGCACTTACTGACCGCTCAAACAGAACAAATGAGTACTCACTAGAAACCTACATGTCAGGCTGTTTAATTGACTGTTCTGATAACCTCTGTTTTGCCTTCTTGGAAAAGCTGCCGTCAGTTATAAATAGGCTCACTTTTTGCATTTTTTATTTGGTTATTCAGTCAACTTGAGGGATTCAAGCAGGCTTTAGATACCCTTAAAAATAATGTATCAAAACTGCCAGCTATATTATAAAATGATCAGGATGAACCTTACAGGATCTTTGTTTAGCCATAAGTGTATCACTGAGCATTGATTACATGTCATCCTCTGTCTCCAAACACAGAAACTATCACCATTACCCCATCGGATGCCCGCTGGGTGGGGGCCTGGTGGCTGGGCTACCTCATAGCAGGGGTCATCACTCTGCTCTCTGCCATCCCATTCTGGTTTCTGCCTCGTTCCCTGCACATACCCGGGGACCAGGGCTCAGAGAAGTGCACACCGGAGCAGACAAGTTTCATTAAAGACCCTCATAGTGGGAAGCACAAGTATCCTGCAGACCAAAATACTACTTTCATAGAGATGGCCAAAGGTAAGTATTAACCAAGAGCGATTAGTTTATCTATAATCCTGCTGATAAACAGACAGACAAACCAAAAAACAAGAAAAAGACATAACCTACTCTACAGAGGTGATTTAAAATGTTCAGCGCTTTAGATTCCCTGAATGTTCTCTTTGTTCATACATATTAATGGATTGACTGTTTTATAAGTGTAAAGCCCCTAAATGATTAATGCGCTGTGGAAATAAATGGCTGAAAACACTTACACTACACATTTCTACAACGAAAATCACAACACTTCACCATATTAATGAAATCACAATAATATACTAGTTATAGGAGCTTGAAATAGAGAAATATTTCCAAGTTGATTTAAAAAAAAATGTTTTTAACTTGCATTATTTATATCCATGTTTACTTGCTTGAAGTCTTTTTACTGCCTTTCTTTTTGTAGCTGTATAGATTGATACAAACAGCAGGATGTGAATTGTTTTGGCTACTTGCCCACCCACACCTAAAAACGTCCACATCTTAGTTCCCCAAATTCCACAGGTTACCTTTTGATTTGTTAAGTCTGCAGCTTTCAAATCCAAAACTTAAATGATGTCACAGTCTGCTTTCTCACTCACCTATTTTCTGCATTATCATTCCGTAGTCACCTGGTAGTCACACCCTGTCTCTCTCTCTCACTCTGTTACACCCATCAGCTCCATTAGTATTTAGGCCCACTTCACCTTCACCTCAGTGCCAGATCGTACTTCGCAGCATGCTTGTCTTTCCCGCACTACTCCTCAGATTGCTCTCCCGGTTTCGACCCTTCCTGTCCCTGACCAGCCTGCCTCGCCTGCTCCCTGACCCGTTCTGTGCCTACGACTCCCGTCCTGCTGTCTCCTGGAACCCTCGCCTGTCCCCGACCAGCCCTTTGCCTACTATCTGCCGTGTTGTCTCCTACCAGCCTATTGCCTCTAATAAAGCTGGTTACCGACTATCTCTGGTTTCCCGTGTTCTGCATTTTGGTCCTCAGCTCGTTTGTGACAGAACGATCTGGCCAGAAATGGACCAAGCAAACACCGGGTCTCCTAGAGACCGCTTTGAGAGGGTTGAGGATGCCATCCAAAGACAGGAGGTCACAGTAGCTACCTTAGCTATCGAGACCCACCAGGCAACCTCAACCCAGGGACAAACGCTGGCTCACCTTACCTCCCAGATGCAACAGATGGCCGCCACCGTACAACAGCTAGCCGCTACCATGGCTGCTACCGTCCCTCCGCCCGCAGCTCCGATGCTCGCTCCAGCCCCTGGGTCGACGGGATACGCTCCGGAGCCTCGTGTGGGAACGCCGGAACGCTACGCTGGTGAGCCGGAGGGATGCAGGCCTTTTCTCACAAACTGTTCCATATTGTTTTCACTGCAGCCACACACCTTCGCCTCCTCGGCGGCTCGGGTAGCTTTCACCGTTAATCATCTGACGGGGAGAGCACGTTTATGGGGAACTGCCGAGTGGGAGCAGCAGACACCAGCCTGCGCCTCGTTTGCTGCCTTTTCCGCGGAGATGCGGAAGGTGTTCGGTCCCGTTCGTCTGGGTCCCGACGCTGCTGGAGGCCTGCTGAGTTTGTGCCAGGGTTCCGGCACGGTGGTGGATTACGCTATTGACTTCCGCACCAGCAGCCGTCGCAGCAGCTGGAATGAGCCGGCGCAGTGTGACGCATATCTGAGAGGATTAGCGGATTATATGAGAGATGAGCTGGTTTCCTATGATCTCCCTGCTTCCTTGGATGGGTTGATAGAGCTCACCTCTCGGATTGACGGACGAATCCAGACTCGGAGAGGAGAGCAACAGACGCGAGCGGCGGGCCGCTACTCGCGACAACAACTTCCGGTTTCCGGGAGATTTCGACTTCCGGGTTCGGCGGAGAGTTCCCACTCCTACTCTGACTCACGGTACGAGGTCGAGCCCATGCAAGTGGGTCGTACCAGTCTTACCTCTGAGGAGAGGGAGGTACGTCGAAGAGGTAAAAGACAGAGCTCATCAGTAATGGGGAGTATACTGGTGGGCCAAACCTCTGAGCTGATCCCCAATCTAAGACCCTTGTGCCATGTTCGACTCCTCCTGACAGGCAAATCTCAGGCTCTGGCTGTTTTTATCGACTCCGGATCAGATGTTAGCATCATTGACGAGGAGCTCGCACGACAGCTGGGCATCCAACAGGTTCGGCTGCTCCAGCCGGTACCGGCTAATGCTTTGGATGGTCACCTGCTGGGAACAGTGACACACCAGACGACACCGGTCCGTATGCTCATGTCGGGGAACCACCATGAGACAATCCGGTTTCATGTGCTACGGTCCCCCCAAATCCCTCTGATTTTGGGTTATCCGTGGCTCCGCCGCCACAACCCGAACATTGACTGGGCAACTGGATCCATCCTAGGTTGGAGTTCTTCCTGTCATCAGGTTTGTCTCAAGCAGGCCGCCGCACCTCAACTATCTGTGGATATGAACCTGGTTCCGGATGTCACAGGGGTTCCGGCGGAGTATTTGGACTTTAAGGAGGTGTTTAGCAAGGCTAAGGCGACATCTCTCCCACCTCATCGGCCCTATGACTGCGCCATTGAGCTACATCCAGGCGCAGTCCCACCCAAGGCCCGGTTGTACTCGCTTTCGGCACCGGAGAGGAAGGCCATGGAGACCTACGTCAATGACTCTCTGGCTGCGGGAATTATTCGTCCTTCCACATCACCCGCCGGAGCAGGGTTTTTTTTTTGTGGCGAAGAAGGACAAGACCCTGAGACCCTGCATTGACTATCGGGGTCTGAACGACGTCACGGTGAAGAATCGTTATCCCTTGCCACTCATCTCGTCAGCATTTGAGTTACTACAGGGGGCTACAATCTTCACTAAGCTGGATCTACGAAACGCTTATCACCTGGTACGAATCCGGGAGGGGGACGAATGGAAGACCGCCTTCAACACCTCTTCGGGACATTACGAGTACCTGGTGATGCCATTTGGACTTACCAACGCCCCTGCAGTTTTCCAGGCGTTGGTGAACGACGTACTCCGAGACATGTTGGATCGTTATGTTTTTGTCTATCTGGACGACATCTTGATTTTTTCTAAGAACCTCAAGGAGCACGTCCATCATGTCCAGACAGTCCTCCAGAGACTTCTGGAGAACTCACTGTTCGTCAAGACGGAGAAGTGCGAGTTTCACACTTCTTCGGTCGCCTTTCTTGGCTACATCGTGGGTCAAGGAAGTGTGGAGATGGATCCTTCTAAGGTCTCAGCAGTTACCTCGTGGCGGGTCCCTGATTCCCGGAAGGAGCTGCAGCGTTTCCTGGGATTCGCCAACTTTTACAGACGGTTCATCCGTGGCTACAGCACCGTGGCCGCCCCGCTCACCGCCCTGACCTCATCCAAGGTGACGTTCCGATGGTCCCCTGCAGCCGAGGAGGCTTTTCAGGACCTCAAGGGCCGGTTTACGTCAGCTCCTATCCTTCAAGTACCAGACACCGCTGGTCAGTTGGTGGTGGAGGTGGATGCTTCTGACGTAGGGGTGGGGGCCATCCTGTCGCAACGTTCTGGTGAGAACCAGAAGCTCCACCCCTGTACTTTCTTTTCGAGGAGATTGAGTCCGGCGGAGAGAAACTATGACGTGGGGAATCGAGAGCTTCTAGCAGTCAAGTTGGCGTTGGAGGAGTGGCGACACTGGCTTGAGGGGACAGAACAACCATTTCAGGTATGGACTGACCATAAGAACCTGGAATACATCAGGTCGGCACAGAGACTGAATTCTCGGCAAGCCAGGTGGTCGTTATTTTTCACCCGGTTTAATTTTTTTCTCTCCTACCGCCCGGGCTCCCGCAACGTGAAGGCCGACGCTTTGTCCCGGCAGTTCGGGAGGGAGGGAGACACCCGGGGTATTCCGGACACTATTCTTCCTGCTCCTCGAGTGATCGGCGTCCTCGCTTGGGAGATTGAGGAGAGGGTTAAGACCGCTTTGGTGGACCAACCCGGTCCTAGTTCTTGTCCTCTTAACTGCTTATTTGTGCCTCAGGGTTTGAGGGCTGAGGTGCTTCAGTGGGCTCATAGCTCCAGACTTTCCTGCCACCCTGGAATTCAACGTACCAAGGGGATGGTCCTACAACGGTTCTGGTGGGCCACGCTGGAGGCTGACACCCGGGAGTTTGTGAACGCCTGTCCTGTGTGCAATCGGCACAAACCATCTCACCAAGCGCCAGCTGGCCTCCTTCATCCATTACCGGTCCCACGTCGCCCTTGGTCACATATTTCATTGGACTTTGTGACTGGTCTACCACCGTCCCACGGACATACTGCCATCTTGACGGTGGTAGATCGGTTTAGTAAGATGGCTCATTTCATACCCCTGCCTAAGATCCCGTCAGCTAAGGAGACGGCAGAACTGATTCTGCTCCACGTGTTTCGCATTCACGGACTGGCGACTGATGTGGTTTCCGACCGGGGGCCCCAATTCACCTCTGTGTTTTGGAGGGAGTTTTGTGAACTGATCGGGGCGACGGTTAGTCTCACCTCCGGTTTCCACCCACAGGCCAATGGCCAGACTGAACGGAAGAATCAGGAGATGGAGACCACTCTCCGCTGCATGGCTTCCGATCATCCCACGACCTGGTCAAAACAACTCCTGTGGGTGGAGTATGCCCACAACACCCTCATCAGTTCCGCTACTGGTTTTTCCCCTTTTCAGTGTGCATACGGTTTTCAACCCCCATTGTTCTCTGCATTGGAGAAGGAGGTTACCTGTCCGTCTGTCCAGGCTTTCATCCGACGTTGTCGGAGGACTTGGAGGCAGGCTCGTACGACTCTGCTTCAGTCTGCTAACCGGTACGCCACATCAGCGAACCGCCGACGAACCAAGGCACCTGTGTACCAGGTAGGCCAGAGGGTGTGGCTTTCCACCCAGAACATTCCCCTTCGGATGGAGTCTAAAAAGTTAGCGCCCAGGTTTATTGGACCCTTCGAGATTGTCAAGGTCATTAATCCTGCAGCAGTTCGACTGAGTTTGCCCCGGAACATGAAAATCCATCCCACCTTCCACGTCTCTAGGATTAAACCTGTCCGGGAGAGCCCTATGGTTTCCGCCGCCCCTCCACCACCACCCCCTAGGATGATCGATGGGGGCCCTACCTACACCCTTCGTCGTTTACTCCGTTCCCGTCTCAGAGGAAGGGGGGTTCAATATTTGGTGGACTGGGAGGGCTATGGTCCTGAGGAGAGGCAGTGGGTTCCGGCTCGTCATATCCTCAACCCTCAGCTCATCCGAGACTTCCACCTGCGTTACCCGGAGCAGCCGTCTAGGACCCACGCTCGACCAGGCGTTAAGCCAGGGAGTACTCGTCCGCTACGGACCAGAGGCTTCGTCGAGGAGGAGGGGGAGTCGTCATCGGGCGAGGAGGACGAGGATTTCCAGGAGGGAGAGGCCGAGAGAGCAGTCTCAGACGAGTACTAACCTTTCCCATACCTCCACCTTCCACCCGGTGTCTGTAGGGTTTTTTTTTTTTTCTTGGGTCTCTTTTGTTGGTTTTTTTTAGTATTGTTTAGACGTCTGGAGCCGTCCATTAAGGGGGGGGGTTCTGTCACAGTCTGCTTTCTCACTCACCTATTTTCTGCATTATCATTCCGTAGTCACCTGGTAGTCACACCCTGTCTCTCTCTCTCACTCTGTTACACCCATCAGCTCCATTAGTATTTAGGCCCACTTCACCTTCACCTCAGTGCCAGATCGTACTTCGCAGCATGCTTGTCTTTCCCGCACTACTCCTCAGATTGCTCTCCCGGTTTCGACCCTTCCTGTCCCTGACCAGCCTGCCTCGCCTGCTCCCTGACCCGTTCTGTGCCTACGACTCCCGTCCTGCTGTCTCCTGGAACCCTCGCCTGTCCCCGACCAGCCCTTTGCCTACTATCTGCCGTGTTGTCTCCTACCAGCCTATTGCCTCTAATAAAGCTGGTTACCGACTATCTCTGGTTTCCCGTGTTCTGCATTTTGGTCCTCAGCTCGTTTGTGACAAATGATGTCCTACTGTCACACGTAACCCATGTAGTCAGAAACTTGATTCCATAGCACTTATCAGAGAGTGTTACAGTCACTTCTTACCATTATATTTTCAATATTGCATATTAAACATTTTCAATATTTCGATTTCTCTGCAGACTTTATTCCATCCCTGCGAACTCTACTGGGAAACCCTGTGTACTTGATCTACCTGTGTGTGTCAATCATCCAGCTGAACTCCCTCATCGGCATGGTAACCTACAAGCCCAAGTACATCGAGCAGCACTTCAGGCAGTCGGCATCAAAGGCCAACTTTCTCATGGGTACATTAAAATTGCTCAGCATATGAAATGAAATATCTAATGATGGTGATAACGTAAGATGAAAGTCTTTATGTTTATGTGGCCTCATCAAAGGAGGTGCCTGCATGGCCTAGACTTTCTGCAATATTAGTGACCAAAGCAAATGACATGGGTGTAGATGAAAGACCATGCCTTCACATTGATGTCAAATGAAGGTATGAGAAAGAGACTGACAACATAAAAAGCTGGCCTCTACTTTGATCAAGGCAACTGGAATGTTGTAGTCCTGTTTCCTCCTCTGTATTAGCAAGAAGGAGAGATGATAGCCACCTTTGAAACAATAATAAATCATATACTCTGTATTTGTTTAAATCCAAATGTATCATTGAAAGCAACATTTCACTTCAGTGAGAATGTATCTAGCATGTTGCTGATTCTCTTGATCTTAGGTGTGATTAATATCCCAGCTGTGGCACTGGGGATGTTTTCTGGAGGTTTACTGATGAAGAGGCTGAAGCTGAACATCATGGGTGCAGCCAGGTTTGCCTTTGGCACATCTCTGATCGGATACATCCTGTCGCTGTTCTTCTTTGCAATGAGCTGCGAAAATGCCAAGATAGCCGGAGTGACACTTCCATACATCAGGTTAGTCATGGGAAATTATTTTGTATGTTGGAGTTACTGTTTTCAAAGTAAAAATATAATATTACAATTTGAGCAACAACACACATTAATGTTATTGATCTAATAGACATGTAATCAATTACCATAACTTGAATGCACTTCTTGAATTTCAAATAAATAACGATTATCTCGTAAAGATACATTTTTATTTCAAGTCCCTCATGATGTCTGCCCTAATAATTCATTTCCTTTGTATTGTACTTTCTCTCACTCTCACCTTTCCAGCTTGGATAGCATATCTTATGATAAACACTCAGTGTTCGCAGCATGCAACTCAGACTGCTTTTGTTCAGAAAGCGACTGGGACCCAGTCTGTGGAGAGAACGGCATCACATATGTTTCTCCCTGTCTCGCTGGCTGCGCCAGCTCTTCTGGCTCAGGGAAAAACACAGTAAGTGGCCAAGGTACTTAAACTGTAATACGGAAATGTCATTTCTGGTGTGAAAACCATAGTATTGTGCTGGATTCACAGCACAATATGGTACATGCCTTCAAGCTTACAACTGAGAGGGTTATACATATATCACTCTATGCTTTTTTGCTTTTTAAGTTATTTACTTTCCACTTAATAAAGTGAGATTTGTTTCCAGTTAAATGTTCATAGATCCCATAATCTAATGAGTGCTAACAAAGTAGTCACATCATCCTTATGTGCGTGGTTGGCTTTAATGTTTAAAAAATATATATTATTAGATAGGTTTTTCTGACCAACAACCGTATATGTGAAAGTTTGTGTATATATATATATATATATATATATATATATATATGTATACAGTAGGCTATATGATTCTCTATCCACATTTGATAAATACATTCCCACCACACATGTCTCTCCAGGTGTTCTCTAGCTGTAGCTGTGTTGGAGTGGCTGGGAACTTTACGGCCAGCACGGGGCAGTGCCCTGAGAAGGACGACTGTGACAGGATGTTCCCGTATTTCCTGGCTCTCTCTGTCATCACTTCCTTTATCATCTCCCTTGGGGGCACACCAGGCTACATGTTTCTCATAAGGTCAGATTTCAATTGTAAAAATATAAGGACAATTAATAATTATCACTACCCTGCTACGAAGAATCTTAGCTTCAATGCTAGTACATCAATTACTTCACTTTTTGTCTGTTTTGAAAATGTAATAAGGATTTTCACCAGATTCTTGACATGTAGGGGATACTAATTGTTTTCTCTTTTTATTTGTTCTGGTTAGGCCATATTATATGTCAACATTGTGTTGTGTCATTAAATGTTATGCTGATTACAAACAGATGTATGGCCCCAGTAATGTGTTCTTTACACAGTGAACATTTTCCTTTATTGAACTCCACCAAAACAGAAGTTCTTGTTATTCAATCATTCATTATCATAGTAGAGTATGTCAAAGATATTATGAGAAAAGCAATTATATAGTATGTAGACAAATATGAAAAAAGTAATAGTATAGTTTGTCAAAAATATTATGGAAAATGTCAGACTACAGTTTCTCAAAAAAATATATAATAAATGTCACAATGTAGTATTTCGAAAATATCATGAAAAAAAGTTGAAAATGTGCAAAAATAAGTCAGTGTAGTATGTCAAAAATGTGCAAAGCATCGTAACATAGTCTGTGTAAAATGACATGAAAAAGTTATAATACAACCCAGTTCAAACGCTGCAACGAAGATGGAAGGCAAGAAGACTTGACATGTAACAGAAAGCATATTTATTTACAAGATGTATTAAGAGCCAGCAAGCAGCGAACACAGACAGAGACCCCTAGTGGAGGGGAGGGGGTTGTAACAGTTGGCTACAGGTGTTTTAATGATATGATATTATTGATCTTCTGGCTCCGTACATGTGCGCTTAGTTAAGGGATTTGAGAATACCTGGAATAGTAGGGCCCGAAAATAGGATCATAATAAAATAAATAACAAAATCATAATATAAAATGGCATTAATATGGCACAAAGCATGTATCATAGTTTGCCATTTAAGAAACATAGTAAGACATTGTATGAATACAGAAGGCACAGTAAATGTCATGGTGCTGTATTCCAAAACATAGTATAGTATGTCACACAAAGTTCATAAAGCAATGTTTTTGCTGTTGGCTAAAGCTATCGATAACGATACACAAATCTGCAGTTTACTATGGATGTGAGATCAACAATAAATGTTTTCTTTATGTGTGCACTGTTACTGTCGCTGCCACCAATCCTATACTGGTCCCCTACATTGTCACCAAAACTTGAGATCCCCTGGACAAGAAGATAGATTCTTCTGCAACACAGCCCTGTGTCTCCACTCAACACAGAGACACCGTTCCCTTCATATGACACACACACACTCTTACACATACTTACACAATTTCCTTAAGTCATATAATCTGATCCTGTTGAACTGCACTGACCTCACTGAACATAAATTGTTGTTAATGTCATGTACTAATGTACTTTCAACCCAGTGCCATACAATGAATGTATCCCTTCATCATGAAATAGTGATGCAACGTGCATGGTTTATATTCTTAGGGTGTCCGAAATTGAGGTTTCTACTCTTTTCATTAAGAGTAATACGGTTACTGAGTTAATCTATAATGGGCTGTTTTTTTCTAAATAGTCTACCATTTTATTTTATGCAGGTGCATCAAACCACAGCTGAAATCCCTGGCGTTAGGTTTCCACGCTATGGCAACTCGTACCCTAGGTAAGTCCGCTTAAAATACATCCTCTCTTGAGCTGGTCTAAGATGCAAACCATGAAAATGTGTTAGCATCGGTTTGAATCCTTATTCCATCTTTCTTCACAATGTTTCCTGCTCACAGCGGGGATCCCAGCACCGATCTACTTTGGAGCAATCATTGACACCACATGTCTTAAATTGGGTCAGAAGAGGTGTGGAGGCTTAGGAGCCTGTCGAATCTACAACACCACTGCATACAGGTAGTACACTCAGTTGAAGGTCTGCGATGAACATGAGACTTTTTATATTATTTTGCAAAGAAAAACATTTTAAACTGATTCAGACCAAAACAAAAACACTAAGCCCCTTGATATTGCCTAGATGGAAAATGATGAACCAACTTTGAAATGATAGAAACTCTGTTGCAATGCTTGCTTCGCTTTAAAAATCATTAAAAGGAAACAATCCTTATAATTCCAGAAAGGTCCTAAGAAGTGTCACATTTTTTTATTTGCTTCAGTAAGTAATCATGTGATGTGTAAATCTTAACTTCTCAGGATAGCATACCTGGGTCTGACTCTGAGCCTACGGTCTATCTCCTTCATTATTTGCATCCCGGGCTTCATTCTGCTCAGTCGGCAGCTGAGGAAGGAGGAAAGAAATGCGGTCCATGGAGCACTGGCCAACGGCGGAACAGAGCTGGAAGCACTCAGGAAGGAAGAGTTTGTTGTTTCTAATTCTGACCAATCACAACAAACGGCAGACAGGGAGACGCGGCTCTGACAGAACTGACCCGACTTGTCTCCTACACACACACTCACACACACACACACACATCTATTTAAGAATACATTTACACCTACAGTGATACTGTACACATGCACGCACATTTAAATGAGATTAGCAGGGAATCACATACAATCATCTCATATAAAGCATACATTCTATATTTATACTACTACTGGGCATATGAAGACTTTGTGAATTTGACAGAAACTTTGATATAACTTCAATATGTCTTGAATGTACTGTATATGCTGTTATTATTTTTCTTATAAAGAAGAGTAAACTATATCTTTTTGGTTTTAATGGTAGCACAAGATCGATGGGACATGTGATTTGTACATACTACAAAAAACAGTTTGATCCTGAAGACCAGCACTGTTTTAATCCTGTCATCACTCGTGGACAGGAGGATAAGTGGCCTTATAAACTAGAGACACTACAACAAATTCAAACAGAGGATGAAATAAGGCCTTAAAAAAACAGGAACTGATGATTTCAAACAGGTTGTTATATGAGGGAATGGAAATATGTATTTCAATAACGTTCAGAAGGCTTGTCTGATGTTGTTTTGACGTGTGCCTCATTCACTCAACAGTTACCTCTAAATCATGTCTCACATCTTAAACATATCTGAATGCCATTTCATTTGATTTGTCTTTACACTCACTTCGAAAAAAAGTTAAGTCTTAAACTGTAGCCATTTACTTTAGGCCAACGTGTAATTGTATTGCAGTTTGTGTTGTGCGCTTTTTGGATGTGAACTTGTTCCATTGGTACTCATACGCTAAACATGGAAATTGTATTTTTGTGAGTTTTGCTTACCCGTTTGTCTAATGGATGCTCCTCCATTTTGTTTTTAGACAACACAATTTCTAAATCTGGTATTGAAAAGGAAAATAAATGTCATCAAGAATAAACAGTCTGTCACAACGCTGATAGCTAGGATTAGGATCAGAATATCTCTCACTTTTGGAGGCAGACATTTTGAACAGCCATTTTGTTTAACCCGCTGGTTGAGGTCAATGCTTGCTAGTGTCTGCCATGTGATGTGCCTTAGAAGAGGCAGAATGTGTACTGTTAGAACGTTAATGAAAATATATATAAAGATATACCGTATGTTGTTTTAATCTTTAGGCAAAATATTCCTCCGTGTGTGACCACAGGAAATGCCCATTTATGTTTCTGCTGTGAAAAAAGCCATTGCTATACATTATGTTTCACTGATCAGTCTGTCTTTAGGAGACATTTGTTTTTTCTTGTGTATTTTTGCGTGTGTATGAACTCCTGTGCCAAAACCCACACATATCATGGTCTATTCTCGGGTTTTTCAATTTCTGTTTTCATAAACAGCTTTATCCCATAATAAGAAACCCATTTTCTTGAAATTCGTCAAAAATCGCCTTGCTATTGTATCATGACAATTGTTTAGTATGTACATTTATAGCATATTATCATTTTGTAAGACTTTATTTCCACAATGGATATGTATCATTTTGTTAACATTATGTGATATTGTCTTTTACATTCAGGTTTAAGTTTCAGGCACAGGTGGCCACTAGTACAGACTCAGAGAGACGTGTAGGAAGGAAGTCGCTATCAATCTCAGTGATGCATTTACTTGCATCAAAATAAATCAGAATATAAATTGTTTTCTGGATTATTTTTGTAACATTTCAAAGAATATCTTAAATGTCATACTAAAATAAAACTTTTAATATCCAATGTGTGTTGTTGTTATTCATTTGAAACAAGGCACAACATAAAGAAAATGATCTTTATTTAACAAAGTGAACATTTACCTTAAAAGGCACTTTCGTCTGATTTCCGAAGAAATCCAAACTCAACTTAAAAAGGCATTTATTTTGTGAGCCCAATATCCTTATTTATTTATTAAAAAACGCTTGGGAACATTAAGAACCTCAGTTTCAAGGCTCTTTCTGGAGAAAGGTGGTATAACAAAAAACATACAGCCCCTTTCAGGAAGCACACAGTAACTCCCCTGGTGCAACTCTCACACTATTATACGCATGAAACACACAGTGCAGAACGTTCAAGTTAAGACGTGTAAACCTTCAGTTAGATCATAAGGTTTCTATCCCTACAGATATACAGTTTCATCCACAGATCTATTACGTCAGATTTTACAAGTCTACAACTTTAAACTAAGTAAGAAACCAAAAGAATAACAAATGTATTTATGTTGGACATCTCAAAACATAATTGAGATGTACATATCATCAACTGGAATAAAGCAAAAATAAGTGAAGTGCAACTGTACATGCAAAATATATTTGCAAAGACGGACGTTGCATAATGTTGTTAAAGTGGCAGGTGTTCCTGCTACAGTAACAAAAAAGCAAATCCTCAGTATCAAAATACATTCATAGCTGTCACTGCTCAAGCTTTCAACAAATGATGGACCCTACGCTGTGCCCTTTGCAAACTAATGCCACAAACCCTAAAACAGCCCTACTTGTTGCGCAATTCTTTAACATATGAAGTGCTCTGTGAACAGACTTACTGGCTAAGCTCTCCAATTACAGTCCCTCGAGTGATGACTAGAACAAAAAGCAATTCTCTAGTTCAAAGCGCACCAAATCAGAAACAGGACACCATTAACATTACTCCAAATAAACCAAAGCTAATCTGATGTCCTGATAAAAAAAACTAACTCCATGCTTTAAAAACGTTACTGTGATCAGCAAAAGGCTTTACCTCAGAGTGGCACATTCTGGTATTGTGATATGCACTCTGACACAGGGTGTTATATGAAGGTAAAGCACCTGTTGCAGTGGCTCTGTCCTGATTGGGTTAAAGTCAACCTTAAAAGGACTTTACGATAACTAGTCGTCCTTTTTGGTTTCACCATCTTGAAGATTCTGGAATGAAAATGAAAGAAAAAGCTAGTTAGTGATATAACATTATGTAAAGCAACATTAATCCATTGGAGTTTTCACTAACCTTTACAAATGAAATGGTAATAACGAAGCAAAATCTAATCCCTTGATCTTCTTTAAATGTAACTCTTTAATTATAATTAACAGTATTTGTATGTCAAAACATAGTACCTAGCACTTAAGGAAAGTACTTTTAGCTGATAATGAAATGGACAGGCTTCCTAAACTTGAAATGCGGAGAAGCCTCCCACCTGCTTGATGATGATGATGATTAGGTTTAACTGCTCTCTGAAACTGTTATGTCTAGGTAGCGAATGACCCAACAAGTCATTATCCAGCTGTACTTAAGAGCTAGCATCACCTGGAGCTCCTGATGTTCTCTCAGCAGTCGGTCGTACTCCCTGGCGAGACCATCTGTCTGCTTCTTCATTACGTCTGCCTCGGACTGGGACTTCTTCACAGCTAAAGGGGAAACAAGCACACATTAACATAGGGAAGCCACATTTTAGACGACGTGTGAAAATCATTTAACATGACGGAGGATATTTGCACATGGATATTTACCATCTGCTGAGGTCTTCAGCTCCTCTTTCATTTTCTCCACTTCTTTCCTCAACAGCTCCATGCCCTCTGCTGTAGCCTTATCGCCCTTCCCCTCCATCAGAGTCTGAAAATGATTATCACAGTTATTTGTCAAGCTAATTGCTACGATAGAGATGAAATGTTCACAGTGTGTCCTCGCATTTAAAGATGGTTAATGAAGGGAAGCAAACAAAGTATGATAGATAAGTGTCTCAAACATAGGTGGGGTCAATTGTGTCTCTATATACAAGCAAAAAACAAACAGATGGTTGTAAATAACAGGGTTTTGGACAACACAAGGTACATCCAGACTAAAGACTTTTCTTTTTGCCGCTGCTTTTAATTGAACTTTTCACATCTTAAACTGCACTGTAACTTTTATCCATGTATTTTTTATTTATTTTAATGTTTATTTTATTATCTTTTCTTTTTAATGACTGATTTTAAATGCCATTTTCTGAATGTCTTTCGTTTTTTGTAAAGCACTTTGAATTGCCTTGCTATATAAATAAACTTGCCTTGCCTTGCCTACATTAACTAAAGTCTGACTGACCACCCATTGGCCACTCACCTGGACAAGAGGATTGGATGTTAAAAGAAAGAAAACACCCAGGAATCTGGCCTGGAAATGTTTTTCTGTCTCACAATGTCTAAAAAGAATCTCCACTGCAAGAGGAGTTTAAATTATAAGCAAAAAAAGCTACATCTAAAGTCCGACACATTTTGTTTGCTTTTAGAAGTCACGTACATACACATTGTTCATTAGAAGAGTGGCAGACTTATTAATTGTCTGACGAAGATTTTGCATTGTAATATAAAACGTATTTCGTGTAGTCAATGCCGAAGCAATGTGGAGCCTACCTTTTTCAGCAGCTCATTGTCCTCTGTGTATTTCTTGGCAGCCTGGTTAGCGTTGTCAGCCTGCAGCTGAAGAGCAGCCGTGCTGCCAGACGCTGATGCCAGTTGGTTTATCAAGGTGACCACTCGCTTCATGACCCTGCAAAAAGACAGTGGGAATTACAGGGGTCTGGGAAACACATTTGATATGGTATCAGTATAAGACAACAAAGACCCACAGCCAGAGGAAGACAGCAAAGCCAGAGATGTAGAGGTTCCTCTGGGCTCTGAACAGCTTCATGTGGAGGTGATCGAACATGTTGGGCTGCAGCTTGGCATCGGAGCCAAGATCTTTAGCTGAATATTTTCTCACCTCACGCACAGCATCTAAAGAAAGACAAGTAGACAAAGTTAGACCTTTTATACTGGGGAATTTTGATGTAATTCTCCATACAGGCAATATATTTGAGAGAGTGCAAGAAAGTGGTTTGATGAACCTTAAAGATAATATATTTCGGAGTCCAAAATACATACGTAGTTATTTTTGTCCTTTTTTTAAAAAAGTCATTTGTAGGGTAGACATCTCTCATGTTGTGCAGGTTTAATGAATTGGGTAGGTTAGTCCAAACATATGAATACTTAATGTCGCCTATAAGCTTAACCTTACTTCAGTTTTACCATTTGTTTATCATCACATGACTGACAGAAGATTTAAATAAACGTACATAATAGGGAAGAACAAGTCAGCAAAGAGTGACGCTCTGCCTGTTGCTGTGTATGGCTCAGGGATTCATTCAACACATACTCAGACCAATAGTGATGGCAACATGAGGTAAAGAAGTGTCTACCTTTTAAAATACACACATTTTTTGGGACCAAATGATCCACAAATTACTAAGATTGTTAATATTGTGGATAACTCTAATACGCTTTAGATTATCAGCAAACCATACTTTTATTTATATATATTTTTAAGAGGATAACTGTGTCTGTAGGCAGTGTAGAAATTAAATAGGGGACAACTTTGAGGGTCCCTGTCCCCTATATGGTTGGTTATTATGATAAATCAACATGAAGAAAACATTCTGTTCACACTTCATGTTTTACTTACCAAGGAAGAGAACAATGAGTATTACAATCATTGTGACAAACACTTTGTTCCAGAACCTTGACACACAGCTCCAGATCCTCAGCTGGAAAACACTCTGCCATCTGTAACCACCCACACATAAACACAAGCATTTATTGACACTGACTCCTCCATTATGCAATAACCATATTTTGCTAAATCACTACAATGCCAGTATATTGTCACAGCAAAGTGCAACCCTTACCCTATCTTTCAGTTGTGTATATTATGAGATCATGTTGTGATAATACAAATATGAACTACATGTAGGGTTTTAGGAGACTACTACTTACCTCCTGGCTGAGATGAAGGGTAAACAGAGGATGACAAGAATGCCCATCTCCACATAGAGAAAGAGGGCCACAACAGTCCATTGCAGCGTCATCTTTAGTGGGAGCTTCTGAAGATAACCTGACAAATATAGACACGAATGGTATCAGGAAAAACAGGCAAGACCTGGGTTGTGACTATACAGAACAAAAGCTCAGTCAGAACAGTTGGGAGGTTTAGCTAGCGCAAATGGCTTTCATTCCACTTCGACAACAATGCAACCTCAGTTGAGAAATATGTATCTTAAGCTTCTTATCCACTCTGTTCACAGTTCACAATATCTTAACGTAAACTCATGCAAACTCACGTCACTGCAATCTACGTCACACTGCCACAAACAGTGTACTTTGTACTTATTGCAGGCACATGTACGAAACATATTATTTCACTCTTTACATCATAAATCCAATGCTTCGTGAATATAAGCTAACGTTATCTTAACTAAAAGCTATCGTTAACTATAAGCGATAAGGACACAGCCTAAGCTACTGTTAACAAGCTCAACACTTTAAAATGGCAAGAAGGTAGAATGTTTTGTGTCAGAATTCAAAATTAAAGATGTTCAACTTACCAGCAAATTACTAAAAATACGAATTAAAAGAGAGTAACTATAGTAACTCCTGAAATCAGCCAGAGAAAGTTTATAGGCTATGTCTGCGTCTCACTTCCTGTTCCTGTGGTTTCTAAGGCGGCTCGTTTGTTAAATATCCAACTTCCGGTTCCCTTTCTTTTCAGAATAAAAATATTTCATTGGCAGTTATCAAAAATCACCAGGGCGGGGGGAACAGTCGTTTGTTAATTTCTTTTTTTACAAGACAAACAATATACACATAGCAAACGAAAAAATAAGCTCTGTAGCCTACCAGTATTACCTTGTACTTATTTAAATTGTATTTTCTAATGTAAGAGACTGCTAATAAATAATATAAAGTCAATCCATGATGCTGACTTGGAATATTGCACTATATTAATTTGTTGTGATTCTGTGATATGTATGTATCCAATGTTCCACGTTATATATTTTGTGAGACGGAAAAAAAGAAATCAAGCGTCAGTAGTATTCCTCACTGTTGAATATATTCTATATAGATATTCTACAAGATACTGATAAGATCTGGCTTCATGGGAGAAATGATCAGAAGAAAAAAGACATCAGCGATTCACCTCAATAGCTTAGCAGTTTTATTTGGAATAAAAAAAGACACAGATACAAGAAAATGTTAAAATGTTAAAATCTAAATATCACATTTTGATATTCTCATGTTGCCAGATCACGCACCAACCCATATGTGTTTTGGAGGTAATCTATGACAGCTGAGGTACTGGATAGAGAATTAAAAACTTTTTTCTCAGGCATGGAGCTAACCCTCTCAAGCATGTAGATAAGGTGTTGGTGGAAGCAGGTGAATGAAGTGCCCTGCTCTATAGCCATGTCCACCCAGTCCCATATACACTTCAGAGGGGCATCCTCGTAGCCACTGAACATGGCAGGGTTTGCAAGCAACCCCCGTGCAGCCATAACACCTATAAAGAAAATAAAACAAGAATTAGCAAATTCAAAAGGAATATTGTCATTATTATTGTCTAGAATGTATTAATGTACTTGTTCAAGACTGGGATTTGTTGTAAACAAACATACCATCGACACCAGTGAGCTGGTGAATGGACTCCACATCACGAAGGTACTTTATGTCCCCATTGGCAATGACAGGGATGGACACGCTGTCTTTGATTAACTTGATGGCATCATAATGGACTGTCTGGTGGCGTTCTTCTGCTGTGCGGCCATGGACAGTTATCCATGAGACTCCTGCTGATTCAGCCTTCTGGCACAGATCTACTGTCTGCCTCAGGTCCTTGTGAATTCTGTGGGTGAAGTTTATTTAAATTTTTTTCATTAGTGGTATTATTAGGTTTTACCATGATTTTTAAACACATCAGGTCCTAGGTACGGATTCTACATGTAATTACATGTATTGATTATTGAAATATGTATGTAAAGTATTAAACATTAATGGATTATTTACGACAATGATGGTGTAATGTGTCTTTTTAAGTATAGACATATAACTTAAACAAACAATCTTGATCCAAATCCTTTAAACCTTTAAATATATATTCAATTTTGACCAAGAAGAAATCATGTCAGTACTTTTTAAAAGTTCCTCTTCTGTATTAGAAGAGGACATTCTTTTCATGTCAGTACTGTCAAAAAAGTACTGACATGATTTCTGGTCGGCAATGACTCACAGATAATGATGTAACTGTAATAAGTGTATATCTGCCAATATATAAGCCTTGTAGTGTAGCTGAAGTATAACATCAGATATATAACTAAATACATATTATAAGGGGGTGAAGGGTGTTTACCTTATTTTAATGGATGCTGTGTAATTTGGATTGTCTACTTGGTTTCGGACATGTGTGACCATGTCTTTCACCAGTTCAGGCTTGTTGATGAGGCATGCACCATACCCAGCTGACGTAGCCCATCTGAAAACACAACAACAAAGTTAACCAAACAACCGAGATAAACACATTCGGAAACATCTTCAAGCATGCTTAGTTGTCCAAGGGTTAAAGAGATTTTTTTTGTAGAAACTGTCCTTCAGCTTAACACTTAATTCATATTCAAAATAAAACCATAACATAAAAACAGAAACATACTATTTTGTTATTCTATTAGAAGTGAAGAAATTAACTAAATGTGAGCTTTTGAGCCTCTATAAAATCCAGTTGATGAAATAATAAAGTTATACAAAAATGAACTGAGCCCATATTGTATCAGGGCCTGCTGTCAGTGACTGTACCTCTGGGGGCAGCCACAGTTGAGGTCAACTCCATCTGAGAAAGGTGCTACCACACAGGCTGAATCAGCCAGAGTCTGGGCATCATGGGCAGCCAAACTGCCTATCAGAGGCCGGTCACCTGAGGAGGAAAAGGAATAACACACAACTGTAATACAAATCAAGTGTCAACAAGACATTTATTATACAGGCAAGATTGACATATTTGTGTACAAATGCTAATCATTTCAAAGTGGCCTTGCTTGGAGGAACACATTACATTTTAATGTTGCCCACCCACTTGCATTGGTAGTGAATTCACTGTCTCTGGCTTTGACTGATCGCATGAAGTCATCAGCCACTATCATTGGGGTGTGAAGCAGATATCACAGTTGTATTTCCTCACCAAGGACCCTGAATGCAAGCCTATGAAACAAATACTTTATTAAGCATGGTATGCAACAGACAAACAACAAAGGGCAGTTGTACCTACAGCATGTCTCATGTTTAAGGCAGGATACAGAGCACTTCAAACTGTTGTAAAATTAGGAAAACTAACGTTAATTGCTTAACCTTATGCATTTACTTGGACGTGTTTTCTTATGGAATTCACGTGGTTAATGGTTCACTGACGTGACGTTATAAGCAAAAATAGCTAAATTAATAGCTACCAGTACATAATAAATACAGCCTCCACTTACTTTGAATATCGTACCATCGGAGCACATATTTTCAGGACGTTTCCCTTTTCAAACATGTCCATAATACTGCTGTTATGGTTAGAAGTCTCCATTCTTCACATGCAGTACTGTCTGCTAGCCAGTTAGCATAACAAGCCACAAGCTATCCAAGAGTTTAGTTTAAGGAAAGGTTCTGTCGTTGCATCTAATTCATTGTTTCAAAGACAAGTACAGAGTGAAAATACGAAGTAAAATCCCACACAGTCACATACAGCTAAATATAAACAACGATACTTTCAGTCCACATGCGGAAGATAAATGTAGGCGTGTTTACGACCTCTGAACCCATACGTCATACATATATCGATATGTACGTCTATCTTTGTTTTCTTCAAAATCCTTACCATAATCTATCAAACAATTTAAATAGTTCAGTTTGTTTAACATGCAGTCATTTTGTATTAAGAAAAAAATATTGAAACCCTTGAAATTGTGTTTTTTATGTTACAGCGATATACAGTCATGAGTTCATCATGCAATGCTGCTTTCAGGTGCTGTGGGGAAGTGTCGTTTTTTTAGCCTTTGGTTCACTGAAACGCACACAAAGCCTAAGCATGAGTTTGTGTACTGTAAATTGGCTCATTACATATGTGTAGGGACGTACACACTATTCCAATGCCATCAAGAAACAGGGCATAGCTGGTTTGATGGAAATACGAACATTACATTATTTTTGACACTTATAGCACCAACTTACATTCATCCTATGTGTACTATCTTTACATGAAAATACAATATTTTGGCACCTTAAACCTAATGGAAGACAAGCTAGAGAAAATATATTAAATGCTGTGGGTTCAGTGACACTTTATTAAATCTAGTTACAATACCATTTTGAACAGCCTTTTCTAACTGATACACTAAATACTTAGCAGGTTGTGCAAAAGCATCTCCATTGGTGGAACAATGGGTCAGATGTGTAATGAAAAGGGAAAAGTGAAATACACTGAGGAAATTATGCAAGAAGTCACGTAATACCTACTTTCATCAGGTCTTAGACTGCCAGTGGTGGAGGCATCTTCTGGGTAACCACCTTTATATACAGTCTATGGTAACCACCCTCGCAAAGGAATGCTCAACACACACTGAATTTATAGAAATAAGCCCTAATGGTGCGGTGAGTGAATCCATTCGGTATAGAACATACTTATGAATCATAAAAACAGAGATTTCTTGTTGGATTTAATGTTGTTATTAGCTTTTTGTGAACTAAGAAAAAAGTCCAAATGCATGTTATCTTAATTATCTCTATGTATCACAAGTTTTATTATATCCAAACAAAGGTCTTAAATATAGAAAACTTGATTTGAAGCAAATAATCAACCTCACTTTGCAATGACAGTGATGAGACCTCTGTATTGCCTCTCTGGCCACAGGAGAGCATCAGAGTAGCACAATTGTAAATATCTCTCTCTGTGAGTGGTCTAATGCGGGCAACCCGATTTTAAAAGTACACGTTAATTTCCTACCTGAAAATATCTATAGGAAATCTGTCCACCCACCTCATAAAATACAACATTGTGAACTGATGAGCATTTTATTTCAAACTGGCACTGCAGCGATTAATATTTATATATAAAAGCATCAATAGACTCAAACGGTATCAACAAAATATCCCTTGCCATGACTGTGGAGAGACCCGTTAAACAGCTGATAAAATCTCAGAAACTGAAACTCCAACATAATAAATACAATTTCAATCCAAAGAAAGTGATGGCAGTGGAATGCAGCTTGTAGATGATATCAAAAAATATATATCCACTTCTCAGTAAACTCTGAATTCATGACACATTCAAATCAGTTTGTTTAAGGTAACACATCTCAACAAACAGAAGAGTTCCCTTATCTAGCAACATTTACAAAATACATTATGAATCATAGCAATGGCCAGAAAGAAAGCTTGTGGGAGCTTAGTTTGTGTCGTTGTGCAGAAAAACAAAATACCCTGTGAAGAAGAAGACGTGTGTTGAGTATATCACTACATCCTCTGTGGACAAACAGTTACAGTGTGTATAAGCTTGAGATTTCTTAGCATGCATCTAAACCCCGGCATGCATCACATTTTATTTTTACTTTCCCTTTTATCTCTCTCTTCTCTATGTTTGGAATCACTTGTTCTGAGTGGATACAGGCCTCACAGTTCAAATTCAAAACCAATCACAATTCATAATTGCCCAATTGATGTCACATTCACCACATCCCTGTCCCATGAGCCTATTCTACAGCCATTACAAACAATCACACATGAGCATGCCTTTGGAAACCAAAAAGATGCCAAAGTGAAATATTAAATGAAATCTCCTTTTCAATGGATAGACCACACATTGAAAGGTGGAGGTATGGACCATGTAACACCGTCGCACAGCACAGGTGCTTCCTGTCTGCAGTTTAGGAAGGGACTGAAAAGATGACAAGCTACACAAGTGTAAAAAGACAACACAGCAGGTCGATGGCAGCCAGCCTTAGGGGACGCTACAGTATAAGGGCCTTGGGCATAGCACCCTTGTGTTCCCAGCCACCTGTCCCATCACTGAGGGAGCTCTCTGCGACCAGCTCCACACTAGAGAGGAAACGTTAGATAGTCGGTTGCAGTTGTAGCTCAGCTCTGTGTGTGTAGAGGGCGCTGGTTTTCTTGGGGTAGACAATGGTGGTAACTCTTGAAGTGCTGTGGTCGATGCGATGGCTGGAACTCCAACTGTGTCTTGTAGTGGCGGCCCAGGTACTGTGGGGCACCGCCATGATGGTCTGCCTGCAGTGTTCAAGGCCACGGCCAGTGGGCCTGCCAGGGCCAGGGCCTGGATGAAGTGGCGGTCTGGAGTCGTAGTGCACGGATGAGGTTGTATCTGTAAATGAGGGACAAGTGTGATGGTTTTACTTTGTAGACAACAACTAGTCTGAATCCCACTAAATATCACTACAACACAAGTCTGCCCAACTCCAATTTCTTGTTGGCTCATTTACCACTTTGCAGTAGTTATCTTTCTGGTACACAATAGAACACACTCTTCAGGGTGTTCCATTTTGTGCAGCATAAGCAGCAAACCCAAACCTACGTATTTCCTTTGGCGGTAAGGGATCAAGTGCTATGCCTTCCCCAAAGGACAATGGGTGTAGCTGCTGGAAAGATCCGGTGGGTAAAACTGGAACCTGCAATGCAGAAGTCAGCCACACAGTCAAAACAAAGCCAATAGTGTAAATGATCATAGGCCCATTCAGAGCAGAAAGCCACTTTCTGAACATGCAGCAAGTTCTCGCAGGTATGTTAAAATCATTGTCATTGACTTCCAAAAACATTGAGGTTAACTGACATGTGACCATTTATGAGCTAACGTAGGCTACTGTGTCCAGTGGACACATTTATTCCAAAGACTCCCTGCAATTTCAAGGATAAACGATCATTTTACGTTTGCACAAGCATGTGTGGAAACTAGCACAATTGCAATACTAAATTCCTGGTAGTACGCCAAGTCTTATAGACTATCAAGTAAATGTTCAGATGGAATCTGTGGTCGTTGAATGCAAAGGGAATTGATATTTTACTGCTTAGATCAGTACAATACTCAGGTAGTAGTATTACCTACCAGGGAGCCCCTTTCCTCGTCCTCAAACACCGGGCTCACGCCACCTTTATCCGGACACACAGGCAGCAGCCAGGCGCTGGGGCTCGGGCTCGGGGGTAACCCGGAGTCCGGGCTGTCAAGTCCTCTCTCAGCCCTGCAGCTCATATCAGTGGATCTCCTTCACATACATTTGGCAAGTTCAACCTGCCAACCATTTCTAGTCAAACGTTGCAAAAGTCCAGCGACTGAAACGGAGATTGCACAGAAAAACCAGATTGCAGTTCCTCAGGAGTGTTTTTCCGATCCGTTAGGGTTTGTTGCAATGCCTCCACGGTGTGTTACTGCTGCTAACCTCTCCCCGGACAGGATGCACGTCTGCCCGCTGGAAATATAATCAACCAGGCGGTAATTTGGTCCAAGGGGCGCCCGAGGTTAAAAGGAAAATAAAATAAAAAAGGTCCTTTACTTTGGATTTCAAAAATATCAAAGCATCACCGGCGCGGTGAATGTGTATAACAATATCAGAAAGTGTGTCCGCTTTTAGGACTAAGCAGTGAGAGGCTGAGGGAGCCCTGCTGCCCGCGGCTCGTCTTCAAACTTATATTTTCCCTCACAGGGGCCCTTCAGATCCAGACACACCAAAGGAAACGCCTTTTGGAGCTTTTACAGGCTCCTGATTGGATGCAGGATAAGTGGCAACCAGAGACGGAGCTGGTCACGGGAACTTTTCCAGCCCCACATTTAAAATTGGATCCTGGTTAAAATCAGGTTGATATATTTCTTGGTATTGTGCATGAAGTGCACATTGAAGCTCTGTGCACACATGGATACATGGAGGCAATGTTTTAATAGTGTTTACACAATTCAGACGGCAAAGAATCAAACATTTTGTAGCTAAATGCAGGAAGTGTACACCAAGCATTTGCATTTTCTTGATTATTACAGCTGAGTAGAGGCACTGCATCAAACTCTCTGATATTCAAATAAGTAGCTGATTTTATTTGTCTTCCAGAGAGTGATATATATACTGCAGTGAAATTGCTGAGAATACATGAAAGACCACAAGTGTTGAAACACAAGTTTTCTCAATTTGCAGTTTGCCCTACAAATTCCGATAGGATAAATAATACACAAAAATAAACTTGATTTAATGTCAAATCATACTGACCGCCACACTAAATGCTCACATACTTTACAGTATATTATACACCCGAGGCAACAGCATCAGTTAAAAGTCTTCAGCTAGCTGGTTCTAGCCTATGAGAGATTTCAAAAGCCAAGACAAAGCCAGCCTCATTCCTGACTAAAGATGGGAATATTCTCTACAGGATCTCCAACTGAATACAGTTAACAGCACTGCAAACCCTATATAGTGTACAGTATATACACTGCGCAATAATGTTACAAAGCTCAGACATTGGTAAAAATGTACAGAGTTGAATGACATACATGTATGCAACAACAGCTAGTAGCATTTGAGGAAGTGTCTTCATAATCCAGCGTCAGCTTGTGTTGATATTATTGTCAGTCAGAACATTCTGTCAACATTTTGCTCTTTCTCAATGATGACTGAATGGAGTAAAATTAAGTCTTTGACATGACCACCATCCAGGCCTTCAGTCTTTTACATTTTCAAGATGACATTTCAGTGAATTTGTCATTTCACAATCTTTTCTTGATGAGTTTCTCCAGTTTGCGGATCCGGGAAGACTCTTGCTCTGGCCGGTGGGGGCACTGAATAGAGAGGGGCCACTGTCGGCCCCTGATGGTGGAGTGGGTAGCCTCTGTCTGAATAGCTCCAGCATGCTGCTCTGTTCACTGCGCTTCAGACCCTTCACAGCCATGAACACAAACAGCCACAAGAAAGAAAATTCGATTAGTTCTCAAGAAAAGACAACTTTAAAAACTACGAGTTAGGCAAAAAGAGAGAAAATGCTAAATTACAATGTAAAAGCTAAAGCTGTGGAATAGTTTGAACATTTCAGGGATACGCTTTTTTTTTTTCCAACCAAAGAGAGATAAGGATTCACAACAGCATTAAACCTGTATGTTCATGTTGAAGCTGGAGCCAGGCAACCAGTTAGGTCAGCTCAGCATAGTCTGGAAGGGCAATTGCTAGACTGGCTCTATCAAAGGTAACACAATCTGCCAACCAACACTTCTAAAGCTCACTAACTAACTTGTATATCTTGTTTAATCCGTACCACCAAAGACAAAAGTGAAAAAAAACGACCACTTTCGGTTTTATGTGCAGCTGTTAATAGTGCACTTGCAGCTGTTAAAGGCAAGTTTTCACTCTGTTTTTATCATTTAAAAAAAGTCGTATTTCCAAAAATGTCACACCTATCCTTTGAAATGACTGGTAAAGTAAAAAACAACTGACCTTCATGTCCAGGATCTTCTGGAAGGTCTCAGGATTTCCGTCAGCCAGGAGCTTGATGTGTATGTTGTCGACAAACACCACTGGTGGTTCATGTGGGGCCATCACCACCTGTGGAAAGTAGAGTTTAATGTTGGGTTCAACCCTCCCTCTTTCCTGTGAACCATCATGGGACGACCCAAGAGATTCTTTAAAATGATCCCACATGGGGCAGCTACGGCCCCAAATGAGGGAAAGGGGGGGCCCGCAACTGACAAAAAGCATGTAGATCTGGCTACAAACAAATTTGGGACTATGGTTCTAAATGTAGGAGCCCGATCCTCACTCTTTTTTTTTCCTTTTACACGGCAATACTCCATGCATCAGTGGCAATAATGGTTTCACCGGTAATTATTTGGGGGTATAATGAGTCTGGGCAAAAATCAGCATTAGTCAAGAGCAGACAGAAAAGGTTTAATGAGGCACATGTCTTTTTGGATTAGATTCTATTGGTGTCTTTTTTTTCCTACAATACGAGCAAGAGACTGGAAAACGTGGATTGGGTAGCATGTCTTACAGCCGCTACAAAGCAGGCAGACCAACACATGGCTGACAGACCCCCACCTCCCATCTCATGCATAGGCATGCACACAGGGATCATCTGACTAAAATTCTAAATGTTTCTCATTACCTTCAATTCTAAAAAAGACCAAATCTGTCAGTGTTTACTTGTTTTACTCACGGTGAAACATATGGGAAGGTGAGTGAAACAGTGAGGAAGATAGTTTAGAAATCAGAAGCAGGAGAAAAGAGGGAAGAGCAGCCATGAAAGAATTGTGTGGAATTCTTTGCTTTCCCTGCAGACTGTGATTTACTTAGCAACTGTCCTGGAGCCAGGCCAAAGGAAAGGCCTGTAGGGACCTTGTAAAAAACAGGGGGGGGGGTTAAGAATGAAAAGGGGCATAAAAAGGAGAGGCGTTGAGAGCGCGACAGAGTAAGGGGGGGGTGCATTTAGGCTAACAAGGGGGGGGGAAGGGGGGTTGCCTTTTAATACTCCCCAAAAGAGAGCTTCAGAGGTTGGTACAGAGAGCTGGAGCAATGATGGGCTGGGCTGAACAGCCACGTCTCACAGGCATCAGACGAGAGGCGTCTCAGACACACAGCTTTTACAATCCTATGTACTTTAAACATCACTAAGCACACAAAACAGATAACCCAAATATGTGTAATACTAATTTAGGGTGGTGGAAGTGGGAAAAAAAATACAGTAATTCATCTTGAGACTTTTTTTTTGTCAGCTGACGTGCAGAACAATATGCAATTTTGAATCTTGTTATTTTAACAATGGAACAATTATCCACATATTGTGAAAGGGGTCTCTAGTAGTAATGAACACATCAAGAAAGGATCAGAGATCCGCTCAGCGTCAAGGACTTTTTGAACATCTTTAAGCTCATTGTTTTGGCTTTAGGACAAAGAACTTCATTGTTTTGGTTCAGTCTTACCGCTCGGCCAAACACAGCTTCATTTCTGCATAACAAAGAAGCTCCGATGAACCACTGTACTCATTCCCGAGCTGATCCAACGAGAATAGAGATAAAGTCAGCTGGTTCCTATTGAACATTGTGAAGCATTTGGCTAAATAGGATCCCTGAGGAGTCAAACACCACATACTAAATGTGTTTGTCTATGTGTAGTAGTTAGTAGGCAATTGTTTTTATAACACATAACAACTTCATCAGGTGATAATAAAGGCAATTGTCTGCTAACAGTCTGTTTCGCGGCTCCAAAGAGGGCAACAAAAAGTACAACCAAGTGCTGAACAAAACATTTTTAAGTGGCCAAAATGTTTACAATTAACTTATGTGAACAAATACCACACACTGGGAAAGGGTTCAAGTTTGAAGGTGAACACATAAGGTTTTATACACTATTATTCTCTAAATAGGACCATCATTTACAACACAAAACATCATGCTGTATTGAAGAAGACTTTGAACTAGCCATGGACTCGTCAGGAAAATGTTTTTTTTACTGAGGTAAATCAAGTGAGATGTACGGGGATTTCTCAAAAACTTCTCTTTGCCAGCTGCACTTCCACATTGGCTTCACTTTTCACTAACCGCTTGACTTATAAACATAGTTACTTCACTTTAATTGAAACATCAACAGGATCGTTTTGATAAGTGTGAGATCATTATACCACCTCAAGAAACAGTAACACAATCATTTAAATGTGAGCTGTTGTACATGGCAAACTATTCAAACAAAACATACTACTTAATTGTTTTGTTGAATCTTCCAGTAATAAGAAGCACATTTACATTTTACTGTACGTACGATATGTTCTCCAGTGTGTAAATCTAAATGTTCAAAACAAATATGTTATGATCTGCTTAGATTTTGACATGTAGGTCCTGAAGTTGTCTTTCTGCTAAAATCTTAGTGAGCTTTGGGAACTTAAAGTGCTCCTTCAATTGTCCCAATGAATTGCAGTTCCTTGGTGGGGGTGTGCGCCGGATTACATTTCAAGCCACAGCATCACAGAGAGTAATTCAAAACTATTGTTGAGGCTAGACAGAGGAATTATTATATTGACCCTGTTCCGATAGGTTTGTCTTTCAGAGGCTTCAGTCTTAGCCCAAGGTGGAAGCAATTACCTGTGAGAAAACTTTAAGTTGCACAAAGTTGATGGCTTCTATACTGCCCATAGTACAAAAGCTTCTCTAAACTAATATGAGCTGTCTCTTTCGAAGGCCAAAAACTGTTCAAAAAAGTCCATGTGTGGCCCTTTTCTTTTCTTCAAAGAGGTGCAACAGAGACTTCTCCCTTCAATGACTTGTTGCTAAAGTAGCAGGAACATTATGCAATGCTGATTGTATTCATTAGAAATGTATACTTTCTCTATTATTCTATATGTACTTCTAATCGATGTGAACCACTTGGAGGCTTAATGCAGAGTCAGCTACGTCTATGAGAGTTTTTTAAGAAGCCATATACTGTAGATCACATTCCAGCTGAAGGGGCCCCCTGGCACTCCAATTCAGTAAAAACCAGGCAGTGAATACTGATGTGAATACACTCTATAATTCTATAATGTGAAGCCCCTTTAATGTGTGGCAGATGAGTTGAAATTCATGTGTATACATTCAGGGCATTTTCCAGGAAACAAAGCTTTAAACAGGCCTTATGGAACAGTGTGCATCCCAGTAGAAAACTGACAAATGATCAGAGTGGTTAATTTGCCTAATAGTATAATAAAGTATCCATCAAATTAAAGTAAAGCATGGCATGATTAGTGAGGTCACTCTTATTGTTACAAACAACAAACAGCCCAACCATGACAAATTCAGGAAGGAAGAAGGCCTCCCGGGAGTCCAAGGGAAATGTAGGGACAGGCGCGTGTGAGTGTCTGCATTTCAGTACACTCCAGAGGACAGTTAATTAGGGTGGGGTTCATCTACATTCAGCCACATACCAGAGTCCTCTCAGGTCTCCTAAGGTAATTCTGACGCATGGCTAACTGGCTGTTTCCTGTGTTGCTCTCCTCACCGACAACAACACCCCTATGCCGTGATCAACTCCAAGTGTTTCTTGAGTAGATGCATGGTAACATGTATATACTTAATTGCTCACTCACACCTTTCCACTGGCTCAAGGTCAGCCACATACTGTGTTAAAGAATATGTTTGTGTGTCTGTTCTGTGTTTCACTCATTAAACCAGTAGTGCATGAGCTCCATTCCTTCCCTACCTCATAAGAGGTAGGTTATTTTATGGAAACATGCTCATAAAGTGCTTTGTAAGTAGAGGTAAAAGAAACAATTCAAGAGTTATTCTGCCAAAATTAACTAATCTATGCGAGTGACTCAAAATACACTGTTTAATTCTGACTTGCCAGGGAAGCCACAGACGAGATGTTGTCTTTTTTCTTCTTATGATGAAACCTCAATTAGTGGAAAAAGCAGTTAGCTAGAGGTTGTGCCAGACTATTCTAGGTCAAGCGTTAGCATCAACACCAAGGTTCATGTTTAACTGGATATGTCAGCAACATTAAATCTGCACAATGGCAAACCAAAATTAAAATTCAGACTGCACTCATCCAAAATGGCCCATCTAAAGTTCCAAGTCCTTTTAAGGCCAGAAAGTGAAGCTTTTGTTGTAAAATGGAACGCATGAGGTTAGCCACCCAAGTTAAATGTAATAAAATCAGAAGAGTCCCATAAACATCAAGCGACTGATCATTTGTTTGAGTTGAACTATTGTGAATTAAGAGAACATCTCAGGTTCTCATTACAATCCATCAGTCAAAGAAACAAGCTCATTCTTAGTTTATTTCAGTAAGGTAAACTGTTTTAAACTAATATCTACTGGCCTTAAGAGCATGGTTGAGTGTTTTTCAACAGTATTCTGGGAAGTGCTCTGCCCTTTGTACAAATGCAAAAGAACATGAAAAAAGCTGCTGCACTGAAGCCCACCCACTCCTCACCTTTAGGATCATCTCTGCTCGGGTCATGCCTTTCACCACTATCTTAGTGTAGCTGGCAGGGGCCTTGCGGAGCACCTGGGAGCCAATGGAGGGCAAATCCAGCAAGACTGTCTTCAAGGAGTGAGTGTCAAGGAGAAGCTGATGGGGTAGGATACACAAGACAGAAAATCAGGCATTTAAGAACAGCTTTTCGTGATGAAATATATACACCAGTGCACATTATGAATGCTAACAATGGATTTTCTGATGTAATAATCATGCATTTGTGCACATGCATGTACAGCAGAAGATACATTGGGATGGTGACTGAAAATGAACCATAATTAATGACACTTTACGATAGATAAGCAGGAATTAAACGTACTTGTTTCAGCTCCAACCATGCTGATAGGCTTACATCTGAACAGGTGGTTGATGAATTTGGGAATGAAAGAGCTAAGTAAAAAATAAAACACAAAAACCATCAATTTTTTGAAGTGTTAATTGTGGCTTATAAATATAACAATTATGTGTGTTGTACTTTGTGTGTGTATATTGTACTTTGTGAATTTGATGCAGAACTGTGTGAAGTATTTGCGTGTGGAGGCCAGGTTTTCTCTGATGATGGGCACATTCTGCTTAATGTGCATGATAATTGAGGTCACATAAGGACTCTGGTCTCCCACGTGCTCCACACTCTGCCACGGCATCTGAGAGGGAGAGGAGAGGGGAGAGAAGGGAAGCTTTAGCATATGCTCTATGATACATTTTATTGTGATATGTATGTGACAATCCCTTTAATGCATTACATCCTTTCATTCTCTCTACCCCTTTCTAAACATAACAAACTAATCTCTTCTCATCCTGCACCTGTCCGCCATAACCTTCGTTCCCTCTCCCCCTCTACCTTTGCCTCATCGGTGCTCTCAGCCCTCCCTTCCTCTGACTCGTTCCAACTCATACCTCCAAACTCTGCTGCAGACACTCTCCTCTCTACTCTCTCATCCTCTCTGGACTCTCTCTGTCCTCTCACATCTCGGCAGGCTCGTCAGTCCCCTCCTGCTCCCTGGCTAAATGACGCACTGCGTGCCAATAGAACCGTCCTTCAGGCAGCAGAGCGGAAACGGTGGAAATCCAAACACCGTGACGACCTCCTAACCTATCAGGCTCTCCTCTCCTCTTTCTCTGCTTCGATCTCTCAGGCAAAAAGCACTTTCTTTCAAGATAAGATCCAATCTTCCTATTCCAATCCCAAAAAACTATTTAACATCTTCTCCACCCTCTTGGACCCTCCCAAAGCCCCTCCCCCCTCCTCACTTCTGTCAAGCGACTTTGTTAACCATTTTGAAAAAAGGTTGATGATATTCGCTCTTCTTTTTCTGACTCACCTTTACTCACCCCTTGGGTCACCAGATCCTCCTTTCACCCACACACTAACCTCCTTTTCCCCTCTCTCTCCAAGTGAGGTTCTTACCCTCATTTCCTCTGCCCGCCTTACCACCTGTCCTCTGGACCCTATCCCTTTCAAACCTCCTTAAGACTAACGCTCCTGATATTCTACCGTTTCTCATCCATTTCATCACACTTCTCTAACTTCTAGTCCCTTTCCAAATAGTCTTAAGGAGGCAAGAGTAAACCCTCTCCTAAAGAAACCCACTCTCAACCCGTCTGATGTTATAAAACTACAGGCCTGTCTCTCTCCTCCCGTTCCTGTCTAAAACACTTGAACGCGCTGTCTTTAAACAACTCTCCTGTTATCTCCATCAGAACAACCTTCTGGATCCGCATCAGTCTGGTTTCAAGGCAGGTCACTCCACAGAAACTGCTCTCATTGCTGTCACTGAGGAACTGCACACTGCCAAAGCAGCATCCCTTCTCACCTGTCATCATCCTGTTGGACCTGTCAGCTGCATTCGACACGGTGAACCATCAGATCCTCCTTCGCCACTCTCCAAGAACTTGGAGTTTCAGGCTCTGCACTTTCCCTCCTCACCTCATACCTCAGAAGACCGTACCTACAGGGGTAACTTGGAGAGGGTCTGAGTCCGACCCCTTGTCACTTAACTACAGGGGTCCCTCAGGGCTCTGTTCTTGGTTCCCCTCCTCTTCTCCCTGTACACAAACTCGCTCGGATCAGTCATTAGCCCGCATGGTTTTTCATACCACTGCTACGCTGAAGACACCCAATTAATTCTGTCCTTTCCCCGCTTAGAGACCCAGGTCGTCGCAAGCATCTCTGCTTGTCTAGCTGACATCTCTCAGTGGATGTCTGCTCATCACCTCAAGCTCAACCTTGACAAGACTGAACTGCTTTTCCTTCCGGGAAAAGATTGTCCCCACTCTTGACCTGACAATCAACATCGGCACCTCTGTTGTTTCCCCGACTCAGACTGCAAGGAATCTGGGTGTGATCCTAGATAACAACCTGTCCTTCACTGCAAACATCGCTGCTACAACCCGTTGCTGCAGATATACGCTGTACAACATCAGGAAGATTCGTCCCACAGCTGACCCAGAAAGCCACGTAGGTTCTGGTCCAGGCTCTCGTCACCTCACGCCTAGACTACTGCAACTCCCTCCTGGCTGGTCTACCTTGCATGTGCCATCCGACCTCTGCAGCTCATCCAGAATGCAGCGGCTCGTCTGGCTTTCAACCTTCCAACATTTTCCCACACCACTCCGCTCCTCCGCTCCCTTCACTGGCTCCCTGGTAACTGCTAGAATCCACTTCAAGACACTGGTACTTGCATACCATGCTGCGAATGGATCTGGCCCTTCCTACATCCAGGGACATGGTTTAAACTATACACCCCAATGCGTGCACTACGCTCTGCATCAGCCAAACGACTCGCTGCAACCCTCGCTGCGAGGGGGACCCAAGTTCCCATCAGCAAAAACACCGTGGGTTTGCTATCCTGGCTCCCAAATGGTGGAATGAGCTCCCCATTGACATCAGGACAGCAGAAAGCCTGCACATCTTCCGGCGCAGACTGAAAACTCATCTCTTTCGACTCCACTTCGAGCGATAGAATTACTAACAAGGCACTTATATACTAATAAAGGACTGGCTTATCTATAGCCAGTTGAGTAGCACTTGAAATGTTTGGCTCTATGATACCTGATGTACTTATATGATTCTGTTTTCTTCAAGGTTGTGTCTTCCTGGTCGAATGTACTTATTGTAAGTCACTTTGGATAAAAGCGTCAGCTAAATGCAATGTAATGTAATGTAATGTAATATAAAACAAGGACATCTTTTACAAGGTTTTCTGAATGATGATGGTTAGAAAAGAGACATTCACAAAACCACCAGAAACCTTGTGTTATGGCATTCATAATTTAAAAGCAAAAAAAGAAAAGGTTCCTTTTTTATATCAATGGCAATGGTATTGATCCAATAACTAGAGATGATGTGTGATTGTTTGTGTTTGTGTACAACCTTGCTCATAGCAGTGAGAGCAGGGTCACAGGCAGCATCAATATCTTGAACGATGAGCTGGATGCTGTTTGAGATCACACTGTGAAAACAAGAACGAATTGACACCATTAAAACAAACTGTTAGGTAAGCACATATGTTTTGTACTAATAAAACATTGCATGTCTGTAATTGTCACTTACGTGCTGAAAGTATCCATCTCCCCAGTCAAATTAATTCTCTCCACTAGGACTTTATCGACTTTTTCCTTCAGTTTCTCCTCCAACTGGAAAATGATAAAACAAAATAACGTCAATATACGAAGCTTTATTACTTTGAGTGCATCCTTTGTAATGCATGTTGTTATATTTCTTTTTAATATTGTCTTCAAATTGCTTTGTTGCCTAAAAAAAGGAGCAGGAATGAAACCTTCCAGGATGCATTGTAATCCACTCTGAGTTCCTTAAAACACGAATGAAACACAGGTCAAACGTTCTGTAACTGCTACATGGGAAGGAATCTATTGTGTCCTCTAGTGTCTACTGTCACTGTAGTTCATCTCATGCCATACATTTATAGATATTTAAGATTGGTGCATCGGTGTGCTATGTGTGTGTGCTTGCCTGTTGTGTGGTAGCCAGGCAGTACTCCGCCAGTGCTAAGGATGCTACAGATCAGGCACAGCTCGTCCATGGTGAACTTTGCAGCCTCCGGTCCGTCCTTCTCCTTCAGCCAGACTGCTTATGGTAAGACCTCCACTGTTACTGCTGGATCTGAATCGAGAGATATAAGGAACAGAAGAGAAAAGCAGTTAAACAAAGATGGGACAACATATTGGCTGGTTGTAACATTAATAGTGAATTAGCATATATAATTCAAGATTTTACTTGTTGGCAGAAACCCTACACTTCTCAACTAATCATACCTGGAAACATATGAGTTTAATAATAACAACTAAGATATAGCTCTTAGTAACTGTTTTAAGACATTTATCAACAATCTATGGGGTGGCAGCACCAACATGATGGCTCTACATTAACATCATCACAGAGACATAACAGAGAAACCACAACAGTTTAAGCTCCTTTCGAGGGCCCCTCTGCAAACCTTTACAGCACACCACATTGCACGACTGTGTCTCCATGTGTTTGTAAGTGTACGCACTTGCAAAGCCTTTGAGTGCATCTTTGTATCATGTTTGTGTACAGCTCAGAATATGGGTTATACATTAGTCTGTGAGCACAAGTTTGTAATTAGCATGCATGAATATCTGAGACAGAAACAGAGCCCCACTGTGTGTGTGTGCGCGCGTGTGTGTGCGTGCACACCCACAGCCAGTGATGAGTTATAATGTGGCCAATGAGCCAGAGATGTTTTTGCTGGTAGCATATTAGGCTTTTGCCACAACATAACTAACTCCAGATCCTTTAAAGCATGCCACCACAATCCCATCATACACACAGCACTGAAGACATTTCGTTTAAAAACTAAACTCCCAAACATCATCTTGCCAACAGATTGACAAATATTGGCCTGACAATTTTGTTCGTGAAAAATGAATCCCAAATAAAAAATGTTTTGTTACTGCCCAGAATATTTATAGATTGGATGGAAACAGGAAATATTAAAGCTACTTCCACAACATAGAGATTGGAAGCCAATTTGGAAGTGTTTTCATTTAGAAGCAAAGTCATGCTGGATTACCTTTTGTTCTCATATTCTTTAAAATCTCCATGTTATGATGGACATGAGGAAGGACATGTTTCAATAAAATGACTTTTTTAAATGTCTTACTTAGAAGGTTGCCAGAGAGGATCTTCCAAGCGTACTCTCTGAGGAATTTCTGGAAGATGGTTGTGAGAGCGATCATTGGTTCCCCCGGTGCTCAGTTGTGAGCACTGCACCATGCACTTCTTGTAATAGACAAAGAGGTCCGCACAGCTGGGCAGCACGGCTCCACCCTCCTCCGTGCCAGCCTTGGGTGGGGCCTTGCGCTCGAAAGTCAGCCACAAAACGGTCAATCAGTTCGCCCAGGTTCCTGCGGATGCCAGAAAATGTACAGCCAAATCCCCATGGTTGGATTAGGATTAGGAATAAGTGACTCAAACATAAAAGACATGATCATTAAAATAAATGATTCCTAAACCCATTAAATAAACTTAAGGATAAAATAAGAGGCAGGCAGAACAGAGAGCCACACGGCTGAATAGGAGAAAATATTCCATGCATATCAAAATCAAAAAGTGCTACAGTCAACAGGACCACAGTCAGTTGGTGGGGCCCAATCCTGCTGAATCTTGGAACTAAAGCCAAGGACAAAACAAGCAGGCCACTGTTCTCTCTGCTATGTCCCACTGGGGACAGGCTGATCTGGCTGTTGCCTGCCTAAGGCCTTTGGACTGAAGTAAAATGAGGTTGTAACTGCAGAATAGGTCAACACTGTTCCCTTGGATAGACAAACAGCATTTAACGGGCCTGCATGCAAGCACAGCACTCCCAGAACTGTGTTCAATTTCAGGAGAGATTGCCATGACTGGGGGAAGGGATTAAAGGAGGGAAAGTGAAGGATGGTGGTAGAAGACAGGGAGACAGGAAGGGAATCAAAAAACATAAGCAGGGGCAGAGGAATGTACAAAATAGGAACAATGAGAGATTGAGATGAAGAAAGGAGGAATCAAACAGAAAGACAGAAAGAGGGGGGGGGGGGGGGCAAAAAGGAAAGCAATAAAGAGGTGGGAAAGAAAATAGGCAGATCTGCTGTGGCAGCACTTAAGCTCCCTCTCTCCTCCCCCCAGCGTCTGTCGTCGCGTATCTAATGGGAAACATTTCTGCCAGAGACAGGGGCATTCAGAAACAAGAGATGGAAAGACAGAAGAGACATGAAGTAGAATGGTAGGTGGGGGATCTGATTGATGAGTGGAAAAAGGATGCGCGTGGCATCCTTAAACACAACCTGCCTCTGACCCTGGGTCTGTGCACCGCGACCCAATATGGCCTTGTCTGCTTGTATAGTTGTGTGTTGCTCACTTGTCTTGGGATTCTATGTAGACGTATAGATGAGGTTCAAAGCACTTGGAGACGATACCATGGAAAGGGTTGTCCGGCGCTTTTGGCTTTCTGGGCTAAAAGGATTGAGACATCAATTAGGCATTTTAGTTAAGTTGTAGCGCCTTTGAGTATCAATCAGTGAGTTTTATGATGTGCCTCCAGCTCAGCGAACAAAGGTCAAAATATGAGCACAGTTTTCAAAGATAAGGTGGTGTAACTTGTTAGAAATCACTTCTCATTTGTAAGTACAATCAGCTACCAAGGTATTAGCTCCAACTTAAAGTGGCTATGCAGTTTACACCAATCCACCCTGCTTTGAATGTTTATAAGGTTGTTTTTTAAAAACTGAAACAAAATAAACATTACATATTTAAATTGAGCTGCTACACAACTGTTTCTACTTGCATAAGCCAATAAACCAGTGGTACTACCTTTAGTACTTTAGAAAAGAAGAAAAAAAAACAATCCAATCAAAAAGCAAAAGAAGGAGGAAGAAACATCTCATTGTGACGAAAACAGATGGGTCATTCCAGGTCAACTCACCTTAGCTAGATCCTCGTCCTTATCTGCGCCCACATCCTCACCCGCGTCGTCATCCAGGAAGGGGTTAGTAGATTCAAGAGGACTCTCTGGCCTCTTTTCTATAAAAGAACAGATAAACTTTAGTATTTTAGTTTTCTATTGCTCAATTACTAAAGCAGCATTAGGGGCATTACTGCCACTTAGGCATCCATGCTAACAACTCTCTTGACTTGCATAAATATTTCTGTAATTATTTAAATCGTTCAGTATACTTAGTCAGTTCTTTTATTTCTATGTAGACAATTTAATGGGAGGATTTGGTGAACTGCAAATCCAATTATGAAATTCCACTCAACTAAATTCCCTGATCAAATTACAGAACCCAGCAGGCATTGGTGTAAACCTAAAGGACAAAAGGGCCTCTGACTAACCTAAATATTGTCAGTGTGAAAAAGCTTGGCAGAGTTTTACGTCCAACAAAATAATAATCATTAACCGTCCATTTTTCGTTTATTGCATCCAATTCGACTTACAACATCACGTGGGAGTAAAAGGTTTCTTTATGCTGTGACACAGAGAGGACTCTGTGTGTGAGCAGAACAAAACAAACAGCTTTATGTAATTGTGATTATGGAACAAAAAAAGCAAGCTGCATCAAAACATTTATTTTGATTGGATGAAATGTTGTATTGTAAGAAAAGTGTTATTTAAGGGCAGAAGTGCAATTAAGATCTCTGATTTAAGCTTCTATGTATTTGGACAATTTAAGCTTGAAAAAGTGGAAGCAGTTGGAGTTTAAATTGAGTACAACTGTATGTATTTATTGGAGTTTTCTTACTCCGGGTATGTCAGTCAAGGTGCATCCGGTGAAGCGTTTGGCCAGAAGACCCTCGAAGTTTGTGGTCCTCTGAATAGCAAACAGAAGCAGCTTCACCTCAATCTCCTTAGCCCGTGTTCGCATCACTTTGGCAAGCTCCACCCTTAAAAACAAAGATACAAAAATTGCTTACTTATGACAATATTCATTTCTATGCTTTGACCCTTGTTAGTACTTTTATTTTACACCTATCCTATTACCTAACATGTCTTTTCAGGCTTCTCGTAAGACACTGATTGGATTTATGCATTTTTGTTGTCAGCTGTAGTCGAGAGTAGCACACACACAGTGCCCACTTCTTCGTGCCTTCTGTAGCTGAGGGAAACAGACTGAGTGTGTGGTCACTGGGTCGCTGCTCATGCAGGCCACCTACTGCACTAAAAGCCAAATCAAAGACTCACGAGAAGCATGCCATACCAGTGTGGTTAGTGCCAAAATGTTCCACAGCCACGTTCTCTTTAATTTAATTACATTTAATTATTGTTCTTTTATTTATTTTTCTTGCTTCTCTTTTCTTAGGGACAGAGACACACCATCAACATATTCACTAAATAGGCTAGAAACATAGCTATACAATTAATAGCCTATGATAATTTGCACCGCTTTTTCCAACATGGGTTTTTATGCTATATGTTGTGGTGTTTTCGTTACCTGGTGATGTGGCAGAACTCCACAGCAATGCGCTCCGTCATGCTCCACTCCTCAGGAAACATGCGTCCGTACTTCTCCTCGTAGTCCACGAGCTGCCGTTTGATCCAGGCGTAGCGCCGATCGATCTTGTCTAGCCATGCAACCTGAGCACAGGTCATGGTATTAGTATATACTATTACAGATATCATCTTGTTCATTAGAGAAATCAGTTTCTTACTCACATCTTGGTTTTCCTGGAATAATACCAGGTACTCTGAGAGGTGCTGCCTGATAAACTTTTTGATGATCTCCTGTTTGATGCGTGGATCCAGCACATTGGCCACCAGACAGGCATCTCTCAACACGTTACTGGGACCACCTTGTCTCTGGATGGATAACAATACACGTTTTTTTACAAGGTGGAACGAGACAAGAACAGTGTCTGAATAATGAGAAATGGTATTCATTTTTATAGAAACAAATTAAACTCAACAAATCTGAAACGCTTACCTTGGAGCCTTGAGAGGGGAAGGATTCTTCAAAATCTGCCAGGATCTGAGTCCCCAACTCACTCTGTGCTGCTTTTACTCTGGAAATCCAATAAATGATATCTTTTAATTAAAGTTGTTTCCGCAATCATTCAAATTGCATCAGGCAATGGTAGCAATTACATGTGGAAGCTTCCAATATACAATAGACTTTTGGCATATGACATTTGGCCACCTAGCTACTTTGGCAAATACCTTTTATGATAAACAGCCAGGTAAAATATCCCTAATGTAATGATTGTTCAGTGATTGTAGACAAAGACACGGTTTACAAGTGGCTAGTTTTGTTTTCACCCACTATAAAGTCACTGTATGAAATGTTTCGAAAGTGCTTATACAAAAGGATCCACTTAGACACTCTGTCTGTCCAGTGCTTGGAGGGTCTGTGTTGCCTGAAGGCTTCCAGGCTGGGTTAACCAAGGATAACTCCCAAAGCCATGACAATGGTCCAGAATAAGCAGGAGAGGGTGCAGAGATGTTATCACAGATGGAGGGCAAATTAACTGGCAGCTTTATTTCAAGTGCATGATGTCGGCTAAATATCCAGCTAGCAACCTCAGCTACTGAGTGTAACAACACACTCTGCTCTCTTGCTCCCGTTTCAGCTGAGTCTCATGCTCATATACACTGATGTCAGAGAGAACAGCAGGTCATGTATGTGTATACAAGAGGTTACGCTAGACTTTTTCGCTGCCCGTCATTTTGACGGACAGGATCGTAAAACTTCCGTCAATATCCAGAATCACCCGTCGGCCTTTACACAACTCTGGGGGGGGGCGCTGTTCCGAGTTTGTTCTAATCTGTCACAATGACGGACAGCTTTCAGATTTCTCCGTCATTGTTAAAAAAAATATTCGGTTAACGCGACCTCTGGTGCGCGCACACACACACACACCACACACAGTCAGCTGAACTGTGAGAGTCATGGTGAAGTTTAGAAGGTGAGCGAAGTAAGGCTTATTAAGATAAAAAAAGTTGATCAGGTTCAACTATGACATTTGCACTTTCAGTATAGTAAGTATAAAGACAAATTAAATAACAATTTCCTTAACTGAATTAAATATTTGAAGGCAGGAAGGGAGAATTGTAATTTGGAGGCCCTAATATACATTTAGACTGTAACCATATAGAATATTCACATAAAACAAACCATTCTTCTTCTTTTGTATTGCTTTATATTTATTACCGTCCCTTTTTTAAATGTAAGTTCATAAGTAAAACAAAATTACTTAACTCCTTCTCTGTAAATGTTTTAAGTTTTTAATGAGATTAAGTTCAGAATTTAATAAAATATGTAGTCGTTTATTGTCTTGCTATGACTTTCTTTTAACTGTTTGCGTCCAGCTTTCTGCCTTGTCTTATTATCTCGAGTCACTTCTTCCACGCAGCTGTTATGTGGTAAAAAACTATTCGGCCACACCTCAGTCAAAACAGAACAGAAGGTCATCTTTTTTGGGGGGATCAGCACTGCTATAAACTTGAACATGGCCAGGAATCATGTGTCCCAAATTGATTTAATGTTCATGGAAAATATTAGTAAAAAGGGAAATTAAATCAGTCAGGGCTGTGGGAAACAAGAGTGTAATAATGCACTTTGTTGTTTGTGTCAGTGTGTGTGCGTGTAGCTGTGTGTATTTTCCAGATATTGGCAGGAGAGCAAACAAACATTCTGGAATGTACCATTAATTGAAGCACATACATGCGGACACAAACACACCCTTAGAAAAGTATGCTCCTAATCTCTCACAATGGAAGAATCAAGGCCATAATAGGACTCTGTTCAGTGTTTCCTTCCTCTGTGTTCCTGTATTTGTGGAGTTGTGTGTGTATACTGTATCTGCATAAACAGGATGCAATTCGCAAAATACCTCCATCCAAATACTGTAACCACTTTTCACAACAGTTCTGCTGACGAGCGGTGGAATATTCAGCTGTAAGCAGAGAACCGGCTCTGAACTTGCTACTGGAAATGAGCTGTTCTTAATGCTTTGATACTCAACCCCAGAGCTGTGTGTGTAGGTGTTAGCGTGTGCACTTCAGTTACCTCTCAGATAGCTGTCTGATCTGGGGTATGCCCATGTACTTGTGGAAATGTTCAAGCACATTGACCACTCCCTGCAGCAGGTTGGCCACCTCACCATACTGCCTCTTTCTGGTCATGGCTCTGGAATCCAAAACAACACACATTTCTATTATTAAATAAAGAAATATATTTGATACGCTACATTTAGTTAAGTGATAATGCCACGCACATCTGTAAACGTATCATTCAAGCATCTATCTAAGTGTATATCTCTCATATGTGTAAATTCCTTCCTAACATGCTAAAGGGGATACAAACACTATCCTTAAAAGATAGAAAAGATAACAAAAAGGATGTTATTTTTACAGATTTTAAAAAGAAAAATCAGATGTTTTATCAATATACATTAGAAGCTAGAACCCCGTATTTTTTTTTAACGTGCCACTGAAATCATATTAGACTGAAATAAAACTCCTCATTCAGTTCAGAGTATTTCTACTGGCAGCAACTAACTCTTTATCAGAAAATGTAGAACGCTTATCACAACTGAAGAGCTTCTGAAAAATCCCAGATGCTTTATTTAGGTCAAATTAGATCCATTCTGTTAAAAGGGATTGCACCCACTCTAAAGAGTCGACGCCTCCTGCCAACATGTGCAGGTGGTTGAGGGTGGTGATGGATGTAGTTAGGTGGCGCTTGGCATGGTCCAACTGCTTTATGTCCCTCGTAATCTCCTTGACCTGCGCAGGAAAAGAAAAGGTCAGAGAGGTTGGTCATTTGTATCGCACAGAATAAGGAGAAAATAAAATGGGGAAAGAGGAAGCAAGAGAAGGTGTACACATATAGGTGGTTCGACTGGATGGTGCGATACGACAAAGATAAATAGAGCAAGATAAACAATGCACCCACTGGTTTGAGAAATCATTGCTCCTACATGCCACTGAGGGAGGGTCTGCTTTCCAACCTCCCCCTTCATCCTTTCTCTACACACCCAGCCTACTTCCTCAACTTTAAATAACTCTCTCCTCTATTGTAACAGAAGGATACAGAGTGTATATCCCCTTTGCCAGGTCATGTCACTGATTAGCTTCAACAAGCCACCTTGTGTGTGTATGTGTATGTGTGTGTGTGTGTGTGTGTGTGTGTGTGTGTGTGTACCATTTGTTCAGACTTCTCTGCCTTGTCCTTGATGTCTTTGATTTTTCCAAAGAGCTGCTGGATGGCAATTTGGGCCTCTTCCAAAGCCTGTCCAAAACAAACAGAGAAAATATGAAACATACTGAGAATACCTTTTTTTCACCGGCTGCTGCCGCTGATAATGTAAGTGTGTATTTATTCTCAAACAAACAGAACTGAACAAAGAGATGAGACAAACTCCTACTCAGTTAACCCTTATATGCTGAGTTTGAATGAGTGGTGTTGTCTACCTGTAGAGAAATGGCAAGTCATGGAAACAGCTAGAAAAAACAATCCCTTGCTGTTTGGTGCTTCCACCTGAGAGGCGGTAAAGGTGTGTATTTAAACCATGATTTAAACTCATTCTTCTTATCCCTTACAAGTGTCCTTTCTAACAGGCAGTATTGTACTGTGGATATATTTCAAATGAGTCAACCTACTGTACCAAACTCACAATAAAATGTCCCTCTGGTGTCTAGAACTTTATTATACTGTATATTCTTTAATCCACAAAATCCTGAGAGAGAGCAGGGAAGCCCTTTAATGAAAATGTGTCATCCCATACATAAAAGGTGAACTTTTTAGCAAAATTGTATGAGAAAAATACATGTTACACTTAAAATACAGTTGATTTGAGAAGCAGGGCTGTGTGGAATAACTGTGTGTCAGTTGTGGTTTGCCAGCCTGGGTCGTATTTCCAGGGATATTTTCTTATCCGCTCACTACTGGCTTTGGTCCATGTAAAAAAAATATCCCCCTTATGCCTGTTCACAGTTCTGATATATACACAGTAATTGCCCATCTATCTGGAAAGCTAACTAGATATCTGACCCTGACAGGTTAAGTCTAAAGACACTATTAGCAGTTTTAAAAACCTATAAAGCCAGACGGGATTAGATAAATCAGACAGTTACAATTGTAAGATAGTTAACGTGCTATTTGAATATTTCCCCATCATCTGACATGGCAGTTGTTCTTTGATGGTCCTAAACAGAGATTGTGCTCGACATCTGATGCCAAGGTAATTGGCTTCACTTGGCCCGATGCTACGACACAACTTTGATTTACAACACACCCCACACACAGACACATGCACCCAAGGAATGCTAACAGCCGGCACCAGCTGTGCAAGGAATTTACCACTTTTACAAGCACGTCCAAGAAACAGTGAGTGAGCAAACAACACAAACTGTGCACATACACACACACATAAATACAGCTTTCACTGACAGCAGAGGATTCACTCTGCTTCCTGAGAGTGGCTAAAAAGCAGCACTTGGTGACAGTGTCGTGGAGACCCAGTGAAAGTCAGCACAACACCAAGACAAGGTCATCAAATCACAACAAAACCATTCTGACATTTAAACCGGCAAGGAGTTTCACTCTTGTAATCTTAAACTAAGCTCACACTTGATCTACTCTGTGTAATAAAACTACATTAGGGAAGTCGGCCCTGGAGGCCAGACAGAGAGGATCTCTTCTTTAATACAGATGAGAACAAGTCTAGGTTGCACCTTTCATTTTATGCTTCAAGCAACCCATTGGTTGTCGGGTGATTGGATAAATGAATTAGACAAATGCATGCAGGTTATGTCATTACTCTTTGATCTGAGCGGAAGGCAGTGCCACTGAATCTTCTAAGAGGTTCCCTGGAGGAGCTGTACAGAAAGCAAACTGCATGCAGGAGAGGCGGGTTCCAAGGCGGCAAATGCCTCTCATGCAGGCTCAGCTGAGACAAACTGGCTCGCTTCCGAGCGCTCATTTCCTGTATTTAGCCTTGAGGAGAGCAGAGAGAGAGAGAGAGACCACTGCCCAGCAGGCGCCTCTAAGCCCGAGATGTTATCTGCTCTCACACAAACACACATATGCTCACCAGTGTATCCCTTACATGCAATAATCAGCAGGGCTCCAATGCATACATAGGTAGTGTTAGAGGTACAAAAGGAGTGTGAACAGGATGCACTTCACTCCTCCCTCTGACAGATGCTAGTGCAGCTTTCTGACATACAGGTTGGGTTGAATGGTAATTCTGAGATTAAGGCCAATTCTAAAAAAACTGATCGACCAATCAGGGCTATTTTAATAGTTGTTTCATTGCCATCATGTTAACATTGTAGGGAGAACATTTGGAGTGTTTCGCTTAACAGAGAATAACTTGTAAACAGATTTATTTAGAAATACTCCCCGTTTTAAAACAATTGTTTTGTCATAGCTAAGCCTGACAGTAAATAAAATCCAAAGCACCACTTTCTAATGCATTCTGTTATAGCCTAAATATAAATATCCTAGTATCCAGCTGCCTCGTATTTCTTTAATTGTTTAATTTGTCATTTAAAAAGCAATACAAAATGTTGGCAAAGTTGGTGTTTACAGATGATGTTTCAGACAAATGTAATAGGCTAAACTGATACAGTCACTAAACATATTTGTGGCGAAGGTTGAAAGTGACTAGTGCATTTAGAGCAGACAGAGTTCTGAGAACAGGAAAGCATGGATGCTAAAACAAGCTTTAAACAACCTTTTCTGAGTTAAATATTGACATTAATGCTGTTTCTACAGGAATACCAGCCTATACTGTATTGCATCCTTCCCTGTACCAATGTGACTATATATAAAAGTATGTAAACACGAACAGACAAATCAGACACACGGAAAGAAAAACACAAATGCCAGACTGCCAACCATGCAGGAAGCAAGCCCCACTATGTGTATGTGTGTGTTTTCATACCCCTTTTTACATACTGCAGCTTTTATGTGAATGGAATTAACTGGTAACAAATGTTTGGGTTCCTTGATGAATCCTTTGACTCAGACATGAACATATAGATTCCCACCGAGCCAGGCTTTTATGTCATTCATTAGCGGTGCACTGCAATATTGAGCTGACTGTGGAGCAGGTGTGCATGTGGTATCCAAATTGCTTTAACAACAGACAGGACAGTGTGTGTGGCAGGAAACTCTTGACTAGCAGGCTACAACCATACAGATATTTCATAGTACATGTTCCAACATAGCCAGACTGCTCAGAAGAATCCAACAATTAGTCACCTTCAGCACTGTAGGCATAACCTCTGTATTACCTTGACACATTAAATGATGCAGATTAAAAGGAATTAGTCTGGATTGTTAAGAAATTAGCTTCTGATTAATGACAGAGTTTATGTAATAATTGAGTCTGCCGCAAAGCCACTTGACATCATACCGTAAACAAATCGGCTTGCAGTGCCATTCCTGTATGCATCTGTCGTGCTGTTGTTGTTTTTTTCATAAATGAATGATTGCAAAGATTTTTTGTTGCTAGGTAACACAGTCATTGTAACACTTAATAACAGCGCTTTAAGTCGAACACTAAGGGAACCACATTTCCACACTCTGTCCTGCAGCATATGACTCCAAACAGAAAAAAAGCACCAGAGAAATATTTCCCAGAATCTCCTCCACTTTCTCTCTCCTCCTGTCTTGATCTTTCCATTCTTCTTCAATCATCTTAAATGTCATCCCGGGCATTGCTTTGAGCTCAGTGAGTTGAGATCAGTCAACAGCAGAAATGACTAAATTGCTGATACTTTTGGTTTTATTCTATTGCTTTATGTCTGAATCGCCGTCTTGAAATGAACACCTCTTTCCATCGACAGAAAGTATTTTCCCTCTGGAACTGTTGGAATGGCACTGCGGGGTTGGAAAAACAAACTAAAATGATTGTGTGTGGCTGTGTAATGTTATTGGTCTGGAGAGATTTAGAGTGTTTCCGCTACCAAACAGTAGCTAACGGGGAAAGACAGGGCCACCGGGCCAGACACCCTGACGACAACACACACCTCATCATGTCAATTGGTCAGAACATACACGGCTCACCCGTCAGGTGTGACATTCCCTTTGAGCCACAACTCCTCGACAAAAAGAGGACCTGGATTAAATCAGCAGGGGCTGTTCTTTTCCATCATGCTCCAAATGAAAAGGCAAAGACTCAAAAGCCAGGGTTTAAAATAAATCTACGTTTTCACATACGAGAATCTATTTCCCAGACGTGTTTTCCGTAAAGAAGGGCAGTTTGAGGAGTGGGAATGGTTCTGAGTCATCTTGTCCTTTTCCATGGAAGCAATGTGGAGAGAGGAAAGAGGAGGAGAGCGGGAAAACATCTTTCTATGGCTTTAGAGAAGCCAGTGGCGCTATTCTAACTTCAGGGAAAGGATACTGTTTTGAAAACCACAAGTGAAAAGTAGGCCTTGTGGTTGCGTGTACAATAAGCAAACAGTGTTACCATCCCCCATATAACGTAACGTCTACTATTTTTCTATAATGCTTTATATACTATGGTTACATTGGACACATATCAATCAGCCTTTGCGGAAAAATTCCAGCTCCACCATCTTCACTATAACAAGATAATACATTTCAATAGTTACATAAATCTTCATTCTGACAACCAACGAAACATGTTTCATAGATTAAATAAATGTATATTTTTTTCTATCCATAATGACAATTCATTGTGCCGGAAAACATATTTGAAGTCGATCAAGTTTGTTTAACCACTGTAACTCGACTCACCTGTCTGCCATCCTGACCCACGTTGGTCTGGCCTCTCACCACTGTCCTGATGTTGTCATCCAGGCGCCTATCAAATGTGACACAAAGGGCACTCCAGTCAGTTTGAAGGTAAAATAATTGATGTGCCAAGAGCAAGGACTGTCTTAGGTAAGACAGCTGTTATGTGTGCAGCGCCACTTGATTGGAACAGTCTACAGCTAAAATTGAAACTGAGCAATTGTATTCCTCTGAATGTTTTTAAAGCAAGTCTAAGTGAAATGCTCATTGAAACTATGGGTATTTGTAAATGTTGATAAGTATGTAAATGTAGCTTGTAAATATGTTGTATGATATCCTCTATTGTTTTATGTTTCATGTGGAACCTAATTGCGGCAGGTCTCCCTTGAAAAAGAGATCTATGATCTCAAGGGACAATCTGGATAAATAAAGGTTTTGAAATGAAATGACCAAAAACAAGAAATGTGCCATCAAGTCAATGAAATGAACTCACCGGATCTTCAGACGAATCTTGTTTACCACGTCATCAATATTAGCCAATGACTGATGGGAAATACAAACACAGGTAATCAGCTGTTGAACCTATATTATACCTCTGTACTTAAATACACACGTTGTAGCATTTACTGCATGTGTGCCTAAGGGACAGTTCACGACAAAAGTACAATTCCTACATTAAACTACTAAACAAAAAGGTTTATAGATCAACTTGACTTAATGAGTCATGATTTCTGATGACACATTGCAGCAGATTTTTTCAAATGTATTTTTTTGCACTTTGAACACCATAAGCCGAGTGCCATCTAGTTCCATTATATTTGCGAGTAGGCAGACATCTTCTCGGCCATTACCTCCAACACGGTTACTAGTACCAAAACAGTCTAGATTGATAAATACTACTAGGTGAAATAGGTGAAAGGAAACATATGTATTTTGATTTTGACGTAAACTGTTCCTTTAAAAAGCTGATCATTTTGCTTCAGGGTATACACATCTGTTTAACTAGCCATTTCAACTGCAGCACAGGTGTACACCTTACCTGATGAAATAGTACACAGAATCCATTTAGGTGAAGAAAAAATGCATGCACATTTACACTAGGGGCCCTTCCATGTATATTATGAGCACAAACTATAGGGTAACAGCGACCCCTCATGGAAATGGAGTAGACACACAGACACTTTATACTCAGTATACCGTTCAAAAGTGCAATACATAAAGATTCACAACATACTCACATACTCATTGCATCCACAGACATATGATATTTTTGCAATAACTGCCACAGCATGTGACATCTAGATTAATGTAGAGTTATTACACTGGACAAGTTGTACACGATTTTGTTCAGTGATTTCTTCAATCGGTTATTCTTATGAAAATTCACGAGTTTATAAAAGGTCTCCTACCATTGCAGTGGATAAGTAGAGCACACCTATTTTTATTATTAAACGAGTTTATATAATTAAAAAAAACAGCATGTTTTTATAGTTCTTAAAGTATTTTCAAATAAAAGTGTGAGAAAAAAGATATGACTTTAAACTGCGCTTATGCAGTCATTACAAATAATTACAAATATATATATATATTTCCAAATGTATAATAGAGTCACTGGGTCACATGACATTGAAGCTTTTGAAAAAATCAAGACTTTTCAATACAAAAACTGCAGAATGTTCATAAAATATTTTCATAGAAAATAAAAGAAACACTTCAATCCAACAGGAAGAGGTGTGTCTGAACGGTCCGGTGTAGACAACATTGCTGGTATGAATTTGGAGTCACACATATGAAAGCTATTGAAATAAACTGAAATTATCTTTCGATTAAATGTTTGTGTTAAATAAATTAATGACAGATCAGCAATTTAAAAAAGTTTGTTAAACACAAGACCCTTTTTAATATATTTATCAGCATAATTTTCGCTAATATGAGTATTAAGGTATTGCAACTAAGATTGATTTGGTGTAATAAATGTATTGACAGCCCCTGAGTGAGGGCTCAAGAGTTCGTCCTCTGACAGCTGACAGTCTGTGAAACTGAGAATACTAGTTGTTTCTATCAGTATGTTGAATTTACAACCTAAAACGAATTCCACAACAGTATAACCAAAGACAAACATTATCAACCCACTAATGACAAATATAGGTTTTGACTGCCCCCCAATAAAATGGATATCACATCAGTAGCATAACAGTCTTTATTACTTCAGTGTACCCATGCATGTATAAAGTGTACCTGTTCGGTGGGGAATAGGGTGTTGATGTATTCCACAGCATTGAAGTCTGCTCTGTCCAGTGGGTCCTGGCTGGGGAAAACCTAGTACAGAAAACACACATGACGTCCAGTCAGTACGTGACTGACAACGTTTCACTAAATATTTGATGGAGTAATTTGGCATACTTCAACATGCAAACCGGTTGTGGCTTGTCACTGAATGCATACACTGACAAGTTGATAAATGGGACGTGTGTAATTACAATGACATTTCACGATGTATTTGCCTTTTACTCTCGTGTTATTTTAAGCAACATATAAAACAACATGACGATGTTTTGGAGGCTTAACAATGTTAATATATCGAGGAACCCAAGGTGTTTCGGCTAGCTGTGACAGCACTGTAACGTTGAGCTAGCCTGCTAACAGCTGGTTTATAGGCATGAGCAGCAACACTGTTTAAAAGCTGCTAGAGCAACCGAGGGTCAAACGGCTACCTGTTCAATGGCTAGTTGCACCTCTGGGGTGAGATGCAGAATAGCCTCCAAGTCCTCAGCCAATTCAAATTCTTCTTCCTCCATCATTGTCAAAACAAATCCTGAAAAAAATCTCCGGCATACCACTTCCTGGTGAGGAGGCTTTTGGGATACTCGATGACGTAGAAAACGGTGCTTTCAAGGCTGTCGGAAATCAGAGCTACACTTTAACGTCTCATTGTAGTTACACACCTTGCGCTTTCTTTCTTTTTTTTCTCTTTTATGTATTCAAGAACATATATGAAGGTCATATATTTTGTATACAAAACAGTTGACATCAGGGGTAGATATTCATGTATTTTTTTCTTTTAATGTTTCCTTTATTATCTTTTCTTTTTAATGACTGTTTTTAAATGCCTTTGTCTTTCATTTTTGTGGGGACGTAAGGGCAGTAGCATTTGTTTCTTCATGGAAAATAATTCTTATCACCAATACAGAGTTAATCAGAATAAGAAGATAATCCATGGTCCCAGGGAATTAAATTAAAAGTAATAACTAAAAAATGTTGCATCTCCTTGGCTTTCCTTCCTTGACCAGTTAACAAGAGGAACGTGTTATACATAGTAGCCTACAGTTAAATAACCTCAACAATAGCACATTGCACTTTGAAAATGTGCCCTCTGTAGTGCCGTGAAGAGAGAGTCGGAGGCGGTGTATTAAGAATGGAGTTCCAATCTTTATTATCCATTTATATCAGAGAGGTTAACACATGCACTGCTCTGCCTGATGAGCTATCAGGAATGGAAGCTAACGCTACAGGTGTTTCCACTAAAGGGTCCGTGTGGCAACACAATACGAGAGGTGAATTATGTCCAATAACGTGTCACCACACAAGCCCCCCCAGAATTCACGTGTAAACAAAATCCGTATGGCGGGGAGGAACAATCCGCCTGCCCCCACGAGACCTGCGCCCCGGAGTCGGTACAGTGACCTCCGCCCGTGCGGCCCCTGACAGAGGAGGGACCGGAACAACAGGTCCACACTCCCTGACAGGAATCAAAGCCGGGGGTCGGCCCCGTCTCGGCGGCCGAGCCAGCACCACTGGCCGGTCCACGTCCAAGTGAGCAGCCTTCACCCGGTCAACCGAGACGTGCTCAGCCTTACCGCCCATGTCAACCACCAGGTGTTTTTCACCGTGTTCCAAAACCCGGAAAGGTCCATCATAAGGGGGCTGCAGGGGGCCTCTGTGTGCGTCGTGACGAATGAAGACGTGCCCAGCCGAGCGTACCCTGGCGCACTGTGCTGAGTAGTCGGGACTGGAGCGAAAGCCTCCGCCGCGTCACGCAGAAAAACTCGCTGGGCCGTGGCAGACCAGGGAGCTGATGCATTTGGGAGGAAATCCCCCGGAACTCTCAGCGGCTGACTGTAGACCATCTCTGCTGTATAACACTGCAGATCTTCCTTAGGTGTGGTCCTCAGGCCCAGCATCACCCAGGGCAGCTTGTCGACCCAGTTAGCGTCCGTAAGGCCGGCCTTGAGGGCCGCCTTCATGGAGCGATGAAAGCGCTCGCAGAGGCCGTTAGCCTGAGGGTGGTAAGCGGTAGTCCTGTGCAGCTTAACCCCCAAACTGCCTGCCACAGCGTTCCAGAGTTCGGACCTGAACTGAGAGCCCCTGTCTGAGGAAATGTCTGACGGGGTACCAAAATGACACACCCACGTTGCAATGAAGGCCCGGGCAACGTCTGCGGCTGATGTCGAAACGAGCGGAACCACCTCCGGCCAACGGGTCGTTCTGTCCACCATGGTGAGGAGGTAGGAAAACCCCTGAGAGGAAGGCAACGGACCAACCAGGTCAATGTTGACGTGATCAAACCTCCTCTCAGGCACCAGGAAACGCTCCAACGGGGCCTTCGCGTGGCGGTGCACCTTAGCGCGTTGACAAGCCACACACTCCCTGGCCCAAGTCCTCACGTCCCTTTTCAGTCCTTGCCAAACAAACTTCGCCGCTACCAAACGCACCGAAGGTTTAACGCCGGGGTGTGACAGGCCGTGCACAGCCTCGAACACAGGACGCCTCCAGCTGGCAGGGACGACAGTCCGCGCCAGGCCCGTAGAGACGTCACACAGGAGAGTAATGCCCGCGTCGCCGAACACCACGTCCTCCAAGCGCAGCCCCGCGCTCTCCACCTTCAGAGCCTGGACGTCGGGATCTGTGACCTGGTCCGCCGCCATGCGAGTATAGTCCAGGCCCAACTGGACGGCACCGATGACGACCCTGGAGAGGCAATCAGCAACCAGGTTCGACTTGCCAGCCACGTGCTTAATGTCCGTAGTGAACTCCGATATGTAGGACAGCTGCCGCTGCTGACGTGCCGACCAAGGCTCCGCCACTTTTGACATGGCGAAGGTGAGCGGCTTGTGGTCGACAAACGCCGTAAATTCACGGCCTTCCAGCATGAAACGGAAGTGCCGCACGGCCAAATAAAGTCCGAGGAGCTCCCGGTCAAAGGCGCTGTATTTGCGTTCTCTACGTCAGCTGGCGGCTGAAAAAGGCGAGCGGCTGCCAAGCGCCCTCCACCCACTGCTCGTGCACTGCGCCGACCGCGTAGTCCGACGCGTCCGTGGTGATGGAGATGGGAGCCGTAGATGATGGGTGTGCCAGCAAAGCCGCCTGAGCCAACGCGGTCTTGACCTCAGCAAAAGCGCCGTCCGCCTCTGCTGTCCAGTCGATCTCCTGGACGGGGGTCTTGCCTTTCAACGCTTCATACAGCGGCCGCATGATGTGTGCGGCCCGGGCGATGAAACGGTGGTAGAAAGTCACCATCCCCAGAAACTCACGGAGCGACCGGGCTGTGAGCGGGCGAGGAAAAGCCGCAACAGCCTCCACCTTCGCTGGCAGAGGTGTCGCACCGCCCTTGGTGACGCGGTGCCCCAGGAAATCGATGTCCGACACCCCGAACTGGCACTTTGCAGGATTGATGATTAATCCGTGTTCGTTGAGCCTGTGAAAAGGGCTCGGAGGTGGGACAGGTGCTCCTGCACTGAAGCGCTGGCGACGAGTATGTCGTCGAGGTAGACAAACGGCAGGTCCCGCAGCACCGAATCCATCAGGCTCTGGAACGTCTGAGCGGCATTCTTGAGTCCAAAAGGCATCCGCAGGAACTCAAAAAGTCCAAAAGGCGTTATCACTGCTGTCTTGGGAATGTCCAGGGTGCATGGGCACCTGGTGGTATCCACGCACCAGGTCCACCTTGGAAAACACCCCTACCGGCCAGATGCGCCGAAAAGTCCTGAATGTGCGGCACCGGATAGCGGTCAGGCGTAGTGGCGTCGTTGAGTCGGCGGTAATCCCCGCACGGCCGCCGTTCGGTTTGGGAACGACGTGCAGGGGGGAAGCCCAAGGACTGTCGGAGCGGCGGACAATGCCCAGGCGCTCCATGGTTGCGAACTCCGCCCTCGCTACAGCCAGCTTAGAAGGGTTCAACCGCCGGGCCCTGGCGTAGACAGGAGGCCCCCGGTAGTGACGTGGTGTTCCACGCCATGCTTAGTGGTACGCAGAGAAGGTGGGTAGCGACAGGTCTGGAAACTCGGCCAACAGTCTGAGAAACGTGTCTGCCCCTGACAGCGAGCGTGACAGCCCATCGTACGCTGCGCTGCCAAGTGTGCACACGAGGGAAGAAAACGTTAAGGCATCAACCAAACGCCTATTCTTAACGTCCAAGAAATGTCCGCTGTCACGAAATCCCAGCTGAAACGCTGTCCTCTGATGCACAGACACATAGGCCTCACGCCGTACGTGCGAATGGGACTGCCGTTAGCCGTCGTCAATCGCGGTCCGTGCCCCCCACGGGCGACGTCTTCACTCGACGCTGGAACTACGCTCCGTTGAGCGCCCGTGTCACACAGAAACAGGCTCCCCGAAACGCTGTCGCTGACGAAGAGGAGCCTGCACGTGCCGCCGACGCTCAGAGCCACTACTGAGCGCCGTCCCCTCCGTTTCTCGGGGGTTTGTAGCTGCACGGAGCGATGCATCTCTTCGCCCTTGTCCCGAAACGTGCGTGGTAAACGCACTCTCTGGCGTCTCCACGCCGCCTCACCACAGCCGTGTCCGGCCTCCGCCACGCTTTCTTGACTGCAGGTGGGCCGCTGAGCGTCGCGGCTAACGTCTCTGCACCGGGCTGTTGTGTAGCCAGGAAAAAACGATCCGCTTCCTCAGCCAAAGCACGGGGCTCCGTGACAGGCGTGTTGGCCAGTGCCGTCTGTACCCGGGGAGGCAAGTGACGCAGGAAAATCTCCGTGAATAAAATCCGGGGATCTTCCCCCCCCTAGCAGATTTAGCATTTTCTCCATCCTAGGCCTTGAATGTCAAGTATCTGGCGGGCCCTCTCCTTAGCAGATAAGCTAAATGTCGTAAGGAGAAGGGCCTTAATCGCCTCATATTTGCCATGATGTGGGGGGGCTGCGATGAATCCCACCAACCTGGACGACGCAAAGCTGCCCAGCGCTGCTACCACATGGTAGTATTGCAGGTCCCCATCACGGACCTGTCGGCAGGCGAAGTGCGCCTCCACATGTGCGAACCATGCCTCCGCGGCGTGCTCCCAGAATTCCGGCAGCTTTATGAAAACATCGCGCTCAGCCATGTTCATTAATTTTCCGGAAACGTTCTCGGAAAAGTCGGGGTCACCAGTGTAGTGCCTTGAAGAGAGAGTCGTAGGCGGTGTATTAAGAATGGAGTTCCAATCTTTATTATCCATTTATATCAGAGAGGTTAACACATGCACTGCTCTGCCTGATGAGCTAGCAGGAATGGAAGCTAACGCTACAGCTGTTTCCACTAAAGGGTCCGTGTGGCAACACAATACGAGAGGTGAATTATGTCCAATAACGTGTCACCACACCTCATAGTTTTTATTCAAATTAAATGTACACAACCGTACAACCCCTTCCTTCATTGTTGACCCACACATTTCCTCTGTTCTGATGATCATAATAGGCACTCTGGCCTTTAACATGATTCCATTTAAAGTGTGCCCTGCAGAAACAATTGTCATGCTAAAATTGTCCCTACCACAACTACTGTTACAATAAATCGACCTACTGCAGTAACATATTGCTGTCCTCATTGCGCCCATCATGATTTAAAGAGCAGCAGTGCCACCTGCTGTTTAAAGGTGCAGCACACTAACAGAAACACACATATGCTCCCATTAGCTCAAGCTTCTAAGCATTACACTGTTCTTTTTCTTTTAAAGACAGGAATATAAACACATAAGAGAGCTTTTTAGAAGTGGAAAGCAGTGGAGTGCTGAAAACGAGGACTCGCTGTAGGGGGGGATGAGGATACAAAAGACAGAAAAGAGAGAAGACGAAAAATAGCTGTATCAGGTTTAACTGCATATTAAAGAGGGATGAAAATCAATAGAGTAGAGAAAAGGAGAAAAGGAGACAGGACAAACTTGTCATAGGCTACAGACTAAAAGTTGTTTGTAAATGTAACTATTAATCTATCACTCCTAGGACAATTTGCAATGGCTTTTATACAATTGCTTTAATTCATTAACAAATTAGTCATTCTCTGACATTTTAAAGGATGCACTGAACTGTGAAAAAGGGACAAAAGCGTAACACACAAGACGTAAAAGAAAAGCAATGAGATAACGCAGGCAGGAAGAGCGAAAAGATGGCTGTGTATACGTGTGGGACAGAGCAGCTGTCAGACAGCCGATATAAATCTCATCCACAAAGGAAACACATCACGTTGTAGACTCACCAGGGGGTACAGCTAACACTGCAGACAAGCAGTGTGTGTTTGTGTATGCATTAGTGGCAGAGGCTTCTCGATACATTTTATGACTGTGATGTGAAAACAGGTTGTTAAATAAAGACATGGTTAGGTTAAGATTAATAAGCTACAAATGAACAAATACTGCATAATTCAACTTTATTGCAAAAAATGTGGTTTATTAAAAAAGCATTCAAAATGAACTCTCACAACTGTGTAAAAATACAAGTAAAAATATATAAGAATTAGGTAGACATTTTGGGAACGACTTTATTCTGCAGATTGTCCCAAAATGATTCTTGTGAGTCAGATGCTGTTTTGTATTCTTAATCATTAGATTCCTAATATTGATGCATCAATTTATATCAGCATTTTATTGTTGAAGCTGGAGCTAAATTGATCTACTTTACAAACCGTTGGTTGTCAGAAACATTGTGCTGATAAATGGGGTAGAAAAGAAGAAGAAACAAAATGTCTGCTTACACACATTTATTTTCATGCATTTGTAGAAGTTTTTGAGTAATGGATCATTGTTCCCTTTTTTATAAATCAAATCAAATCAAGTTTTATTTATATAGCACATTTATAAACGATTTGGGTCGAGCCAAAGTGCTGTACATATAATAAAAATAGCCTACAGTAGAGACACTTTACAGCAAATACAACAGCACAGATTGTTCAGAATATCAGTATGAGAAAAACGACACCCTCTATCCTTTGACCCTCACATCGTACAGGGAAAAACTTCCAGAGAAAACCCACAGTTTAAGGGAAAAATGGGAGAAACCTCAGGGAGAGCAACAGAGGAGGGATCCCTCTCCCAGGACGGACAGACGTGCAATAGATGCCGTGTGTAAATCGAAGAGATAATACATTTTACAGCATATAGACCGAATGTTAGGAAATGCATGTGTCTGTAATAAGAAGATGAATCCACGAGGATGTCAGCTACAATCCTGTGGAAGCCATCAGGGAAGCAGCATGACGAGACCCAAGGCAGGACCGCAGAGACAGGTTCAGCCACGACCCGAAGTCCACGACTTAATCCAGAACTCAGGATAGAGGATCCAAGACACAGGACTACAGCAAGAGGATCAGCCTCGACTCCGGACCCGGTCCCGGCGTAGATATAAATACAAAACAAGAAAAAAGATTTGGCTGGGTTAATCGGAACAAGAGAATACACAGACACAGACAGAGACAGAGGTATAAAATATAAAGAAACAGGACATGTAAGAGTCCTTCATTTTCACCAGTGATACAAATGCATACAGAACCAGACTGGAAAAAGATGGGCAGACACAATGGGTAGATATCGACAGCACTTAATTAGCCGGACGGTTTTCTAATAGCTTATGTAAAGCCATTTACTGCTAATGCCTGAGCCCACGATGATGACCTGATAGCTAACAGCTTTTTCCCACTTTGAGAGGAAAGTGTTCAAGAAACAAGAGACTTACGGTCAGGCCAAACCAAGTGCTTCTACAAGGCAAGGCCGATTAGACATTAGAGTATGTTAGAATTAAGTTATCACAAGGTTTTGGTGATGGATTTTATGTCTTTCACGGTTGTAAGGAGTCCAAGATTTATGAGAACAGCTGTTTCAAAGTAGACTGACAATGAGACCCTTACTATGTACCTGTAAAGTTTGAAATACAAATTGGTTTCAAACAGTTTATACCATCCACATACATCTACACAATTAATTTCAACATACACTGAAATAACTGAAACGTTGACTTTAATTTAATTATGTCAACAAATTTCACATTAATGTATTTGGTTAGCTGAAAGCAATACTATTAAGTATTATTGATTTCAAAGAACCTAATAAAATAATGTGAAATGTTTTGACATAATACATTTAATTAAAGTCAACTTTTTCAGTTTTTCTCACCACCACTTCCAAAGCTGTGTTGAAAGCCTTTCTCCCCAAATCAGCAGCTTTCAGCCTAATTTGCAATTGGAAAAGCACTGAAGATTTGCAAAGTGGATGCAGCAGTCATGCAGTGTGGTATTTTTCTTGTGTATTTTTGCGTGTGTATGAACTCCTGTGCCAAAACCCACACATATCATGGTCTATTCTCGGGTTTTTCAATTTCTGTTTTCATAAACAGCTTTATCCCATAATAAGAAACCCATTTTCTTGAAATTCGTCAAAAATCGCCTTGCTATTGTATCATGACAATTGTTTAGTATGTACATTTATAGCATATTATCATTTTGTAAGACTTTATTTCCACAATGGATATGTATCATTTTGTTAACATTATGTGATATTGTCTTTTACATTCAGGTTTAAGTTTCAGGCACAGGTGGCCACTAGTACAGACTCAGAGAGACGTGTAGGAAGGAAGTCGCTATCAATCTCAGTGATGCATTTACTTGCATCAAAATAAATCAGAATATAAATTGTTTTCTGGATTATTTTTGTAACATTTCAAAGAATATCTTAAATGTCATACTAAAATAAAACTTTTAATATCCAATGTGTGTTGTTGTTATTCATTTGAAACAAGGCACAACATAAAGAAAATGATCTTTATTTAACAAAGTGAACATTTACCTTAAAAGGCACTTTCGTCTGATTTCCGAAGAAATCCAAACTCAACTTAAAAAGGCATTTATTTTGTGAGCCCAATATCCTTATTTATTTATTAAAAAAACGCTTGGGAACATTAAGAACCTCAGTTTCAAGGCTCTTTCTGGAGAAAGGTGGTATAACAAAAAACATACAGCCCCTTTCAGGAAGCACACAGTAACTCCCCTGGTGCAACTCTCACACTATTATACGCATGAAACACACAGTGCAGAACGTTCAAGTTAAGACGTGTAAACCTTCAGTTAGATCATAAGGTTTCTATCCCTACAGATATACAGTTTCATCCACAGATCTATTACGTCAGATTTTCATCAAGTCAAGTCTACAACTTTAAACTAAGTAAGAAACCAAAAGAATAACAAACGTATTTATGTTGGACATCTCAAAACATAATTGAGATGTACATATCATCAACTGGAATAAAGCAAAAATAAGTGAAGTGCAACTGTACATGCAAAATATATTTGCAAAGACGGACGTTGCATAATGTTGTTAAAGTGGCAGGTGTTCCTGCTACAGTAACAAAAAAGCAAATCCTCAGTATCAAAATACATTCATAGCTGTCACTGCTCAAGCTTTCAACAAATGATGGACCCTACGCTGTGCCCTTTGCAAACTAATGCCACAAACCCTAAAACAGCCCTACTTGTTGCGCAATTCTTTAACATATGAAGTGCTCTGTGAACAGACTTACTGGCTAAACTCTCCAATTACAGTCCCTCGAGTGATGACTAGAACAAAAAGCAATTCTCAAGTTCAAAGCGCACCAATCAGAAACAGGACACCATTAACATTACTCCAAATAAACCAAAGCTAATCTGATGTCCTGATAAAAAAAACTAACTCCATGCTTTAAAAACGTTACTGTGATCAGCAAAAGGCTTTACCTCAGAGTGGCACATTCTGGTATTGTGATATGCACTCTGACACAGGGTGTTATATGAAGGTAAAGCACCTGTTGCAGTGGCTCTGTCCTGATTGGGTTAAGTCAACCTTAAAAAGGGACTTTACGATAACTATGTCGTCCTTTTTGGTTTCACCATCTTGAAGATCTGGAATGAAAATGGAAAGAAAATGCGAGTTAGTGATATAACATTATGTAAAGCAACATTAATCCATTGGAGTTTTCACTAACCTTTACAAATGAAATGGTAATAACGAAGCAAAATCTAATCCCTTGATCTTCTTTAAATGTAACTCTTTAATTATAATTAACAGTATTTGTATGTCAAAACATAGTACCTAGCACTTAAGGAAAGTACTTTTAGCTGATAATGAAATGGACAGGCTTCCTAAAACTTGAAATGCGGAGAAGCCTCCCACCTGCTTGATGATGATGATGATTAGGTTTAACTGCTCTCTGAAACTGTTATGTCTAGGTAGCGAATGACCCAACAAGTCATTATCCAGCTGTACTTAAGAGCTAGCATCACCTGGAGCTCCTGATGTTCTCTCAGCAGTCGGTCGTACTCCCTGGCGAGACCATCTGTCTGCTTCTTCATTACGTCTGCCTCGGACTGGGACTTCTTCACAGCTAAAGGGGAAACAAGCACACATTAACATAGGGAAGCCACATTTTAGACGACGTGTGAAAATCATTTAACATGACGGAGGATATTTGCACATGGATATTTACCATCTGCTGAGGCCTTCAGCTCCTCTTTCATTTTCTCCACTTCTTTCCTCAACAGCTCCATGCCCTCTGCTGTAGCCTTATCGCCCTTCCCCTCCATCAGAGTCTGAAAATGATTATCACAGTATTGTCAAGCTAATTGCTACGATAGAGATGAAATGTTCACAGTGTGTCCTCGCATTTAAAGATGGTTAATGAAGGGAAGCAAACAAAGTATGATAGATAAGTGTCTCAAACATAGGTGGGGTCAATTGCGTCTCTATATACAAGCAAAAAACAAACAGATGGTTGTAAATAACAGGGTTTTGGACAACACAAGGTACATCCAGACTAAAGACTTTTCTTTTTGCCGCTGCTTTTAATTGAACTTTTCACATCTTAAACTGCACTGTAACTTTTATCCATGTATTTTTTATTTATTTTAATGTTTATTTTATTATCTTTTCTTTTTAATGACTGATTTTAAATGCCATTTTCTGAATGTCTTTCGTTTTTTGTAAAGCACTGCCTTGCTATATAAATAAACTTGCCTTGCCTTGCCTACATTAACTAAAGTCTGACTGACCACCCATTGGCCACTCACCTGGACAAGAGGATTGGATGTTAAAAGAAAGAAAACACCCAGGAATCTGGCCTGGAAATGTTTTTCTGTCTCACAATGTCTAAAAAGAATCTCCACTGCAAGAGGAGTTTAAATTATAAGCAAAAAAAGCTACATCTATAGTCCGACACATTTTGTTTGCTTTTAGAAGTCACGTACATACACATTGTTCATTAGAAGAGTGGCAGACTTATTAATTGTCTGACGAAGATTTTGCATTGTAATATAAAACGTATTTCGTGTAGTCAATGCCGAAGCAATGTGGAGCCTACCTTTTTCAGCAGCTCATTGTCCTCGGTGTATTTCTTGGCAGCCTGGTTAGCGTTGTCAGCCTGCAGCTGAAGAGCAGCCGTGCTGCCAGACGCTGATGCCAGTTGGTTTATCAAGGTGACCACTCGCTTCATGACCCTGCAAAAAGACAGTGGGAATTACAGGGGTCTGGGAAACACATTTGATATGGTATCAGTATAAGACAACAAAGACCCACAGCCAGAGGAAGACAGCAAAGCCAGAGATGTAGAGGTTCCTCTGGGCTCTGAACAGCTTCATGTGGAGGTGATCGAACATGTTGGGCTGCAGCTTGGCATCGGAGGCCAAGATCTTTAGCTGAATATTTTCTCACCTCACGCACAGCATCTAAAGAAAGACAAGTAGACAAAGTTAGACCTTTTATACTGGGGAATTTTGATGTAATTCTCCATACAGGCAATATATTTGAGAGAGTGCAAGAAAGTGGTTTGATGAACCTTAAAGATAATATATTTCGGAGTCCAAAATACATACGTAGTTATTTTTTGTCCTTTTTTTAAAAAAGTCATTTGTAGGGTAGACATCTCTCATGTTGTGGCAGGTTTAATGAATTGGGTAGGTTAGTCCAAACATATGAATACTTAATGTCGCCTATAAGCTTAACCTTACTTCAGTTTTACCATTTGTTTATCATCACATGACTGACAGAAGATTTAAATAAACGTACATAATAGGGAAGAACAAGTCAGCAAAGAGTGACGCTCTGCCTGTTGCTGTGTATGGCTCAGGGATTCATTCAACACATACTCAGACCAATAGTGATGGCAACATGAGGTAAAAGAAGTGTCTACCTTTTAAAATACACACATTTTTGGGACCAAATGATCCACAAATTACTAAGATTGTTAATATTGTGGATAACTCTAATACGCTTTAGATTATCAGCAAACCATACTTTTATTTATATATATTTTTAAGAGGATAACTGTGTCTGTAGGCAGTGTAGAAATTAAATAGGGGACAACTTGAGGGTCCCTGTCCCCTATATGGTTGGTTATTATGATAAATCAACATGAAGAAAACATTCTGTTCACACTTCATGTTTTACTTACCAAGGAAGAGAACAATGAGTATTACAATCATTGTGACAAACACTTTGTTCCAGAACCTTGACACACAGCTCCCAGATCCTCAGCTGGAAAACACTCTGCCATCTGTAACCACCCACACATAAACACAAGCATTTATTGACACTGACTCCTCCATTATGCAATAACCATATTTTGCTAAATCACTACAATGCCAGTATATTGTCACAGCAAAGTGCAACCCTTACCCTATCTTTCAGTTGTGTATATTATGAGATCATGTTGTGATAATACAAATATGAACTACATGTAGGGTTTTAGGAGACTACTACTTACCTCCTGGCTGAGATGAAGGGTAAACAGAGGATGACAAGAATGCCCATCTCCACATAGAGAAAGAGGGCCACAACAGTCCATTGCAGCGTCATCTTTAGTGGGAGCTTCTGAAGATAACCTGACAAATATAGACACGAATGGTATCAGGAAAAACAGGCAAGACCTGGGTTGTGACTATACAGAACAAAAGCTCAGTCAGAACAGTTGGGAGGTTTAGCTAGCGCAAATGGCTTTCATTCCACTTCGACAACAATGCAACCTCAGTTGAGAAATATGTATCTTAAGCTTCTTATCCACTCTGTTCACAGTTCACAATATCTTAACGTAAACTCATGCAAACTCACGTCACTGCAATCTACGTCACACTGCCACAAACAGTGTACTTTGTACTTATTGCAGGCACATGTACGAAACATATTATTTCACTCTTTACATCATAAATCCAATGCTTCGTGAATATAAGCTAACGTTATCTTAACTAAAAGCTATCGTTAACTATAAGCGATAAGGACACAGCCTAAGCTACTGTTAACAAGCTCAACACTTTAAAATGGCAAGAAGGTAGAATGTTTTGTGTCAGAATTCAAAATTAAAGATGTTCAACTTACCAGCAAATTACTAAAATACGAATTAAAAGAGAGTAACTATAGTAACTCCTGAAATCAGCCAGAGAAAGTTTATAGGCTATGTCTGCGTCTCACTTCCTGTTCCTGTGGTTTCTAAGGCGGCTCGTTTGTTAAATATCCAACTTCCGGTTCCCTTTCTTTTCAGAATAAAAATATTTCATTGGCAGTTATCAAAAATCACCAGGGCGGGGGAACAGTCGTTTGTTAATTTCTTTTTTTACAAGACAAACAATATACACATAGCAAACGAAAAAATAAGCTCTGTAGCCTACCAGTATTACCTTGTACTTATTTAAATTGTATTTTCTAATGTAAGAGACTGCTAATAAATAATATAAAGTCAATCCATGATGCTGACTTGGAATATTGCACTATATTAATTTGTTGTGATTCTGTGATATGTATGTATCCAATGTTCCACGTTATATATATTTTGTGAGACGGAAAAAAGAAATCAAGCGTCAGTAGTATTCCTCACTGTTGAATATATTCTATATAGATATTCTACAAGATACTGATAAGATCTGGCTTCATGGGAGAAATGATCAGAAGAAAAAAGACATCAGCGATTCACCTCAATAGCTTAGCAGTTTTATTTGGAATAAAAAAAGACACAGATACAAGAAAATGTTAAAATGTTAAAATCTAAAATATCACATTTTGATATTCTCATGTTGCCAGATCACGCACCAACCCATATGTGTTTTGGAGGTAATCTATGACAGCTGAGGTACTGGATAGAGAATTAAAAACTTTTTTCTCAGGCATGGAGCTAACCCTCTCAAGCATGTAGATAAGGTGTTGGTGGAAGCAGGTGAATGAAGTGCCCTGCTCTATAGCCATGTCCACCCAGTCCCATATACACTTCAGAGGGGCATCCTCGTAGCCACTGAACATGGCAGGGTTTGCAAGCAACCCCCGTGCAGCCATAACACCTATAAAGAAAATAAAACAAGAAATTAGCAAATTCAAAAGGAATATTGTCATTATTATTGTCTAGAATGTATTAATGTACTTGTTCAAGACTGGGATTTGTTGTAAACAAACATACCATCGACACCAGTGAGCTGGTGAATGGACTCCACATCACGAAGGTACTTTATGTCCCCATTGGCAATGACAGGGATGGACACGCTGTCTTTGATTAACTTGATGGCATCATAATGGACTGTCTGGTGGCGTTCTTCTGCTGTGCGGCCATGGACAGTTATCCATGAGACTCCTGCTGATTCAGCCTTCTGGCACAGATCTACTGTCTGCCTCAGGTCCTTGTGAATTCTGTGGGTGAAGTTTATTTAAATTTTTTCATTAGTGGTATTATTAGGTTTTTACCATGATTTTTAACACATCAGGTCCTAGGTACGGATTCTACATGTAATTACATGTATTGATTATTGAAATATGTATGTAAAGTATTAAACATTAATGGATTATTTACGACAATGATGGTGTAATGTGTCTTTTTAAGTATAGACATATAACTTAAACAAACAATCTTGATCCAAATCCTTTAAACCTTTAAATATATATTCAATTTTGACCAAGAAGAAATCATGTCAGTACTTTTTAAAAGTTCCTCTTCTGTATTAGAAGAGGACATTCTTTTCATGTCAGTACTGTCAAAAAAGTACTGACATGATTTCTGGTCGGCAATGACTCACAGATAATGATGTAACTGTAATAAGTGTATATCTGCCAATATATAAGCCTTGTAGTGTAGCTGAAGTATAACATCAGATATATAACTAAATACATATTATAAGGGGGTGAAGGGTGTTTACCTTATTTTAATGGATGCTGTGTAATTTGGATTGTCTACTTGGTTTCGGACATGTGTGACCATGTCTTTCACCAGTTCAGGCTTGTTGATGAGGCATGCACCATACCCAGCTGACGTAGCCCATCTGAAAACACAACAACAAAGTTAACCAAACAACCGAGATAAAACATTCGGAAACATCTTCAAGCATGCTTAGTTGTCCAAGGGTTAAAGAGATTTTTTTTGTAGAACTGTCCTTCAGCTTAACACTTAATTCATATTCAAAATAAAACCATAACATAAAAACAGAAACATACTATTTTGTTATTCTATTAGAAGTGAAGAAATTAACTAAATGTGAGCTTTTGAGCCTCTATAAAATCCAGTTGATGAAATAATAAAGTTATACAAAAATGAACTGAGCCCATATTGTATCAGGGCCTGCTGTCAGTGACTGTACCTCTGGGGGCAGCCACAGTTGAGGTCAACTCCATCTGAGAAAGGTGCTACCACACAGGCTGAATCAGCCAGAGTCTGGGCATCATGGGCAGCAAACTGCACTATCAGAGGCCGGTCACCTGAGGAGGAAAAGGAATAACACACAACTGTAATACAAATCAAGTGTCAACAAGACATTTATTATACAGGCAAGATTGACATATTTGTGTACAAATGCTAATCATTTCAAAGTGGCCTTGCTTGGAGGAACACATTACATTTTAATGTTGCCACCCACTTGCATTGGTAGTGAATTCACTGTCTCTGGCTTTGACTGATCGCATGAAGTCATCAGCCACTATCATTGGGGTGAAGCAGATATCACAGTTGTATTTCCTCACCAAGGACCTGAATGCAAGCCTATGAAACAAATACTTTATTAAGCATGGTATGCAACAGACAAACAACAAAGGGCAGTTGTACCTACAGCATGTCTCATGTTTAAGGCAGGATACAGAGCACTTCAAACTGTTGTAAAATTAGGAAAACTAACGTTAATTGCTTAACCTTATGCATTTACTTGGACGTGTTTTCTTATGGAATTTCACGTGGTTAATGGTTCACTGACGTGACGTTATAAGCAAAAATAGCTAAATTAATAGCTACCAGTACATAATAAATACAGCCTCCACTTACTTTGAATATCGTACCATCGGAGCACATATTTTCAGGACGTTTCCCTTTTCAAACATGTCCATAATACTGCTGTTATGGTTAGAAGTCTCCATTCTTCACATGCAGTACTGTCTGCTAGCCAGTTAGCATAACAAGCCACAAGCTATCCAAGAGTTTAGTTTAAGGAAAGGTTCTGTCGTTGCATCTATTTCATTGTTTCAAAGACAAGTACAGAGTGAAAATACGAAGTAAAATCCCACACAGTCACATACAGCTAAATATAAACAACGATACTTTCAGTCCACATGCGGAAGATAAATGTAGGCGTGTTTACGACCTCTGAACCCATACGTCATACATATATCGATATGTACGTCTATCTTTGTTTTCTTCAAAATCCTTACCATAATCTATCAAACAATTTAAATAGTTCAGTTTGTTTAACATGCAGTCATTTTGTATTAAGAAAAAAATATTGAAACCCTTGAAATTGTGTTTTTTATGTTACAGCGATATACAGTCATGAGTTCATCATGCAATGCTGCTTTCAGGTGCTGTGGGGAAGTGTCGTTTTTTAGCCTTTGGTTCACTGAAACGCACACAAAGCCTAAGCATGAGTTTGTGTACTGTAAATTGGCTCATTACATATGTGTAGGGACGTACACACTATTCCAATGCCATCAAGAAACAGGGCATAGCTGGTTTGATGGAAATACGAACATTACATTATTTTTGACACTTATAGCACCAACTTACATTCATCCTATGTGTACTATCTTTACATGAAAATACAATATTTTGGCACCTTAAACCTAATGGAAGACAAGCTAGAGAAAATATATTAAATGCTGTGGGTTCAGTGACACTTTATTAAATCTAGTTACAATACCATTTTGAACAGCCTTTTCTAACTGATACACTCAATACTTAGCAGGTTGTGCAAAAGCATCTCCATTGGTGGAACAATGGGTCAGATGTGTAATGAAAAGGGAAAAGTGAAATACACTGAGGAAATTATGCAAGAAGTCACGTAATACCTACTTTCATCAGGTCTTAGACTGCCAGTGGTGGAGGCATCTTCTGGGTAACCACCTTTATATACAGTCTATGGTAACCACCCTCGCAAAGGAATGCTCAACACACACTGAATTTATAGAATAAGCCCTAATGGTGCGGTGAGTGAATCCATTCGGTAGAACATACTTATGAATCATAAAAACAGAGATTTCTTGTTGGATTTAATGTTGTTATTAGCTTTTTGTGAACTAAGAAAAAAGTCCAAATGCATGTTATCTTAATTATCTCTATGTATCACAAGTTTTATTATATCCAAACAAAGGTCTTAAATATAGAAAACTTGATTTGAAGCAAATAATCAACCTCACTTTGCAATGACAGTGAGACCTCTGTAATTGCCTCTCTGGCCACAGGAGAGCATCAGAGTAGCACAATTGTAAATATCTCTCTCTGTGAGTGGTCTAATGCGGGCAACCCGATTTTAAAAGTACACGTTCATTTCCTACCTGAAAATATCTATAGGAAATCTGTCCACCCACCTCATAAAATACAACATTGTTGAACTGATGAGCATTTTATTTCAAACTGGCACTGCAGCGATTAATATTTATATATAAAAGCATCAATAAGACTCAAACGGTATCAACAAAATATCCCTTGCCATGACTGTGGAGAGACCCGTTAAACAGCTGATAAAATCTCAGAAACTGAAACTCCAACATAATAAATACAATTTCAATCCAAAGAAAGTGATGGCAGTGGAATGCAGCTTGTAGATGATATCAAAAAATATATATCCACTTCTCAGTAAACTCTGAATTCATGACACATTCAAATCAGTTTGTTTAAGGTAACACATCTCAACAAACAGAAGAGTTCCCTTATCTAGCAACATTTACAAAATACATTATGAATCATAGCAATGGCCAGAAAGAAAGCTTGTGGGAGCTTAGTTTGTGTCGTTGTGCAGAAAAACAAAATACCCTGTGAAGAAAGAAGACGTGTGTTGAGTATTATCACTACATCCTCTGTGGACAAACAGTTACAGTGTGTATAAGCTTGAGATTTCTTAGCATGCATCTAAACCCCGGCATGCATCACATTTTATTTTTACTTTCCCTTTTATCTCTCTCTTCTCTATGTTTGGAATCACTTGTTCTGAGTGGATACAGGCCTCACAGTTCAAATTCAAAACCAATCACAATTCATAATTGCCCAATTGATGTCACATTCACCACATCCCTGTCCCATGAGCCTATTCTACAGCCATTACAAACAATCACACATGAGCATGCCTTTGGAAACCAAAAAGATGCAAAGTGAAATATTAAATGAAATATCCTTTTCAATGGATAGACCACACATTGAAAGGTGGAGGTATGGACCATGTAACACCGTCGCACAGCACAGGTGCTTCCTGTCTGCAGTTTAGGAAGGGGACTGAAAAAGATGACAAGCTACACAAGTGTAAAAAGACAACACAGCAGGTCGATGGCAGCCAGCCTTAGGGGAGCTACAGTATAAGGGCCTTGGGCATAGCACCCTTGTGTTCCCAGCCACCTGTCCCATCACTGAGGGAGCTCTCTGCGACCAGCTCCACACTAGAGAGGAAACGTTTAGATAGTCGGTTGCAGTTGTAGCTCAGCTCTGTGGTGTAGAGGGCGCTGGTTTTCTTGGGGTAGACAATGGTGGTACTCTTGAAGTGCTGTGGTCGATGGCGAGGCTGGAACTCCAACTGTGTCTTGTAGTGGCGCCAGGTACTGTGGGGCACCGCCATGATGGTCTGCCTGCAGTGTTCAAGGCCACGGCCAGTGGGCTGCAGGGCCAGGGCCTGGATGAAGTGGCGGTCTGAGTCGTAGTGCACGGATGAGGTGTATCTGTAAATGAGGGAAAGTGTGATGGTTTTACTTTGTAGACAACAACTAGTCTGAATCCCACTAAATATCACTACAACACAAGTCTGCCCAACTCCAATTTCTTGTTGGCTCATTTACACACTTTGCAGTAGTTATCTTTCTTGGTACACAATAGAACAACTCTTCAGGGTGTTCCATTTTGTGCAGCATAAGCAGCAAACCAACCTACCGTATTTCCTTTGGCGGTAAGGGATCAAGTGCTATGCCTTCCCCAAAGGACAATGGGTGTAGCTGCTGGAAAGATCCGGTGGGTAAAACTGGAACCTGCAATGCAGAAGTCAGCCACACAGTCAAAACAGAGCCAATAGTGTAAATGATCATAGGCCCATTCAGAGCAGAAAGCCACTTTCTGAACATGCAGCAAGTTCTCGCAGGTATGTTAAAATCATTGTCATTGACTTCCAAAAACATTGAGGTTAACTGACATGTGACCATTTATGAGCTAACGTAGGCTACTGTGTCCAGTGGACACATTTATTCCAAAGACTCCCTGCAATTTCAAGGATAAACGATCATTTTACGTTTGCACAAGCATGTGTGGAAACTAGCACAATTGCAATACTAAATTCCTGGTAGTACGCCAAGTCTTATAGACTATCAAGTAAATGTTCAGAAGGAATCTGTGATCTGTGGTGGAATGCAAAGGGAATTGATATTTTACTGCTTAGATCAGTACAATACTCAGGTAGTAGTATTACCTACCAGGGAGCCCCTTTCCTCGTCCTCAAACACCGGGCTCACGCCACCTTTATCCGGACACACAGGCAGCAGCCAGGCGCTGGGGCTCGGGCTCGGGGGTAACCCGGAGTCCGGGCTGTCAAGTCCTCTCTCAGCCCTGCAGCTCATATCCAGTGGATCTCCTTCACATACATTTGGCAAGTTCAACCTGCCAACCATTTCTAGTCAAACGTTGCAAAAGTCCAGCGACTGAAACGGAGATTGCAACAGAAAAACAGATTGCAGTTCCTCAGGAGTGTTTTTCCGATCCGTTAGGGTTTGTTGCAATGCTCCACGGTGTTACTGCTGCTAACCTCTCCCCGGACAGGATGCACGTCTGCCCGCTGGAAATATAATCAACCAGGCGGTAATTCGGTCCAAGGGGCGCCCGAGGTTAAAAGGAAAATAAAATAAAAAAGGTCCTTTACTTTGGATTTCAAAAATATCAAAGCATCACCGGCGCGGTGAATGTGTATAACAATATCAGAAAGTGTGTCCGCTTTTAGGACTAAGCAGTGAGAGGCTGAGGGAGCCCTGCTGCCCGCGGCTCGTCTTCAAACTTATATTTTCCCTCACAGGGGCCTTCAGATCCAGACACACCAAAGGAAACGCCTTTTGGAGCTTTTACAGGCTCCTGATTGGATGCAGGATAAGTGGCAACCAGAGACGGAGCTGGTCACGGGAACTTTTCCAGCCCCACATTTAAAATTGGATCCTGGTAAAATCAGGTTGATATATTTCTTGGTATTGTGCATAAAGTGCACATTGAAGCTCTGTGCACACATGGATACATGGAGGCAATGTTTTTAATAGTGTTTACACAATTCAGACGGCAAAGAATCAACATTTTGTAGCTAAATGCAGGAAGTGTACACCAAGCATTTGCATTTTCTTGATTTATTACAGCTGAGTAGAGGCACTGCATCAAACTCTCTGATCTTCAAATAAGTAGCTGATTTTATTTGTCTTCCAGAGAGTGATATATATACTGCAAGTGAAATTGCTGAGAATACATGAAAGACCACAAAGTGTTGAAACACAAGTTTTCTCAATTTGCAGTTTGCCCTACAAATTCCGATAGGATAAATAATACACAAAAATAAACTTGATTTAATGTCAAATCATACTGACCGCCACACTAAATGCTCACATACTTTACAGTATATTATACACCCGAGGCAACAGCATCAGTTAAAAGTCTTCAGCTAGCTGGTTCTAGCCTATGAGAGATTTCAAAAGCCAAGACAAAGCCAGCCTCATTTCTGACTAAAGATGGGAATATTTCTCTACAGGATCTCCAACTGAATACAGTTAACAGCACTGCAACCCTATATAGTGTACAGTATATACACTGCGCAATAATGTTACAAAGCTCAGACATTGGTAAAAATGTACAGAGTTGAATGACATACATGTATGCAACAACAGCTAGTAGCATTTGAGGAAGTGTCTTCATAATCCAGCGTCAGCTTGTGTTGATATTATTGTCAGTCAGAACATTCTGTCAACATTTTGCTCTTTCTCAATGATGACTGAATGGAGTAAAATTAAGTCTTTGACATGACCACCATCCAGGCCTTCAGTCTTTTACATTTTCAAGATGACATTTCAGTGAATTTGTCATTTCACAATCTTTTCTTGATGAGTTTCTCCAGTTTGCGGATCCGGGAAGACTCTTGCTCTGGGGTGGGGGCACTGAATAGAGAGGGGCCACTGTCGGCCCCTGATGGCGGAGTGGGTAGCCTCTGTCTGAATAGCTCCAGCATGCTGCTCTGTTCACTGCGCTTCAGACCCTTCACAGCCATGAACACAAACAGCCACAAGAAAGAAAATTCGATTAGTTCTCAAGAAAAGACAACTTTAAAAACTACGAGTTAGGCAAAAAGAGAGAAAATGCTAAATTACAATGTAAAAGCTAAAGCTGTGGAATAGTTTGACATTTCAGGGATACGCTTTTTTTTTCCAACCAAAAGAGAGATAAGGATCACAACAGCATTAAACCTGTATGTTCATGTTGAAGCTGGAGCCAGCAACCAGTTAGGTCAGCTCAGCATAGTCTGGAAGGGCAATTGCTAGACTGGCTCTATCAAAGGTAACACAATCTGCCAACCAACACTTCTAAAGCTCACTAACTAACTTGTTATATCTTGTTTAATCCGTACACCAAAGACAAAAGTGAAAAAAAACGACCACTTTCGGTTTTATGTGCAGCTGTTAATTAGTGCACTTGCAGCTGTTAAAGGCAATTTTTCACTCTGTTTTTATCATTTAAAAAAAAGTCGTATTTCCAAAAATGTCACACTATCCTTTGAAATGACTGGTAAAGTAAAAAACAACTGACCTTCATGTCCAGGATCTTCTGGAAGGTCTCAGGATTTCCGTCAGCCAGGAGCTTGATGTAGTTGTCGACAAACACCACTGGTGGTTCATGTGGGGCCATCACCACCTGTGGAAAGTAGAGTTTAATGTTGGGTTCAACCCTCCCTCTTTCCTGTGAACCATCATGGGACGACCCAAGAGATCTTTAAATGATCCCACATGGGGCAGCTACGGCCCAAATGAGGGAAAGGGGGGGCCGCAACTGACAAAAGCATGTAGATCTGGCTACAAACAAATTTGGGACTATGGTTCTAAATGTAGGAGCCCGATCCTCACTCTTTTTTTTCCTTTTACACGGCAATTACTCCATGCATCAGTGGCAATAAATGGTTTCACCGGTAATTATTTTGGGGGTATAATGAGTCTGGGCAAAAATCAGCATTAGTCAAGAGCAGACAGAAAAGGTTTAATGAGGCACATGTCTTTTTGGATTAGATTCTATTGGTGTCTTTTTTTTCCTACAATACGAGCACGAGACTGGAAAACGTGGATTGGGTAGCATGTCTTTCAGCCGCTACAAAGCAGGCAGACCAACACATGGCTGACAGACCCCCACCTCCCATCTCATGCATAGGCATGCACACAGGGATCATCTGACTAAAATTCAAAATGTTTCTCATTTCCTTCAATTCTAAAAAAGACCAAATCTGTCAGTGTTTACTTGTTTTACTCACGGTGAAACATATGGGAAGGTGAGTGAAACAGTGAGGAAGATAGTTTAGAAATCAGAAGCAGGAAAGAGGGAAGAGCAGCCATGAAAGAATTGTGTGGAATTCTTTGCTTTCCCTGCAGACTGTGATTTACTTAGCAACTGTCCTGGAGCCAGGCCAAAGGAAAGGCCTGTAGGGACCTTGTAAAAAACAGGGGGGGGGGGTTAAGAATGAAAAGGGGCATAAAAAAAGGAGAGTGAGAGCGACAGAGTAAGGGGGGGTGCATTTAGGCTGAACAAGGGGGGGGGGAAGGGGGGTTGCCTTTTACATACTCCCCAAAAGAGAGCTTCAGAGGTGGTACAGAGAGCTGGAGCAATGATGGGCTGGGCTGAACAGCCACGTCTCACAGGCATCAGACGAGAGGCGTCTCAGACACACAGCTTACAATCCTATGTACTTTAAACATCACTAAGCACACAAAAGAGATAACCCAAATATGTGTAATACTAATTTAGGGTGGTGGAAGTGGGAAAAAAAATACAGTAATTCATCTTGAGACTTTTTTTGTCAGCTGACGTGCAGAACAATATGCAATTTGAATCTTGTTATTTTAACAATGGAACAAATTATCACACATATTGTGAAAGGGGTCTCTAGTAGTAATGAACACATCAAGAAAGGATCAGAGATCCGCTCAGCGTCAAGGACTTTTTGAACATCTTTAAGCTCATTGTTTTGGCTTTAGGACAAAGAACTTCATTGTTTTGGTTCAGTCTTACCGCTCGGCCAAACACAGCTTCATTTCTGCATAACAAAGAAGCTCCGATGAACCACTGTACTCATTCCCGAGCTGATCCAACGAGAATAGAGATAAAGTCAGCTGGTTCCTATTGAACATTGTGAAGCATTTGGCTAAATAGGATCCCTGAGGAGTCAACACCACATACTAAATGTGTTTGTCTATGTGTAGTAGTTAGTAGGCAATTGTTTTTATAACACATAACAACTTCATCAGGTGATAATAAAGGCAATTGTGTGCTAACAGTCTGTTTCGCGGCTCCAAAGAGGGCAACAAAAAGTACAACCAAGTGCTGAACAAAACATTTTTAAGTGACCAAAATGTTTACAATTAACTTATGTGAACAAATACCACACACTGGGAAAGGGTTCAAGTTTGAAGGTGAACACATAAGGTTTTATACACTATTATTCTCTAAATAGGACCATCATTTACAACACAAACATCATGCTGTATTAAAGAAGACTTTGAACTAGCCATGGACTCGTCAGGAAAATGTTTTACTGAGGTAAATCAAGTGAGATGTACGGGGATTTTCTCAAAAACTTCTCTTTGCCAGCTGCACTTCCACATTGGCTTCACTTTTCACTAACCGCTTGACTTATAAACATAGTTACTTCACTTCTAATTGAAACATCAACAGGATCGTTTTGATAAGTGTGAGATCATTATACCACCTCAAGAACAGTAACACAATCATTTAAATGTGCAGCTGTGTACATGGCAAACTATTCAAAACAAAACATACTAACTTAATTGTTTTGTTGAATCTTACAGTAATAAGAAGCACATTTACATTTACTGTACGTACGATATGTTCTCCAGTGTGTAAATCTAAATGTTCAAAAACAAATATGTTATGATCTGCTTAGATTTTGACATGTAGTCCTGAAGTTGTCTTTCTGCTAAAATCTTAGTGAGCTTTGGGAACTTAAAGTGCTCCTTCAATTGTCCCAATGAATTGCAGTTCCTTGGTGGGGGTGTGCGCCGGATTACATTTCAAGCCACAGCATCACAGAGAGTAATTCAAAACTATTGTTGAGGCTAGACAGAGGAATTATTATATTGACCCTGTTCCGATAGGTTTGTCTTTCAGAGGCTTCAGTCTTAGCCCAAGGTGGAAGCAATTACCTGTGAGAAAACTTTAAGTTGCACAAAGTTGATGGCTTCTATACTGCCCATAGTACAAAAGCTTCTCTAAACTAATATGAGCTGTCTCTTTCGAAGGCCAAAACTGTTCAAAAAAAGTCCATGTGTGGCCCTTTTCTTTTCTTCAAAGAGGTGCAACAGAGACTTCTCCCTTCAATGACTTGTTGCTAAAGTAGCAGGAACATTATGCAATGCTGATTGTATTCATTAGAAATGTATACTTTCTCTATTATTCTATATGTACTTCTAATCGATGTGAACCACTTGGAGGCTTTAATGCAGAGTCAGCTACGTCTATGAGAGTTTTTAAGAAGCCATATACTGTAGATCACATTCCAGCTGAAGGGGCCCCCTGGCACTCCAATTCAGTAAAAACCAGGCAGTGAATACTGATGTGAATACACTCTATAATTCTATAATGTGAAAGCCCCTTTAATGTGTGGCAGATGAGTTGAAATTCATGTGTATACATTCAGGGCATTTTCCAGGAAACAAAGCTTTAAACAGGCCTTATGGAACAGTGTGCATCCCAGTAGAAAACTGACAAATGATCAGAGTGGTTAATTTGCCTAATAGTATAATAAAGTATCCATCAAATTAAAGTAAAGCATGGCATGATTAGTGAAGGTCACTCTTATTGTTACAAACAACAAAACAGCCCAACCATGACAAATTCAGGAAGGAAAGAAGGCCTCCCGGGAGTCCAAGGGAAATGTAGGGACAGGCGCGTGTGAGTGTCTGCATTTCAGTACACTCCAGAGACAGTTAATTAGGGTGGGGTTCATCTACATCAGCCACATACCAGAGTCCTCTCAGGTCTCCTAAGGTAATTCTGACGCATGGCTAACTGGCTGTTTCCTGTGTTTGCTCTCCTCACCGACAACAACACCCCTATGCCGTGATCAACTCCAAGTGTTTCTTGAGTAGATGTATGGTAACATGTATATACTTAATTGCTCACTCACACCTTTCCACTGGCTCAAGGTCAGCCACATACTGTGTTAAAGAATATGTTTGTGTGTCTGTTCTGTGTTTCACTCATTAAACCAGTAGTGCATGAGCTCCATTCCTTCCCTACCTCATAAGAGGTAGGTTATTTTATGGAAACATGCTCATAAAGTGCTATTGTAAGTAGAGGTAAAGAAACAATTCAAGAGTTATTCTGCCAAAATTAACTAATCTATGCGAGTGACTCAAAATACACTGTTTAATTCTGACTTGCCAGGGAAGCCACAGACGAGATGTTGTCTTTTTTCTTCTTATGATGAAACCTCAATTAGTGGAAAAAGCAGTTAGCTAGAGGTTGTGCCAGACTATTCTAGGTCAAGCGTTAGCATCAACACCAAGGTTCATGTTTAACTGGATATGTCAGCAACATTAAATCTGCACAATGGCAAACCAAAATTAAATTCAGACTGCACTCATCCAAAATGGCCCATCTAAAGTTCCAAGTCCTTTTAAGGCCAGAAAGTGAAGCTTTTGTTGTAAAATGGAACGCATGAGGTTAGCCACCCAAGTTAAATGTAATAAAATCAGAAGAGTCCCATAAACATCAAGCGACTGATCATTTGTTTGAGTTGAACTATTGTGAATTAAGAGAACATCTCAGGTTCTCATTACAATCCATCAGTCAAAGAAACAAGCTCATTCTTTAGTTTATTTCAGTAAGGTAAACTGTTTAAACTAATATCTACTGGCCTTAAGAGCATGGTTGAGTGTTTTTCAACAGTATTCTGGGAAGTGCTCCGCCCTTTGTACAAATGCAAAAGACATGAAAAAAGCTGCTGCACTGAAGCCCACCCACTCCTCACCTTTAGGATCATCTCTGCTCGGGTCATGCCTTTCACCACTATCTTAGTGTAGCTGGCAGGGGCCTTGCGGAGCACCTGGGAGCCAATGGAGGGCAAATCCAGCAAGACTGTCTTCAAGGAGTGAGTGTCAAGGAGAAGCTGATGGGGTAGGATACACAAGACAGAAAATCAGGCATTTAAGAACAGCTTTTCGTGATGAAATATATACACCAGTGCACATTATGAATGCTAACAATGGATTTTCTGATGTAATAATCATGCATTTGTGCACATGCATGTACAGCAGAAGATACATTGGGATGGTGACTGAAAATGAACCATAATTAATGACACTTTACGATAGATAAGCAGGAATTAAACGTACTTGTTCAGCTCCAACCATGCTGATAGGCTTACATCTGAACAGGTGGTTGATGAATTTGGGAATGAAAGAGCTAAGTAAAAAATAAAACACAAAAACATCCATTTTTTGAAGTGTTAATTGTGGCTTATAAATATAACAATTATGTGTGTTGTACTTTGTGTGTGTATATTGTACTTTGTGAATTTGATGCAGAACTGTGTGAAGTATTTGCGTGTGGAGGCCAGGTTTTCTCTGATGATGGGCACATTCTGCTTAATGTGCATGATAATTGAGGTCACATAAGGACTCTGGTCTCCCACGTGCTCCACACTCTGCCACGGCATCTGAGAGGGAGAGGAGAGGGGAGAGAAGGGAAGCTTTAGCATATGCTCTATGATACATTTTATTGTGATATGTATGTGACAATCCCTTTAATGCATTACATCCTTTCATTCTCTCTACCCCTTTCTAAACATAACAAACTAATCTCTTCTCATCCTGCACCTGTCCGCCGTAACCTTCGTTCCCTCTCCCCCTCTACCTTTGCCTCATCGGTGCTCTCAGCCCTCCCTTCCTCTGACTCGTTCCAACTCCTACCTCCAAACTCTGCTGCAGACACTCTCCTCTCTACTCTCTCATCCTCTCTGGACTCTCTCTGTCCTCTCACATCTCGGCAGGCTCGTCAGTCCCCTCCTGCTCCCTGGCTAAATGACGCACTGCGTGCCAATAGAACCGTCCTTCAGGCAGCAGAGCGGAAACGGTGGAAATCCAAACACCGTGACGACCTCCAAACCTATCAGGCTCTCCTCTCCTCTTTCTCTGCTTCGATCTCTCAGGCAAAAAGCACTTTCTTTCAAGATAAGATCCAATCTTCCTATTCCAATCCCAAAAAACTATTTAACATCTTCTCCACCCTCTTGGACCCTCCCAAAGCCCCTCCCCCCTCCTCACTTCTGTCAAGCGACTTTGTTAACCATTTTGAAAAAAAGGTTGATGATATTCGCTCTTCTTTTTCTGACTCACCTTTACTCACCCCTGGGTCACCAGATCCTCCATTCACCCACACACTAACCTCCTTTTCCCCTCTCTCTCCAAGTGAGGTTCTTACCCTCATTTCCTCTGCCCGCCTTACCACCTGTCCTCTGGACCCTATCCCTTCAAACCTCCTTAAGACTAACGCTCCTGATATTCTACCGTTTCTCATCCATTTCATCAACACTTCTCTAACTTCTAGTCCCTTTCCAAATAGTCTTAAGGAGGCAAGAGTAAACCCTCTCCTAAAGAAACCCACTCTCAACCCGTCTGATGTTATAAACTACAGGCCTGTCTCTCTCCTCCCGTTCCTGTCTAAAACACTTGAACGCGCTGTCTTTAAACAACTCTCCTGTTATCTCCATCAGAACAACCTTCTGGATCCGCATCAGTCTGGTTTCAAGGCAGGTCACTCCACAGAAACTGCTCTCATTGCTGTCACTGAGGAACTGCACACTGCCAAAGCAGCATCCCTCTCGCCTGTCATCATCCTGTTGGACCTGTCAGCTGCATTCGACACGGTGAACCATCAGATCCTCCTTCGCACTCTCCAAGAACTTGGAGTTTCAGGCTCTGCACTTTCCCTCCTCACCTCATACCTCAAAGACCGTACCTACAGGGTAACTTGGAGAGGGTCTGAGTCCGACCCTTGTCACTTAACTACAGGGGTCCCTCAGGGCTCTGTTCTTGGTCCCCTCCTCTTCTCCCTGTACACAAACTCGCTCGGATCAGTCATTAGCCCGCATGGTTTTTCATACCACTGCTACGCTGAAGACACCCAATTAATTCTGTCCTTTCCCCGCTCAGAGACCCAGGTCGTCGCAAGCATCTCTGCTTGTCTAGCTGACATCTCTCAGTGGATGTCTGCTCATCACCTCAAGCTCAACCTTGACAAGACTGAACTGCTTTTCCTTCCGGGAAAAGATTGTCCCACTCTTGACCTGACAATCAACATCGGCACCTCTGTTGTTTCCCCGACTCAGACTGCAAGGAATCTGGGTGTGATCCTAGATAACAACCTGTCCTTCACTGCAAACATCGCTGCTACAACCCGTTGCTGCAGATATACGCTGTACAACATCAGGAAGATTCGTCCCCAGCTGACCCAGACAGCCACGTAGGTTCTGGTCCAGGCTCTCGTCACCTCACGCCTAGACTACTGCAACTCCCTCCTGGCTGGTCTACCTGCATGTGCCATCCGACCTCTGCAGCTCATCCAGAATGCAGCGGCTCGTCTGGTCTTCAACCTTCCAACATTTTCCCACACCACTCCGCTCCTCCGCTCCCTTCACTGGCTCCCGGTAACTGCTAGAATCCACTTCAAGACACTGGTACTTGCATACCATGCTGCGAATGGATCTGGCCCTTCCTACATCCAGGACATGGTTAAACTATACACCCCAGTGCGTGCACTACGCTCTGCATCAGCCAAACGACTCGCTGCACCCTCGCTGCGAGGGGGACCCAAGTTCCCATCAGCAAAAACACGTGGGTTTGCTATCCTGGCTCCAAAATGGTGGAATGAGCTCCCCATTGACATCAGGACAGCAGAAAGCCTGCACATCTTCCGGCGCAGACTGAAAACTCATCTCTTTCGACTCCACTTCGAGCGATAGAATTACTAACAAGGCACTTATATACTAATAAAGGACTGGCTTATCTATAGCCAGTTGAGTAGCACTTGAAATGTTTGGCTCTATGATACCTGATGTACTTATATGATTCTGTTTTCTTCAAGGTTGTGTCTTCCTGGTCGAATGTACTTATTGTAAGTCACTTTGGATAAAAGCGTCAGCTAAATGCAATGTAATGTAATGTAATATAAAACAAGGACATCTTTTACAAGGTTTTCTGAATGATGATGGTTAGAAAAGAGACATTCACAAAACCACCAGAAACCTTGTGTTATGGCATTCATAATTTAAAAGCAAAAAAAGAAAAGGTTCCTTTTTTATATCAATGGCAATGGTATTTGATCCAATAACTAGAGATGATGTGTGATTGTTTGTGTTTGTGTACAACCTTGCTCATAGCAGTGAGAGCAGGGTCACAGGCAGCATCAATATCTTGAACGATGAGCTGGATGCTGTTTGAGATCACACTGTGAAAACAAGAACAAATTGACACCATTAAAACAAACTGTTAGGTAAGCACATATGTTTTGTACTAATAAAACATTGCATGTCTGTAATTGTCACTTACGTGCTGAAAGTATCCATCTCCCCAGTCAAATTAATTCTCTCCACTAGGACTTTATCGACTTTTTCCTTCAGTTTCTCCTCCAACTGGAAAATGATGTCAATATACGAAGCTTTATTACTTTGAGTGCATCCTTTGTAATGCATGTTGTTATATTTCTTTTTAATATTGTCTTCAAATTGCTTTGTTGCCTAAAAAAAGGAGCAGGAATGAAACCTTCCAGGATGCATTGTAATCACTCTGAGTTCCTTAAAACACGAATGAAACACAGGTCAAACGTTCTGTAACTGCTACATGGAAGGAATCTATTGTGTCCTCTAGTGTCTACTGTCACTGTAGTTCATCTCATGCCATACATTTATAGATATTTAAGATTGGTGCATCGGTGTGCTTATGTGTGTGTGCTTGCCTGTTGTGTGGTAGCCAGGCAGTACTCCGCAGTGCTAAGGATGCTACAGATCAGGCACAGCTCGTCCATGGTGAACTTTGCAGCCTCCGGTCCGTCCTTCTCCTTCAGCAGACTGCTTATGGTAAGACCTCCACTGTTACTGCTGGATCTGAATCGAGAGATATAAGGAACAGAAGAGAAAAGCAGTTAAACAAAGATGGAGACAACATATTGGCTGGTTGTAACATTTAATAGTGAATTAGCATATATAATTCAAGATTTTACTTGTTGGCAGAAACCCTACACTTCTCAACTAATCATACCTGGAAACATATGAGTTTAATAATAACAACTAAGATATAGCTCTTAGTAACTGTTTTAAGACATTTATCAACAATCTATGGGGTGGTAGCACCAACATGATGGCTCTACATTAACATCATCACAGAGACATAACAGAGAAACCACAACAGTTTAAGCTCCTTTCGAGGGCCCCTCTGCAAACCTTTACAGCACACCACATTGCACGACTGTGTCTCCATGTGTTTGTAAGTGTACGCACTTGCAAAGCCTTTGAGTGCATCTTTGTATCATGTTTGTGTACAGCTCAGAATATGGTATACATTAGTCTGTGAGCACAAGTTTGTAATTAGCATGCATGAATATCTGAGACAGAAACAGAGCCCCACTGTGTGTGTGTGCGCGCGTGTGTGTGCGTGCACACCACAGCCAGTGATGAGTTATAATGTGGCCAATGAGCCAGAGATGTTTTTGCTGGTAGCATATTAGGCTTTGCCACAACATAACTAACTCCAGATCCTTTAAAGCATGCCACCACAATCCATCATACACACAGCACTGAAGACATTTCGTTTAAAACTAAACTCCCAAACATCATCTTGCCAACAGATTTGACAAATATTGGCCTGACAATTTTGTTCGTGAAAAATGAATCCCAAATAAAAAATGTTTTGTTACTGCCCAGAATATTTATAGATTGGATGGAAACAGGAAATATTAAAGCTACTTCCACAACATAGAGATTGGAAGCCAATTTGGAAGTGTTTTCATTTAGAAGCAAAGTCATGCTGGATTACCTTTTGTTCTCATATTCTTTTAAAATCTCCATGTTATGATGGACATGAGGAAGGACATGTTCAATAAAATGACTTTTTTTAAATGTCTTACTTAGGAAGGTTGCCAGAGAGGATCTTCCAAGCGTACTCTCTGAGGAATTTCTGGAAGATGGTTGTGAGAGCGATCATTGGTTCCCCGGTGCTCAGTTGTGAGCACTGCACCATGCACTTCTTGTAATAGACAAAGAGGTCCGCACAGCTGGGCAGCACGGCTCCACCCTCCTCCGTGCCAGCCTTGGGTGGGCCTTGCGCTCGAAAGTCAGCCACAAAACGGTCAATCAGTTCGCCCAGGTTCCTGCGGATGCCAGAAAATGTACAGCCAAATCCCCATGGTTGGATTAGGATTAGGAAATAAGTGACTCAAACATAAAAGACATGATCATTAAAATAAATGATTCCTAAACCCATTAAATAAACTTAAGGATAAAATAAGAGGCAGGCAGACAGAGAGCCACACGGCTGAATAGGAGAAAATATTCCATGCATATCAAAATCAAAAGTGCTACAGTCAACAGGACCACAGTCAGTTGGTGGGGCCCAATCCTGCTGAATCTTGGAACTAAAGCCAAGGACAAAACAAGCAGGCCACTGTTCTCTCCTGCTATGTCCCACTGGGGACAGGCTGATCTGGCTGTTGCCTGCCTAAGGCCTTTGGACTGAAGTAAAATGAGGTTGTAACTGCAGAATAGGTCAACACTGTTCCCTTGGATAGACAAACAGCATTTAACGGGCCTGCATGCAAGCACAGCACTCCCAGAACTGTGTTCAATTTCAGGAGAGATTGCCATGACTGGGGGAAGGGATTAAAGGAGGGAAAGTGAAGGATGGTGGTAGAAGACAGGGAGACAGGAAGGGAATCAAAAAACATAAGCAGGGGCAGAGGAATGTACAAAATAGGAACAATGAGAAATTGAGATGAAGAAAGGAGGAATCAAACAGAAAGACAGAAAGAGGGGGGGGGGGGGGTGGCAAAAAGGAAAGCAATAAAGAGGTGGGAAAGAAAATAGGCAGATCTGCTGTGGCAGCACTTAAGCTCCCTCTCTCCTCCCCCCAGCGTCTGTCGTCGCGTATCTAATGGGAAACATTTCTGCCAGAGACAGGGGCATTCAGAAACAAGAGATGGAAAGACAGAAGAGACAATGAAGTAGAATGGTAGGTGGGGGATCTGATTGATGAGTGGAAAAAGGATGCGCGTGGCATCCTTAAACACAACCTGCCTCTGACCCTGGGTCTGTGCACCGCGACCCAATATGGCCTTGTCTGCTTGTATAGTTGTGTGTTGCTCACTTGTCTTGGGATTCTATGTAGACGTATAGATGAGGTTCAAAGCACTTGGAGACGATACCATGGAAAGGGTTGTCCGGCGCTTTTGGCTTTCTGGGCTAAAAGGATTGAGACATCAATTAGGCATTTTAGTTAAGTTGTAGCGCCTTTGAGTATCAATCAGTGAGTTTATGATGTGCCTCCAGCTCAGCGAACAAAGGTCAAAATATGAGCACAGTTTTCAAAGATAAGGTGGTGTAACTTGTTAGAAATCACTTCTCATTTGTAAGTACAATCAGCTACCAAGGTATTAGCTCCAACTTAAAGTGACTATGCAGTTTACACCAATCCACCCTGCTTTGAATGTGTTATAAGGTTGTTTTTTAAAAACTGAAACAAAATAAACATTACATATTTAAATTGAGCTGCTACACAACTGTTCTACTTGCATAAGCCAATAAACCAGTGGTACTACCTTTAGTACTTTAGAAAAAGAAGAAAAAACAATCAATCCAATCAAAAAGCAGGAGGAAGAAACATCTCATTGTGACGAAACAGATGGGGTCATTCCAGGTCAACTCACCTTAGCTAGATCCTCGTCCTTATCTGCGCCCACATCCTCACCCGCGTCGTCATCCAGGAAGGGGTTAGTAGATTCAAGAGGACTCTCTGGCCTCTTTTTCTATAAAAGAACAGATAAACTTTAGTATTTTAGTTTTCTATTGCTCAATTACTAAAGCAGCATTAGGGGCATTACTGCCACTTAGGCATCCCATGCTAACAACTCTCTTGACTTGCATAAATATTTCTGTAATTATTTAAATCGTTCAGTATTACTTAGTCAGTTTCTTTTATTTCTATGTAGACAATTTAATGGGAGGATTTGGTGAAACTGCAAATCCAATTATGAAATTCCACTCAACTAAATTCCCTGATCAAATTACAGAACCCAGCAGGCATTGGTGTAAACCTAACTGAGGACAAAAGGGCCTCTGACTAACCTAAATATTGTCAGTGGTGAAAAAGCTTGGCAGAGTTTTACGTCCAACAAAATAATAATCATTAACCGTCCATTTTTCGTTTATTGCATCCAATTCGACTTACAACATCACGTGGAGTAAAAGGTTTCTTTATGCTGTGACACAGAGAGGACTCTGTGTGTGTGAGCAGAACAAAACAAACAGCTTTATGTAATTGTGATTATGGAACAAAAAAAGCAAGCTGCATCAAAACATTTATTTTGATTGGATGAAATGTTGTATTGTAAGAAAAGTGTTATTTAAGGGCAGAAGTGCAATTAAGATCTCTGATTTAAGCTTCTATGTATTTGGACAATTTCAGCTTGAAAAAGTGGAAGCAGTTGGAGTTTAAATTGAGTACAACTGTATGTATTTATTGGAGTTTTCTTACTCCGGGTATGTCAGTCAAGGTGCATCCGGTGAAGCGTTTGGCCAGAAGACCCTCGAAGTTTGTGGTCCTCTGAATAGCAAACAGAAGCAGCTTCACCTCAATCTCCTTAGCCCGTGTTCGCATCACTTTGGCAAGCTCCACCCTTAAAAACAAAGATACAAAAATTGCTTACTTATGACAATATTCATTTCTATGCTTTGACCCTTGTTAGTACTTTTATTTTACACCTATCCTATTACCTAACATGTCTTTTCAGGCTTCTCGTAAGACACTGATTGGATTTATGCATTTTTGTTGTCAGCTGTAGTCGAGAGTAGCACACACACAGTGCCCACTTCTTCGTGCCTTCTGTAGCTGAGGGAAACAGACTGAGTGTGTGGTCACTGGGTCGCTGCTCATGCAGGCCACCTACTGCACTAAAAGCCAAATCAAAGACTCACGAGAAGCATGCCATACCAGTGTGGTTAGTGCCAAAATGTTCCACAGCCACGTTCTCTTTAATTTAATTACATTTAATTATTGTTCTTTTATTTATTTTTCTTGCTTCTCTTTTCTTAGGGACAGAGACACACCATCAACATATTCACTAAATAGGCTAGAAACATAGCTATACAATTAATAGCCTATGATAATTTGCACCGCTTTTTCCAACATGGGTTTTTATGCTATATGTTGTGGTGTTTTCGTTACCTGGTGATGTGGCAGAACTCCACAGCAATGCGCTCCGTCATGCTCCACTCCTCAGGAAACATGCGTCCGTACTTCTCCTCGTAGTCCACGAGCTGCCGTTTGATCCAGGCGTAGCGCCGATCGATCTTGTCTAGCCATGCAACCTGAGCACAGGTCATGGTATTAGTATATACTATTACAGATATCATCTTGTTCATTAGAGAAATCAGTTTCTTACTCACATCTTGGTTTTCCTGGAATAATACCAGGTACTCTGAGAGGTGCTGCCTGATAAACTTTTTGATGATCTCCTGTTTGATGCGTGGATCCAGCACATTGGCCACCAGACAGGCATCTCTCAACACGTTACTGGGACCACCTTGTCTCTGGATGGATAACAATACACGTTTTTTTACAAGGTGGAACGAGACAAGAACAGTGTCTGAATAATGAGAAATGGTATTCATTTTTATAGAAACAAATTAAACTCAACAAATCTGAAACGCTTACCTTGGAGCCTTGAGAGGGGAAGGATTCTTCAAAATCTGCCAGGATCTGAGTCCCCAACTCACTCTGTGCTGCTTTTACTCTGGAAATCCAATAAATGATATCTTTTAATTAAAGTTGTTTCCGCAATCATTCAAATTGCATCAGGCAATGGTAGCAATTACATGTGGAAGCTTCCAATATACAATAGACTTTTGGCATATGACATTTGGCCACCTAGCTACTTTGGCAAATACCTTTTATGATAAACAGCCAGGTAAAATATCCCTAATGTAATGATTGTTCAGTGATTGTAGACAAAGACACGGTTTACAAGTGGCTAGTTTTGTTTTCACCCACTATAAAGTCACTGTATGAAATGTTTCGAAAGTGCTTATACAAAAGGATCCACTTAGACACTCTGTCTGTCCAGTGCTTGGAGGGTCTGTGTTGCCTGAAGGCTTCCAGGCTGGGTTAACCAAGGATAACTCCCAAAGCCATGACAATGGTCCAGAATAAGCAGGAGAGGGTGCAGAGATGTTATCACAGATGGAGGGCAAATTAACTGGCAGCTTTATTTCAAGTGCATGATGTCGGCTAAATATCCAGCTAGCAACCTCAGCTACTGAGTGTAACAACACACTCTGCTCTCTTGCTCCCGTTTCAGCTGAGTCTCATGCTCATATACACTGATGTCAGAGAGAACAGCAGGTCATGTATGTGTATACAAGAGGTTACGCTAGACTTTTTCGCTGCCCGTCATTTTGACGGACAGGATCGTAAAACTTCCGTCAATATCCAGAATCACCCGTCGGCCTTTACACAACTCTGGGGGGGCGCTGTTCCGAGTTTGTTCTAATCTGTCACAATGACGGACAGCTTTCAGATTTCTCCGTCATTGTTAAAAAAAATCCATCATAGATGGAAAATATTCGGTTAACGCGACCTCTGGTGCGCGCACACACACACACACACACACACAGTCAGCTGAACTGTGAGAGTCATGGTGAAGTTTAGAAGGTGAGCGAAGTAAGGCTTATTAAGATAAAAAAAAGTTGATCAGGTTCAACTATGACATTTGCACTTTCAGTATAGTAAGTATAAAGACAAATTAAATAACAATTTCCTTAACTGAATTAAATATTTGAAGGCAGGAAGGGAGAATTGTAATTTGGAGGCCCTAATATACATTTAGACTGTAACCATATAGAATATTCACATAAAACAAACCATTCTTCTTCTTTTGTATTGCTTTATATTTATTACCGTCCCTTTTTTAAATGTAAGTTCATAAGTAAAACAAAATTACTTAACTCCTTCTCTGTAAATGTTTTAAGTTTTTAATGAGATTAAGTTCAGAATTTAATAAAATATGTAGTCGTTTATTGTCTTGCTATGACTTTCTTTTAACTGTTTGCGTCCAGCTTTCTGCCTTGTCTTATTATCTCGAGTCACTTCTTCCACGCAGCTGTTATGTGGTAAAAAACTATTCGGCCACACCTCAGTCAAAACAGAACAGAAGGTCATCTTTTTTGGGGGGATCAGCACTGCTATAAACTTGAACATGGCCAGGAATCATGTGTCCCAAATTGATTTAATGTTCATGGAAAATATTAGTAAAAAGGGAAATTAAATCAGTCAGGGCTGTGGGAAACAAGAGTGTAATAATGCACTTTGTTGTTTGTGTCAGTGTGTGTGCGTGTAGCTGTGTGTATTTTCCAGATATTGGCAGGAGAGCAAACAAACATTCTGGAATGTACCATTAATTGAAGCACATACATGCGGACACAAACACACCCTTAGAAAAGTATGCTCCTAATCTCTCACAATGGAAGAATCAAGGCCATAATAGGACTCTGTTCAGTGTTTCCTTCCTCTGTGTTCCTGTATTTGTGGAGTTGTGTGTGTATACTGTATCTGCATAAACAGGATGCAATTCGCAAAATACCTCCATCCAAATACTGTAACCACTTTTCAACAGTTCTGCTGACGAGCGGTGGAATATTCAGCTGTAAGCAGAGAACCGGCTCTGAACTTGCTACTGGAAATGAGCTGTTCTTAATGCTTTGATACTCAACCCCAGAGCTGTGTGTGTAGGTGTTAGCGTGTGCACTTCAGTTACCTCTCAGATAGCTGTCTGATCTGGGGTATGCCCATGTACTTGTGGAAATGTTCAAGCACATTGACCACTCCCTGCAGCAGGTTGGCCACCTCACCATACTGCCTCTTTCTGGTCATGGCTCTGGAATCCAAAACAACACACATTTCTATTATTAAATAAAGAAAATATATTTGATACGCTACATTTAGTTAAGTGATAATGCCACGCACATCTGTAAACGTATCATTCAAGCATCTATCTAAGTGTATATCTCTCATATGTGTAAATTCCTTCCTAACATGCTAAAGGGGATACAAACACTATCCTTAAAAGATAGAAAAGATAACAAAGAAGGATGTTATTTTTACAGATTTTAAAAAGAAAAATCAGATGTTTTATCAATATACATTAGAAGCTTGAACCCCGTATTTTTTTTATTAACGTGCCACTGAAATCATATTAGACTGAAATAAAACTCCTCATTCAGTTCAGAGTATTTCTACTGGCAGCAACTAACTCTTTATCAGAAAATGTAGAACGCTTATCACAACTGAAGAGCTTCTGAAAAATCCCAGATGCTTTATTTAGGTCAAATTAGATCCATTCTGTTAAAAGGGATTGCACCCACTCTAAAGAGTCGACGCCTCCTGCCAACATGTGCAGGTGGTTGAGGGTGGTGATGGATGTAGTTAGGTGGCGCTTGGCATGGTCCAACTGCTTTATGTCCCTCGTAATCTCCTTGACCTGCGCAGGAAAAGAAAAGGTCAGAGAGGTTGGTCATTTGTATCGCACAGAATAAGGAGAAAATAAAATGGGGAAAAGAGGAAGCAAGAGAAGGTGTACACATATAGGTGGTTCGACTGGATGGTGCGATACGACAAAGATAAATAGAGCAAGATAAACAATGCACCCACTGGTTTGAGAAATCATTGCTCCTACATGCCACTGAGGGAGGGTCTGCTTTCCAACCTCCCCCTTCATCCTTTCTCTACACACCCAGCCTACTTCCTCAACTTTAAATAACTCTCTCCTCTATTGTAACAGAAGGATACAGAGTGTATATCCCCTTTGCCAGGTCATGTCACTGATTAGCTTCAACAAGCCACCTTGTGTGTGTATGTGTATGTGTGTGTGTGTGTGTGTGTGTGTGTGTGTGTGTGTGTACCATTTGTTCAGACTTCTCTGCCTTGTCCTTGATGTCTTTGATTTTTCCAAAGAGCTGCTGGATGGCAATTTGGGCCTCTTCCAAAGCCTGTCCAAAACAAACAGAGAAAATATGAAACATACTGAGAATACCTTTTTTTCACCGGCTGCTGCCGCTGATAATGTAAGTGTGTATTTATTCTCAAACAAACAGAACTGAACAAAGAGATGAGACAAACTCCTACTCAGTTAACCCTTATATGCTGAGTTTGAATGAGTGGTGTTGTCTACCTGTAGAGAAATGGCAAGTCATGGAAACAGCTAGAAAAAACAATCCCTTGCTGTTTGGTGCTTCCACCTGAGAGGCGGTAAAGGTGTGTATTTAAACCATGATTTAAACTCATTCTTCTTATCCCTTACAAGTGTCCTTTCTAACAGGCAGTATTGTACTGTGGATATATTTCAAATGAGTCAACCTACTGTACCAAACTCACAATAAAATGTCCCTCTGGTGTCTAGAACTTTATTATACTGTATATTCTTTAATCCACAAAATCCTGAGAGAGAGCAGGGAAGCCCTTTAATGAAAATGTGTCATCCCATACATAAAAGGTGAACTTTTTAGCAAAATTGTATGAGAAAAATACATGTTACACTTAAAATACAGTTGATTTGAGAAGCAGGGCTGTGTGGAATAACTGTGTGTCAGTTGTGGTTTGCCAGCCTGGGTCGTATTTCCAGGGATATTTTCTTATCCGCTCACTACTGGCTTTGGTCCATGTAAAAAAAATATCCCCCTTATGCCTGTTCACAGTTCTGATATATACACAGTAATTGCCCATCTATCTGGAAAGCTAACTAGATATCTGACCCTGACAGGTTAAAGTCTAAAGACACTATTAGCAGTTTTAAAAACCTATAAAGCCAGACGGGATTAGATAAAATCAGACAGTTACAATTGTAAGATAGTTAACGTGCTATTTGAATATTTCCCCATCATCTGACATGGCAGTTGTTCTTTGATGGTCCTAAACAGAGATTGTGCTCGACATCTGATGCCAAGGTAATTGGCTTCACTTGGCCCGATGCTACGACACAACTTTGATTTACACACACACCCACACACACAGACACATGCACCCAAGGAATGCTAACAGCCGGCACCAGCTGTGCAAGGAATTTACCACTTTTACAAGCACGTCCAAGAAACAGTGAGTGAGCAAACAAACACAAACTGTGCACATACACACACACATAAATACAGCTTTCACTGACAGCAGAGGATTCACTCTGCTTCCTGAGAGTGGCTAAAAAGCAGCACTTGGTGACAGTGTCGTGGAGACCCAGTGAAAGTCAGCACAACACCAAGACAAGGTCATCAAATCACAACAAAACCATTCTGACATTTAAACCGGCAAGGAGTTTCACTCTTGTAATCTTAAACTAAGCTCACACTTGATCTACTCTGTGTAATAAAACTACATTAGGGAAGTCGGCCCTGGAGGCCAGACAGAGAGGATCTCTTCTTTAATACAGATGAGAACAAGTCTAGGTTGCACCTTTCATTTTATGCTTCAAGCAACCCATTGGTTGTCGGGTGATTGGATAAATGAATTAGACAAATGCATGCAGGTTATGTCATTACTCTTTGATCTGAGCGGAAGGCAGTGCCACTGAATCTTCTAAGAGGTTCCCTGGAGGAGCTGTACAGAAAGCAAACTGCATGCAGGAGAGGCGGGTTCCAAGGCGGCAAATGCCTCTCATGCAGGCTCAGCTGAGACAAACTGGCTCGCTTCCGAGCGCTCATTTCCTGTATTTAGCCTTGAGGAGAGCAGAGAGAGAGAGAGAGACCACTGCCCAGCAGGCGCCTCTAAGCCCGAGATGTTATCTGCTCTCACACAAACACACATATGCTCACCAGTGTATCCCTTACATGCAATAATCAGCAGGGCTCCAATGCATACATAGGTAGTGTTAGAGGTACAAAAGGAGTGTGAACAGGATGCACTTCACTCCTCCCTCTGACAGATGCTAGTGCAGCTTTCTGACATACAGGTTGGGTTGAATGGTAATTCTGAGATTAAGGCCAATTCTAAAAAAACTGATCGACCAATCAGGGCTATTTTAATAGTTGTTTCATTGCCATCATGTTAACATTTGTAGGGAGAACATTTGGAGTGTTTCGCTTAACAGAGAATAACTTGTAAACAGATTTATTTAGAAATACTCCCCGTTTTAAAACAATTGTTTTGTCATAGCTAAGCCTGACAGTAAATAAAATCCAAAGCACCACTTTCTAATGCATTCTGTTATAGCCTAAATATAAATATCCTAGTATCCAGCTGCCTCGTATTTCTTTAATTGTTTAATTTGTCATTTAAAAAGCAATACAAAATGTTGGCAAAGTTGGTGTTTACAGATGATGTTTCAGACAAATGTAATAGGCTAAACTGATACAGTCACTAAACATATTTGTGGCGAAGGTTGAAAGTGACTAGTGCATTTAGAGCAGACAGAGTTCTGAGAACAGGAAAGCATGGATGCTAAAACAAGCTTTAAACAACCTTTTCTGAGTTAAATATTGACATTAATGCTGTTTCTACAGGAATACCAGCCTATACTGTATTGCATCCTTCCCTGTACCAATGTGACTATATATAAAAGTATGTAAACACGAACAGACAAATCAGACACACGGAAAGAAAAACACAAATGCCAGACTGCCAACCATGCAGGAAGCAAGCCCCACTATGTGTATGTGTGTGTTTTCATACCCCTTTTTACATACTGCAGCTTTTATGTGAATGGAATTAACTGGTAACAAATGTTTGGGTTCCTTGATGAAATCCTTTGACTCAGACATGAACATATAGATTCCCACCGAGCCAGGCTTTTATGTCATTCATTAGCGGTGCACTGCAATATTGAGCTGACTGTGGAGCAGGTGTGCATGTGGTATCCAAATTGCTTTAACAACAGACAGGGACAGTGTGTGTGGCAGGAAACTCTTGACTAGCAGGCTACAACCATACAGATATTTTCATAGTACATGTTCCAACATAGCCAGACTGCTCAGAAGAATCCAACAATTAGTCACCTTCAGCACTGTAGGCATAACCTCTGTATTACCTTGACACATTAAATGATGCAGATTAAAAGGAATTAGTCTGGATTGTTAAGAAATTAGCTTCTGATTAATGACAGAGTTTATGTAATAATTGAGTCTGCCGCAAAGCCACTTGACATCATACCGTAAACAAATCGGCTTGCAGTGCCATTCCTGTATGCATCTGTCGTGCTGTTGTTGTTTTTTTCATAAATGAATGATTGCAAAGATTTTTTGTTGCTAGGTAACACAGTCATTGTAACACTTAATAACAGCGCTTTAAGTCGAACACTAAGGGAACCACATTTCCACACTCTGTCCTGCAGCATATGACTCCAAACAGAAAAAAAGCACCAGAGAAATATTTCCCAGAATCTCCTCCACTTTCTCTCTCCTCCTGTCTTGATCTTTCCATTCTTCTTCAATCATCTTAAATGTCATACCGGGCATTGCTTTGAGCTCAGTGAGTTGAGATCAGTCAACAGCAGAAATGACTAAATTGCTGATACTTTTGGTTTTATTCTATTGCTTTATGTCTGAATCGCCGTCTTGAAATGAACACCTCTTTCCATCGACAGAAAGTATTTTCCCTCTGGAACTGTTGGAATGGCACTGCGGGGTTGGAAAAACAAACTAAAATGATTGTGTGTGGCTGTGTAATGTTATTGGTCTGGAGAGATTTAGAGTGTTTCCGCTACCAAACAGTAGCTAACGGGGAAAGACAGGGCCACCGGGCCAGACACCCTGACGACAACACACACCTCATCATGTCAATTGGTCAGAACATACACGGCTCACCCGTCAGGTGTGACATTCCCTTTGAGCCACAACTCCTCGACAAAAAGAGGACCTGGATTAAATCAGCAGGGGCTGTTCTTTTCCATCATGCTCCAACATGAAAAGGCAAAGACTCAAAAGCCAGGGTTTAAAATAAATCTACGTTTTCACATACGAGAATCTATTTCCCAGACGTGTTTTCCGTAAAGAAGGGCAGTTTGAGGAGTGGGAATGGTTCTGAGTCATCTTGTCCTTTTCCATGGAAGCAATGTGGAGAGAGGAAAGAGGAGGAGAGCGGGAAAAACATCTTTCTATGGCTTTAGAGAAGCCAGTGGCGCTATTCTAACTTCAGGGAAAGGATACTGTTTTGAAAACCACAAGTGAAAAGTAGGCCTTGTGGTTGCGTGTACAATAAGCAAACAGTGTTACCATCCCCCATATAACGTAACGTCTACTATTTTTCTATAATGCTTTATATACTATGGTTACATTGGACACATATCAATCAGCCTTTGCGGAAAAATTCCAGCTCCACCATCTTCACTATAACAAGATAATACATTTCAATAGTTACATAAATCTTCATTCTGACAACCAACGAAACATGTTTCATAGATTAAATAAATGTATATTTTTTTCTATCCATAATGACAATTCATTGTGCCGGAAAACATATTTGAAGTCGATCAAGTTTGTTTAACCACTGTAACTCGACTCACCTGTCTGCCATCCTGACCCACGTTGGTCTGGCCTCTCACCACTGTCCTGATGTTGTCATCCAGGCGCCTATCAAATGTGACACAAAGGGCACTCCAGTCAGTTTGAAGGTAAAATAATTGATGTGCCAAGAGCAAGGACTGTCTTAGGTAAGACAGCTGTTATGTGTGCAGCGCCACTTGATTGGAACAGTCTACAGCTAAAATTGAAACTGAGCAATTGTATTCCTCTGAATGTTTTTAAAGCAAGTCTAAGTGAAATGCTCATTGAAACTATGGGTATTTGTAAATGTTGATAAGTATGTAAATGTAGCTTGTAAATATGTTGTATGATATCCTCTATTGTTTTATGTTTCATGTGGAACCTAATTGCGGCAGGTCTCCCTTGAAAAAGAGATCTATGATCTCAAGGGACAATCTGGATAAATAAAGGTTTTGAAATGAAATTACCAAAAACAAGAAATGTGCCATCAAGTCAATGAAATGAACTCACCGGATCTTCAGACGAATCTTGTTTACCACGTCATCAATATTAGCCAATGACTGATGGGAAATACAAACACAGGTAATCAGCTGTTGAACCTATATTATACCTCTGTACTTAAATACACACGTTGTAGCATTTACTGCATGTGTGCCTAAGGGACAGTTCACGACAAAAGTACAATTCCTACATTAAACTACTAAACAAAAAGGTTTATAGATCAACTTGACTTAATGAGTCATGATTTCTGATGACACATTGCAGCAGATTTTTTCAAATGTATTTTTTTGCACTTTGAACACCATAAGCCGAGTGCCATCTAGTTCCATTATATTTGCGAGTAGGCAGACATCTTCTCGGCCATTACCTCCAACACGGTTACTAGTACCAAAACAGTCTAGATTGATAAATACTACTAGGTGAAATAGGTGAAAGGAAACATATGTATTTTGATTTTGACGTAAACTGTTCCTTTAAAAAAGCTGATCATTTTGCTTCAGGGTATACACATCTGTTTAACTAGCCATTTCAACTGCAGCACAGGTGTACACCTTACCTGATGAAATAGTACACAGAATCCATTTAGGTGAAGAAAAAATGCATGCACATTTACACTAGGGGCCCTTCCATGTATATTATGAGCACAAACTATAGGGTAACAGCGACCCCTCATGGAAATGGAGTAGACACACAGACACTTTATACTCAGTATACCGTTCAAAAGTGCAATACATAAAGATTCACAACATACTCACATACTCATTGCATCCACAGACATATGATATTTTTGCAATAACTGCCACAGCATGTGACATCTAGATTAATGTAGAGTTATTACACTGGACAAGTTGTACACGATTTTGTTCAGTGATTTCTTCAATCGGTTATTCTTATGAAAATTCACGAGTTTATAAAAGGTCTCCTACCATTGCAGTGGATAAGTAGAGCACACCTATTTTTATTATTAAACGAGTTTATATAATTAAAAAAAACAGCATGTTTTTATAGTTCTTAAAGTATTTTCAAATAAAAGTGTGAGAAAAAAGATATGACTTTAAACTGCGCTTATGCAGTCATTACAAATAATTACAAATATATATATATTTCCAAATGTATAATAGAGTCACTGGGTCACATGACATTGAAGCTTTTGAAAAAATCAAGACTTTTCAATACAAAAACTGCAGAATGTTCATAAAATATTTTCATAGAAAATAAAAGAAACACTTCAATCCAACAGGAAGAGGTGTGTCTGAACGGTCCGGTGTAGACAACATTGCTGGTATGAATTTGGAGTCACACATATGAAAGCTATTGAAATAAACTGAAATTATCTTTCGATTAAATGTTTGTGTTAAATAAATTAATGACAGATCAGCAATTTAAAAAAGTTGTTAAACACAAGACCCTTTTTAATATATTTATCAGCATAATTTTCGCTAATATGAGTATTAAGGTATTGCAACTAAGATTGATTTGGTGTAATAAATGTATTGACAGCCCCTGAGTGAGGGCTCAAGAGTTCGTCCTCTGACAGCTGACAGTCTGTGAAACTGAGAATACTAGTTGTTTCTATCAGTATGTTGAATTTACAACCTAAAACGAATTCCACAACAGTATAACCAAAGACAAACATTATCAACCCACTAATGACAAATATAGGTTTTGACTGCCCCCCAATAAAATGGATATCACATCAGTAGCATAACAGTCTTTATTACTTCAGTGTACCCATGCATGTATAAAGTGTACCTGTTCGGTGGGGAATAGGGTGTTGATGTATTCCACAGCATTGAAGTCTGCTCTGTCCAGTGGGTCCTGGCTGGGGAAAACCTAGTACAGAAAACACACATGACGTCCAGTCAGTACGTGACTGACAACGTTTCACTAAATATTTGATGGAGTAATTTGGCATACTTCAACATGCAAACCGGTTGTGGCTTGTCACTGAATGCATACACTGACAAGTTGATAAATGGGACGTGTGTAATTACAATGACATTTCACGATGTATTTGCCTTTTACTCTCGTGTTATTTTAAGCAACATATAAAACAACATGACGATGTTTTGGAGGCTTAACAATGTTAATATATCGAGGAACCCAAGGTGTTTCGGCTAGCTGTGACAGCACTGTAACGTTGAGCTAGCCTGCTAACAGCTGGTTTATAGGCATGAGCAGCAACACTGTTTAAAAGCTGCTAGAGCAACCGAGGGTCAAACGGCTACCTGTTCAATGGCTAGTTGCACCTCTGGGGTGAGATGCAGAATAGCCTCCAAGTCCTCAGCCAATTCAAATTCTTCTTCCTCCATCATTGTCAAAACAAATCCTGAAAAAAATCTCCGGCATACCACTTCCTGGTGAGGAGGCTTTTGGGATACTCGATGACGTAGAAAACGGTGCTTTCAAGGCTGTCGGAAATCAGAGCTACACTTTAACGTCTCATTGTAGTTACACACCTTGCGCTTTCTTTCTTTTTTTTCTCTTTTATGTATTCAAGAACATATATGAAGGTCATATATTTTGTATACAAAACAGTTGACATCAGGGGTAGATATTCATGTATTTTTTTCTTTTAATGTTTCCTTTATTATCTTTTCTTTTTAATGACTGTTTTTAAATGCCTTTGTCTTTCATTTTTGTGGGGACGTAAGGGCAGTAGCATTTGTTTCTTCATGGAAAATAATTCTTATCACCAATACAGAGTTAATCAGAATAAGAAGATAATCCATGGTCCCAGGGAATTAAATTAAAAGTAATAACTAAAAAATGTTGCATCTCCTTGGCTTTCCTTCCTTGACCAGTTAACAAGAGGAACGTGTTATACATAGTAGCCTACAGTTAAATAACCTCAACAATAGCACATTGCACTTTGAAAATGTGCCCTCTGTAGTGCCGTGAAGAGAGAGTCGGAGGCGGTGTATTAAGAATGGAGTTCCAATCTTTATTATCCATTTATATCAGAGAGGTTAACACATGCACTGCTCTGCCTGATGAGCTATCAGGAATGGAAGCTAACGCTACAGGTGTTTCCACTAAAGGGTCCGTGTGGCAACACAATACGAGAGGTGAATTATGTCCAATAACGTGTCACCACACAAGCCCCCCCAGAATTCACGTGTAAACAAAATCCGTATGGCGGGGAGGAACAATCCGCCTGCCCCCACGAGACCTGCGCCCCGGAGTCGGTACAGTGACCTCCGCCCGTGCGGCCCCTGACAGAGGAGGGACCGGAACAACAGGTCCACACTCCCTGACAGGAATCAAAGCCGGGGGTCGGCCCCGTCTCGGCGGCCGAGCCAGCACCACTGGCCGGTCCACGTCCAAGTGAGCAGCCTTCACCCGGTCAACCGAGACGTGCTCAGCCTTACCGCCCATGTCAACCACCAGGTGTTTTTCACCGTGTTCCAAAACCCGGAAAGGTCCATCATAAGGGGGCTGCAGGGGGCCTCTGTGTGCGTCGTGACGAATGAAGACGTGCCCAGCCGAGCGTACCCTGGCGCACTGTGCTGAGTAGTCGGGACTGGAGCGAAAGCCTCCGCCGCGTCACGCAGAAAAACTCGCTGGGCCGTGGCAGACCAGGGAGCTGATGCATTTGGGAGGAAATCCCCCGGAACTCTCAGCGGCTGACTGTAGACCATCTCTGCTGTATAACACTGCAGATCTTCCTTAGGTGTGGTCCTCAGGCCCAGCATCACCCAGGGCAGCTTGTCGACCCAGTTAGCGTCCGTAAGGCCGGCCTTGAGGGCCGCCTTCATGGAGCGATGAAAGCGCTCGCAGAGGCCGTTAGCCTGAGGGTGGTAAGCGGTAGTCCTGTGCAGCTTAACCCCCAAACTGCCTGCCACAGCGTTCCAGAGTTCGGACCTGAACTGAGAGCCCCTGTCTGAGGAAATGTCTGACGGGGTACCAAAATGACACACCCACGTTGCAATGAAGGCCCGGGCAACGTCTGCGGCTGATGTCGAAACGAGCGGAACCACCTCCGGCCAACGGGTCGTTCTGTCCACCATGGTGAGGAGGTAGGAAAACCCCTGAGAGGAAGGCAACGGACCAACCAGGTCAATGTTGACGTGATCAAACCTCCTCTCAGGCACCAGGAAACGCTCCAACGGGGCCTTCGCGTGGCGGTGCACCTTAGCGCGTTGACAAGCCACACACTCCCTGGCCCAAGTCCTCACGTCCCTTTTCAGTCCTTGCCAAACAAACTTCGCCGCTACCAAACGCACCGAAGGTTTAACGCCGGGGTGTGACAGGCCGTGCACAGCCTCGAACACAGGACGCCTCCAGCTGGCAGGGACGACAGTCCGCGCCAGGCCCGTAGAGACGTCACACAGGAGAGTAATGCCCGCGTAGCCGAACACCACGTCCTCCAAGCGCAGCCCCGCGCTCTCCACCTTCAGAGCCTGGACGTCGGGATCTGTGACCTGGTCCGCCGCCATGCGAGTATAGTCCAGGCCCAACTGGACGGCACCGATGACGACCCTGGAGAGGCAATCAGCAACCAGGTTCGACTTGCCAGCCACGTGCTTAATGTCCGTAGTGAACTCCGATATGTAGGACAGCTGCCGCTGCTGACGTGCCGACCAAGGCTCCGCCACTTTTGACATGGCGAAGGTGAGCGGCTTGTGGTCGACAAACGCCGTAAATTCACGGCCTTCCAGCATGAAACGGAAGTGCCGCAAGGTCAAATAAAGTCCGAGGTGCTCCCGGTCAAAGGCGCTGTATTTGCGTTCTCTAGACGTCAGCTGGCGGCTGAAAAAGGCGAGCGGCTGCCAAGCGCCCTCCACCCACTGCTCGTGCACTGCGCCGACCGCGTAGTCCGACGCGTCCGTGGTGATGGAGATGGGAGCCGTAGATGATGGGTGTGCCAGCAAAGCCGCCTGAGCCAACGCGGTCTTGACCTCAGCAAAAGCGCCGTTCGCCTCTGCTGTCCAGTCGATCTCCTGGACGGGGGTCTTGCCTTTCAACGCTTCATACAGCGGCCGCATGATGTGTGCGGCCCGGGCGATGAAATGGTGGTAGAAAGTCACCATCCCCAGAAACTCACGGAGCGACCGGGCTGTGAGCGGGCGAGGAAAAGCCGCAACAGCCTCCACCTTCGCTGGCAGAGGTGTCGCACCGCCCTTGGTAACGCGGTGCCCCAGGAAATCGATGTCCGACACCCCGAACTGGCACTTTGCAGGATTGATGATTAATCCGTGTTCGTTGAGCCATGTGAAAAAGGGCTCGGAGGTGAGACAGGTGCTCCTGCACTGAAGCGCTGGCGACGAGTATGTCGTCGAGGTAGACTTGTAAACGGCAGGTCCCGCAGCACCGAATCCATCAGGCTCTGGAACATCTGAGCGGCATTCTTGAGTCCAAAAGGCATCCGCAGGAACTCAAAAAGTCCAAAAGGCGTTATCACTGCTGTCTTGGGAATGTCCAGCGGGTGCATGGGCACCTGGTGGTATCCACGCACCAGGTCCACCTTGGAAAACACTCCCATACTGGCCAGATGCGCCGAAAAGTCCTGAATGTGCGGCACCGGATAGCGGTCAGGCGTAGTGGCGTCGTTGAGTCGGCGGTAATCCCCGCACGTTCCGCCGTTCGGTTTGGGAACGACGTGCAGGGGGGAAGCCCAAGGACTGTCGGAGCGGCGGACAATGCCCAGGCGCTCCATGGTTGCGAACTCCGCCCTCGCTACAGCCAGCTTAGAAGGGTTCAACCGCCGGGCCCTGGCGTAGACAGGAGGCCCCCCGGTAGTGACGTGGTGTTCCACGCCATGCTTAGTGGTGAGCGCAGAGAAGGTGGGTAGCGACAGGTCTGGAAACTCGGCCAACTGTCTGAGAAACGTGTCTGCCCCTGACAGCGAGCGTGACAGCCCATCGTACGCTGCGCTGCCAAGTGTGCACACGAGGGAAGAAAACGTTAAGGCATCAACCAAACGCCTATTCTTAACGTCCACTAAGAGTCCATGAGCACACAAAAAATCCGCTCCGAGGAGGGGAAAAGAAATGTCCGCTGTCACGAAATCCCAGCTGAAACGCTGTCCTCTGATGCACAGACACATAGGCCTCACGCCGTACGTGCGAATGGGACTGCCGTTAGCCGTCGTCAATCGCGGTCCGTGCCCCCCACGGGCGACGTCTTCACTCGACGCTGGAACTACGCTCCGTTGAGCGCCCGTGTCACACAGAAACAGGCTCCCCGAAACGCTGTCGCTGACGAAGAGGAGCCTGCACGTGCCGCCGACGCTCAGAGCCACTACTGAGCGCTGTCCCCTCCGTTTCTCGGGGGTTTGTAGCTGCACGGAGCGATGCATCTCTTCGCCCTTGTCCCGAAACGTGCGTGGTAAACGCACTCTCTGGCGTCTCCACGCCGCCTCACCACAGCCGTGTCCGGCCTCCGCCACGCTTTCTTGACTGCAGGTGGGCCGCTGAGCGTCGCGGCTAACGTCTCTGCACCGGGCTGTTGTGTAGCCAGGAAAAAACGATCCGCTTCCTCAGCCAAAGCACGGGGCTCCGTGACAGGCGTGTTGGCCAGTGCCGTCTGTACCCGGGGAGGCAAGTGACGCAGGAAAATCTCCGTGAATAAAATCCGGGGATCTTCCCCCCCCTAGCAGATTTAGCATTTTCTCCATCCTAGGCCTTGAATGTCAAGTATCTGGCGGGCCCTCTCCTTAGCAGATAAGCTAAATGTCGTAAGGAGAAGGGCCTTAATCGCCTCATATTTGCCATGATGTGGGGGGGCTGCGATGAATCCCACCAACCTGGACGACGCAAAGCTGCCCAGCGCTGCTACCACATGGTAGTATTGCAGGTCCCCATCACGGACCTGTCGGCAGGCGAAGTGCGCCTCCACATGTGCGAACCATGCCTCCGCGGCGTGCTCCCAGAATTCCGGCAGCTTTATGAAAACATCGCGCTCAGCCATGTTCATTAATTTTCCGGAAACGTTCTCGGAAAAGTCGGGGTCACCAGTGTAGTGCCTTGAAGAGAGAGTCGTAGGCGGTGTATTAAGAATGGAGTTCCAATCTTTATTATCCATTTATATCAGAGAGGTTAACACATGCACTGCTCTGCCTGATGAGCTAGCAGGAATGGAAGCTAACGCTACAGCTGTTTCCACTAAAGGGTCCGTGTGGCAACACAATACGAGAGGTGAATTATGTCCAATAACGTGTCACCACACCTCATAGTTTTTATTCAAATTAAATGTACACAACCGTACAACCCCTTCCTTCATTGTTGACCCACACATTTCCTCTGTTCTGATGATCATAATAGGCACTCTGGCCTTTAACATGATTCCATTTAAAGTGTGCCCTGCAGAAACAATTTGTCATGCTAAAATTGTCCCTACCACAACTACTGTTACAATAAATCGACCTACTGCAGTAACATATTGCTGTCCTCATTGCGCCCATCATGATTTAAAGAGCAGCAGTGCCACCTGCTGTTTAAAGGTGCAGCACACTAACAGAAACACACATATGCTCCCATTAGCTCAAGCTTCTAAGCATTACACTGTTCTTTTTCTTTTAAAGACAGGAATATAAACACATAAGAGAGCTTTTTAGAAGTGGAAAGCAGTGGAGTGCTGAAAACGAGGACTCGCTGTAGGGGGGGATGAGGATACAAAAGACAGAAAAGAGAGAAGACGAAAAATAGCTGTATCAGGTTTAACTGCATATTAAAGAGGGATGAAAATCAATAGAGTAGAGAAAAGGAGAAAAGGAGACAGGACAAACTTGTCATAGGCTACAGACTAAAAAGTTGTTTGTAAATGTAACTATTAATCTATCACTCCTAGGACAATTTGCAATGGCTTTTATACAATTGCTTTAATTCATTAACAAATTAGTCATTCTCTGACATTTTAAAGGATGCACTGAACTGTGAAAAAGGGACAAAAGCGTAACACACAAGACGTAAAAGAAAAGCAATGAGATAACGCAGGCAGGAAGAGCGAAAAGATGGCTGTGTATACGTGTGGGACAGAGCAGCTGTCAGACAGCCGATATAAATCTCACCCACAAAGGAAACACATCACGTTGTAGACTCACCAGGGGGTACAGCTAACACTGCAGACAAGCAGTGTGTGTTTGTGTATGCATTAGTGGCAGAGGCTTCTCGATACATTTTATGACTGTGATGTGAAAACAGGTTGTTAAATAAAGACATGGTTAGGTTAAGATTAATAAGCTACAAATGAACAAATACTGCATAATTCAACTTTATTGCAAAAAATGTGGTTTATTAAAAAAGCATTCAAAATGAACTCTCACAACTGTGTAAAAATACAAGTAAAAATATATAAGAATTAGGTAGACATTTTGGGAACGACTTTAATTCTGCAGATTGTCCCAAAATGATTCTTGTGAGTCAGATGCTGTTTTGTATTCTTAATCATTAGATTCCTAATATTGATGCATCAATTTATATTCAGCATTTTATTGTTGAAGCTGGAGCTAAATTGATCTACTTTACAAACCGTTGGTTGTCAGAAACATTGTGCTGATAAATGGGGTAGAAAAGAAGAAGAAACAAAATGTCTGCTTACACACATTTATTTTCATGCATTTGTAGAAGTTTTTGAGTAATGGATCATTGTTCCCTTTTTTATAAATCAAATCAAGTTTTATTTATATAGCACATTTATAAACGATTTGGGTCGAGCCAAAGTGCTGTACATATAATAAAAATAGCCTACAGTAGAGACACTTTACAGCAAATACAACAGCACAGATTGTTCAGAATATCAGTATGAGAAAAACGACACCCTCTATCCTTTAGACCCTCACATCGTACAGGGAAAAACTTCCAGAGAAAACCCACAGTTTAAGGGGAAAAATGGGAGAAACCTCAGGGAGAGCAACAGAGGAGGGATCCCTCTCCCAGGACGGACAGACGTGCAATAGATGCCGTGTGTAAATCGAAGAGATAATACATTTTACAGCATATAGACCGAATGTTAGGAAATGCATGTGTCTGTAATAAGAAGATGAATCCACGAGGATGTCAGCTACAATCCTGTGGAAGCCATCAGGGAAGCAGCATGACGAGACCCAAGGCAGGACCGCAGAGACAGGTTCAGCCACGACCCGAAGTCCACGACTTAATCCAGAACTCAGGATAGAGGATCCAAGACACAGGACTACAGCAAGAGGATCAGCCTCGACTCCGGATCCCGGCGTAGATATAAATACAAAACAAGAAAAAAGATTTGGCTGGGTTAATCGGAACAAGAGAATACACAGACACAGACAGAGACAGAGAGGTATAAAAGTATAAAGAAACAGGACATGTAAGAGTCCTTCATTTTCACCAGTGATACAAATGCATACAGAACCAGACTGGAAAAAGATGGGCAGACACAATGGGTAGATATCGACAGCACTTAATTAGCCGGACGGTTTCTAATAGCTTATGTAAAGCCATTTACTGCTAATGCCTGAGCCCACGATGATGACCTGATAGCTAACAGCTTTTTCCCACTTTGAGAGGAAAGTGTTCAAGAAACAAGAGACTTACGGTCAGGCCAAACCAAGTGCTTCTGCAAGGCAAGGCCGATTAGACATTAGAGTATGTTAGAATGAAGTTATCACAAGGTTTTGGTGATGGATTTTATGTCTTTCACGGTTGTAAGGAGTCCAAGATTTATGAGAACAGCTGTTTCAAAGTAGACTGACAATGAGACCCTTACTATGTACCTGTAAAGTTTGAAATACAAATTGGTTTCAAACAGTTTATACCATCCACATACATCTACACAATTAATTTCAACATACACTGAAATAACTGAAACGTTGACTTTAATTTAATTATGTCAACAAATGTCACATTAATGTATTTGGTTAGCTGAAAGCAATACTATTAAGTATTATTGATTTCAAAGAACCTAATAAAATAATGTGAAATGTTTTGACATAATACATTTAATTAAAGTCAACTTTTTCAGTTTTTCTCACCACCACTTCCAAAGCTGTGTTGAAAGCCTTTCTCCCCAAATCAGCAGCTTTCAGCCTAATTTGCAATTGGAAAAGCACTGAAGATTTGCAAAGTGGATGCAGCAGTCATGCAGTGTGGTCCAGGGGTTTACCTGCTCTTGGAGGAAAACAAGGAAACGAGGCAAAGATTTATGCAGAACCACATTTTCCCTCAAAAGCCTGTGCAAGATGTTCTGCTTGACAAGATTCTCAAAGATTGTTACACAAGTCAAACAACAGTGTGCTATGCATTAACAAAATACTGTAAAAGCGTGTCTACTAAATAGGCAATTTCTGTGGAAAAATTAATACAATATAGTACTTATGGGCGATAAATGGGATCACAACTTTAAAACCTTGAGACCAAAATTCTCCTATGATTTTTTGCCAGCACACAATCTGTCGCCTTGAGCGAGCCCCTCGGCTTATTATTTAGTCATTTTAACTGAAGATGTTTAAAAACCTTCTCCTCAGATTGTGTTAAGTTTACTCCAATCATTTAGCTATATTATCCTTAAATATAGCAAAGCAGAATCTTGTTAAAGTGAACCTCAGTCATCTTGAAAGACCTCGCAATTATTTTTCATTAGTTGAATCCAACTGTCTCTCCTTAATTTGCTGTGAAAAGCCAAAATTGACATGTGCACAGAAATGTCTTAAATGCCAACTGAATCAGTGGCAAATTCCAAAGTATTTGGAATGAAAAACAAAGTTAAATATATCCTTTATTTAACCAGGTAAAAGACTCATTCAGATTAAAATCTCTTTTCCAAGAGTGACCTGGCCAAGTTAAACATGCCTTGTGCACAGACCTGGAAGAGGCAACAGAATGATAAGCATGTATGTTCACATCTAGACTAAGAAGTCCCGGTCCAAAATATCCATTAAGTTGAACTCCTGTGTAGATAATAACAAAGAATATCCAACATGAATGATAAAAGCATGTTGAGCCTCTTCAAGATGATCAAAATGCACACATTCCAAAGCATGAAAATCGAATAAAACAGAGTGCTTTCATGGTAGTGGTCAGCTTTTAAACACAAAAGTGTATCTTTCAGTAACTTTCTGAGAGAATTTAAGCATAAATCTGTCAAATGCTCAAAACAGTCTTGTTTCACTGAAATAGCCTCAAAATCACACATTAAGAGTCAGAATTTAAGCATAAATCTGTCAAATGCTCAAAACAGCCTTGTTTCACTGAAATAGCCTCAAAATCACAAACTGACATTAACAGTCAGATGCTTGACGAAATCTAATAAAACAGAGTGCTTTCATGGTAGTGGTCAGCTTTTAAACACAAAAGTGTATCTTTCAGTAACTTTCCGAGAGAATTTAAGCTCAAAACAGCCTTGTTTCACTGAAATAGCCTCAAAATCACAAACTGACATTAAGAGTCAGATGTTTGACGAAATCGAATAAAACAGAGTGCTTTCATGGTAGTGGTCAGCTTTTAAATACAAAAGTGTATCTTTCAGTAACTTTCTGAGAGAATTTAAACCAAACAGCAAATGACTTGCATCACTGAAGGTGAAGAGCTGGCTGTTGCTGAGAAAAACTCAGAAGGCAGATTTTCAAGGTTGGCAGAAATACATGCTTTGCACTCCAGCCAGCCTTCAAGCAGCATCCAGACACATTTCTGATCAGGCTTGAAAACTGATCAACTGAACATGCGGATCCAGCTGGCAGATCTCATCATGAGTTTTTTTTGTTCCCACTTGGTCTCCACCACTCATCAAGGAAGGGTATTCATGCTATCATTAAAGCAACAGTATATTTTATTGGGGGAAAGGTAAAGTTTGAATAAATATTTTGTATTCAATTCAACAGGATATTATGTCTTGTTTATGCTATGCTATAAGGCACAAAGGGGATTGAAGAAAAGTTAATTTTCTGTTATATAATAACTTGTAATGATAATAAAGAAGCGAACATTTGGGATATCCCGATAACACTGGTTTGCATCGGGCTTAAGATAAAGCTGCTAAGCTAAATGTCATCTACAAATAGAATATCCCACAGTCCTTAGTGCTAGAGTACCTACATGCTTTTTGTGACACCAAGCGTAATAGGAGCATATGGGTTTTACCTTCTCTTTATCAGTGAAAATTAAAATGCAGATTTAAATGTTAAGCTTACATTTAATATGAAGATTTAAAGAGCATTGCAATCATCTTATTTTGCCAAGGTTATCCGTCATGGTGGATTTAGAGTCTTATTTGTCTTAAAGCTGCCGTGGATCAGGAAAGAGAATGAAGGTTAATTTTAACTCATGATCAAATCCAGCCAGAGGGATTTCAGTCTTGTAATTGTCACTAAAATTCAAAGTGATTGTATTCATTTATTTACAGATTTGTGGTGCAGGAGGATGACTCCCTGTGCGAAACAAATTATTGAATCACTCGTGTAAATCGTAGGTTTAACAGGAACATGAGGATTTTAATGTCTTGTCTAAAAATGGATTCAGCACTTTTAAAAATTAACTTTCCCTGAGTAGTCAAATCAAATTAAATACTTTCAACTTTAGCTTCTACCGGCAGGAAATGTAGCACCAAGCTAACAGCATCATGGAAATAAATAAAAGGAGAAAACCATCAGTCTTGCCAGGGGTAATGTTAGCAACATGATAGTTTTGGATGCAACTTGCCTGTTAGCAGGATCCATTAACCCTATACCTGCGCTATCGTGTTCAAGTCATACACTCTCATTTAGACATTACCATCATCATGTAAATTAGAATGTTGCAAAGAACAAATTATTTGACATCGTACCATACTATAGTATATCTCTCCAACATGTTGGTGTTTATCGTAGGACAATATACTTTGGTTAAAACCTTGAATCTGTATGCACTTGTATAGCACATTGTGCTACATGAGTTTCCACATGTATTCATGCAATGCAAGAGGGACAAAAAGAGATACAATTGAAAATCCACTGAACCCTAAAGAACCAAATGAACACCTTCCTCTTGTGGGTTTGTGTGCACCAATGCTTGTATATGCTTGGCAGATGTGGGTGTGCTGGCGTGTGTGTGAATGCGTGTGTGGGGACAGATGGTCCATTTAATAACTTTACTTGCATGGTTGACTGTGGTGTTGGCATGACCAAGATGTGCAGAGTGACCTTGTTTTTTTTATGACCACACAGGGAGCAACCTGTTACAACTGAGTGTTAAATGTGTGTGTGTGTGTATGACATCATGACAGACAAATTGAAGGTCAAAGTTCAATATCTATCCTCATTTTTTCTGTATTATAACAAGATATACCAGAAACAGAAGTGGGAGTTGTTATTTCTTGCTTAACGTGTTAAAGACAGTGGTAAACATGATTAAAAAGCTAGTTGTCTGTATGTTGGGAAATATGCTAATTTGCTTCTTGCAGAGAGTCTGTCCATTTAGACAACAGCCAGCAGCAAGTAAGCTTGGCTTTTTGAAGAAGGAACAAGGTAACAAAATACACCTACGAGTGTACAAATACAAATAACACTGTATACTGTACACTGAACTGTTATAGGAAGTGCTGAACTCCAGGAAATCACTGCGGCTGGCTGGAATTGTAACATTTTGTATCCATCAAATAAACAGAATATAATATGTTGTTTAGTGAGCTGTAGGAGTGCTTCTAGGTAGATTTTGTTATACTTTCTGGGAGAGCCAGGAGCTGTTTCTAGAATTTATCCTAAAAGTTAGACATCTCCTGCTTCAGATTCATATTTACGAACACATTGGAGCATGATAAATATTCTCAAGTAACTCTTGAACCGGAACAATATAGCTTATTTTATTAAATGTAAATGTATTATTTGAGGACATATCTTTCATTAAACATAAACAACACAACTGTACTGATCTTCACTCATTTTCTTCTACCAAATCTAGAACTTTTATAGCACTACATAACATGTTTGTTACAGTGTGTGTGGGAAGTAGGACCCAAATGCAGATTATAGTGACAAAAATGACTCCTTTATTTCAAGGCTACATAATCACAAAGACATAACAGGACACTCACCGCAGACCAGGTCATGACACAAGACGAACCGACAAAGACAGACAGAAAAACCAGAACTTAAATACACACAAGACTAATCACACAAACAAGACACAGGTGAGGAGGGAGGAGAAAACACAGGGACACCAGGTGAACACAATCGGGTAAATTAGACACACCAGGGAAACTGACAGGGAATCACAGACAGATTACAACAGGCAGGAAACGGGGGGTGAACACTTTACAAAATAAAACAGGAAACTAAAGACAGAAACAGACAGACAAAACACAACACGGACAGATCGTGACAATGTTTACAAGAGGGACAATAATAAAGTAAGAGAACAACTTGTGCATGGATGTGAATTGGCACTTGGGAGAACATGTCACCTGGAATTTGTTGTTTTGACAGCGGGAGAAGCACTCCCCCACAGACTGGTGTGACAATTTAGTTATAAGGGGAATAAAATCCATTTCTGTCATAGAAGAGTGGAGCAAAATGAGACTGCACATCAGAATGTAAATGAACAAGATCAATTATGGCCATATATCACATTTAGGATAAACACAAATCCTTAGTCTTCTAGGAAAAACAATTTCTGTCATTCAAAAAAATCCTTTCTGGATGTCTTTCTCCACAATGTCACTCCTCCATCTGTCCGTATTTGTTTGCAAATTGCCATTTCTCCATTTTCTTTTATCTACCCTCTTTTTTCTGTCCTGTACCTCAATAATCCTATTTTTTTTTGTATCATGTGATTGAGTGAGAAATATGATAAACCAAATAATTACTGCATGTGGGAGTGTTTATATGCATGCGTGCCTGCAGGTGTGTGTGCAACTATCTGTGAAGTGGTGTGTGAATGATTGAGTGTGGGTTGCACGCTTGTGTGTTCCCAGGATCAAGTGAGCATTAGAGTGTCCGTGTGAGTATCGCTGTACCTTTTGTGCAGGACTCATACCCTGTAGTGCCAATAACAGAAGTCTTGACGTTCAATATCTTCCTCTTCCTCTATTAATCTGGATTTTACTGTCTGACTCACAAAATCAACAGGGGTAATTACATGCTTGACTCTGTTGCTCTCTATCACTCTGTCTCGCTGGGCTTTTATTTCTGTTCTACTTTCTTTCTTTTTTTGTATCTTTTCCCTCCATGTCTCTCAGGGTATTTTTGAGTGAGAGTGATGGCTTGTGCAGATGTTCTTTTCATTGCATCGAAGCGGAGAACGTAAAAAAATAAGCCACTGATGCAGAGAAAAGACAATGATTCATATGTTGAGGAAGAAAGGCCAGTAAAGGGAAAAACAAGAACAAAAATAAGTGGGAGATTAAAAGAAGCAGGCTGTCATGCGCAGTCTTTGCACAGATGTCTTATCCAAACCATATATGGACATTATACTCTACTATATTATATATAAATACAACATATCACACTTTGAGAGGCAGTTGTCCTTGTTCATCATTAGTTGGATTGTTCTTGACCCTTAAGAAAGTACTTTCTCGAAGATCTTCTCTTCTCTTCTTTTTCAGTAGCCCTACCTGATGAGACTGTGATTACACATACACATTGATGAGTACATTACAGCTGTGTAATTAGTTTGCTGGACTCATCCATTTCCTTCACCAGATTAATGTGCCCTGGAGCTGTTGCATTGACACACAGGCCCACAGACGCACAGGCAAACACACACTTCATTAGACTGGATTCCTGGGATATTGAGGAAAATCCACTGCTGGAATTGACAGAAAATCAGATGAATGGCAGTTCTGGCCAGTTGAAACTACCTGTACGTTTTTAATATTACTACCACATTCATTCATCATTAGTTTATATTTGTATTCATGCCAAATATTTGGCTCAATCAACATGGGATTACAAAACAACACCAATCTACATATATCCCCTGGTTTTGCTTATACAAAATATGTGAAAAATGAAAAAGATACAAATAAATTACCGTAATACATAAATAGTTAATGACTGAAACAACAAAAACACAGTTTTTGTGCATCATCCATATTAAAAACTGATAAATATTATAATTGTGATATCTTAATATCTAACTTAAAGGTAGGGTAGGTAAGAATGGAGAAACCAGCTCGAGTTAGCTAGAATTTGAAAGTACACCTCCGAAAAAAATCTGCCCCTTCCTTCAGACTTCCTTACAGAGCCCCTCCTCCAACACACATGGACGCGCACATGACCAATGAGGGCACGAGATAAGTTTGTGCACGAGATGGAAGGCTGACAGGCAGGTAGGCCATCCAATTATCTGACCCGGGCCGGGGCAGATAATTGATCGTGCTTTTTACAGCACCACGGCTTCAGATTAAATATTTGTATATATTTATTGTCATTGCATTTAATGTATTCATTGCTATTGGGATGTTAAGAGCATTCCATGGAATATAACAAAAAGTGTTTCTAAAGTGAATTACCTACTCTACCTTTAACAAAGAATTTACAAAAACAAACTATTCGCTGTTCTGGTACCAGCAGTTAGTGACTAGTATGGGTAGAAGCACAGATAAACATTAAAGAGACGCTTTTATCCAAAGCGAATTACGTATGTAAGTATGTGAACCCTTTGGAATTACCTGGATTTCTGCATAAGTTGGTCATAACATGTGTTCTGATCTTCATCTAAGTCACAACAATAGACAAACACAGTCTGCTTAAACTAATACCACTCAAACAATTATATTATATTTTCATGTTTTTATTGAACACACCATGTAAACATTCACAGTGCAGGGTGGAACCCCTAGGCTAAAGACTTCTTCAAGAGCTAATTGGAGTCAGGAGTCAGCCAACCTGGAGTCCAATCAATGAGACAAGATTGGAGGTGTTGGTTAAAGCTGCCCTGCCCTATAAAAAATACACACCAGTTTTGAATTTGCTATTCTTAAGAAGCATTGCCAGATGTGAACCATGCCTCGCACAAAAGAGCTCTCAGAAGACCTACGATTAAGAATTGTTGACTTGCATAAAGCTGGAAAGGGTTACAAAAGTATCTCTGAAAGCCTTGATGTTCATCAGTCCACGGTAAGACAATAAATGCAGAAAGTTCAGCACTGTTGCTGCTACAGCATTACACACCGAACCGCCCTCTCAGGTCAGCGGACCAACCGCTCCTGAATGTGCCTAAAACCAGGTCAAAGCTCAGAGGGGACCGTTGCTTCTCTGTAGCAGCTCCCAAACTGTGGAACGCTCTGCCCCTGGAGATCAGACAGGCCTCCACACTGCCTGCTTTTAAATCGCTTCTTAAAACCCACTGTCACGGTTGTCATGTCAGGTCACAGGTCTATGTCTAGGTTTGGGTGTTTTCACTGCTCTATGTCATGTTTTCCTCCCGTCGTTAGTTTCCCTGGTGTGTCTCGTTAGTTGATTGTGTTCACCTGTGGCCCTTGTGTTTCTCCTCCCCTGCCCGGCTGTTTCTTGTCTTGTAATTATCCCTCCCTGTATTTAGTCTTGTCTCGTCCTGTGTTCAGTGTTGGTGCTTCTTTTGTTTGTGACCTGGTTCACCGTAGAGTGTTTTGTTTGTTGAAAGTTTATATATTAGATAAGAGCCCTTGCAATAAAGGTATTATCAAGTGTTATCTGCGTTTGGGTCCTACCTGCTTCACTCTGCGCTATCAGAAAGCACCAACCAGAAATGGGCCCAGCAGATCCGTTCGAGTGGGAATTATTGAATTTTTCCTTTTTTTTGGCTAACTGCTCGGATCGATGGAAGAGAGCACCCGGATTTCAGCAGCGAGAGGCTGTGTTGTCGGAGGCGCGCCAAATGGCTAGAGAGAAACCAGGTTTGGTGAAGTTCTTACCTGGCTGGATTTCAAAGATCCTCACGGTGTGTGATTCCCGGCCTGCTAGCCCCAGGCATGCTAGCTCCCTGCCTCCCGATTCCCAACCTGGCACCATACGCCTTGGTGGGTTCCGTCTGGAGTCAGCCCCGGCTTCTTCCCCATTTCCTGCTCCTGTCCAGGATCCGTTCACGGGTACTCGTCTGGCTTATGGAGGTCCACGTAGTATTCAGGCGGCTGCTAAAAGGAGTCGCAAGGCCAAGCTAGCAGCCCGAGCCCCAAGAGCCATGGCTCCAGCCCCAGTTCCGGCCCCAGCAGCCATGGTTCTGGCTCCAGTACCGGCTCCAGTACCCCTGGTCCCGACTCCAGTTTCGGCTCCAGGACTGGCTTACCGGCCAACGCCAGCTCCCCGTGTCCTGTCGGCATACCGGCCGACGCCAGCTCCCCGTGTCCTGTCGGCGTACCGGCCGACGCCAGCACCCCGTGTCCTGTCGGCGTACCGGCCGACCCCAGCACCTCGTCTCTTGTTGGCTCCCCAACCAACATCAGCTCCCCGTGTCCTGTCGGCGTACCGGCCGACTCCAGCACCTCGTCTCTTGTTGGCTCCCCAGCCAACACCAGCTCCTCGTGTCCTGTCGGCGTACCGGCCGACTCCAGCACCCCGTGTTCTTTTGGCGAACCAACTCTCTCAAGTTTCCCCTCGAGTCCCTTCTCAAGTCCCCTCTCGAGTCACCTCTCAAGTTCCTACCCGAGTCCCCTCTCAAGTTTCCCCTCGGGTCCCCTCTCGAGTCTTTTCTCAAGTCCCCTCTCAGGTCCCCTCTCGAGTTCCCTCTCGAGTCTTTTCTCGAGTCTCCTCTCAAGTCAACTCTCCAGTGTCCTCTCGAGTCACCTCCCAAGTCAACTCTCCAGTGTCCTCTCGAGTCACCTCTCAAGTTTCCCCTCGAGTCCCTTCTCAAGTCCCCTCTCGAGTCACCTCTCAAGTTCCTACCCGAGTCCCCTCTCAAGTTTCCCCTCGGGTCCCCTCTCGAGTCTTTTCTCAAGTCCCCTCTCAGGTCCCCTCTCGAGTTCCCTCTCGAGTCTTTTCTCGAGTCCCCTCTCAAGTCAACTCTCCAGTGTCCTCTCGAGTCACCTCCCAAGTCAACTCTCCAGTGTCCTCTCGAGTCACCTCTCAAGTTTCCCCTCAGGTCTCCTCTCGAGTTCCCTCTCAAGTCCCCTCTCAGGTCCCCTCTCGAGTTACCTCTCGAGTCCCCTCTCGAGTCTTTTCTCGAGTCCCCTCTCAAGTCAACTCTCCAGTGTCCTCTCGAGTCACCTCTCAAGTTTCCCCTCAGGTCTCCTCTCGAGTTCCCTCTCAAGTCCCCTCTCAGGTCCCCTCTCGAGTTACCTCTCGAGTCACCTCTCGAGTTCCTTCTCGAGTCCCCTCTCCAGTGTCCTCTCGAGTCACCTCCCAAGTCAACTCTCCAGTGTCCTCTCGAGTCACCTCCCAAGTCAACTCTCCAGTGTCCTCTCGAGTCACCTCTCAAGTTTCCCCTCAGGTCTCCTCTCGAGTTCCCTCTCAAGTCCCCTCTCAGGTCCCCTCTCGAGTTACCTCTCGAGTCACCTCTCGAGTTCCTTCTCGAGTCCACTCTCCAGCTTCCTCTCGAGTTCCCTCTCAATCCCTCTCTCGAGTCCCCACTCAAGCCCCTACTCATGTGCCGTTGGAGGTTCCGCTGGAGGTCCTGCCAACCCCATGTCTTGTCCAGTTGGAGGTCCCGCAGACTAGTCTTCTGCCGGGGGTCCTGCCAACCCCATGTCCTGTCCAGTTGGAGGTCCCGCAGACTAGTCTTCTGCCGGGGGTCCTGCCAACCCCATGTCCTGTCCAGTTGGAGGTCCCGCAGACTAGTCTTCTGCCGGGGGTCCTGCCAACCCCATGTCCTGTACAGTTGGAGGTCCCGCAGACTAGTCTTCTGCCGGGGGTCCTGCCAACCCTTTGTCCTATCTCGTTGGAGGCCCCGCCGACTACTCTCCTGCCGGGGGTCCTGCCAACCCCATGTCCTGTCCAGTTGGAAGTCCCGCAGACTAGTCTTCTGCCGGGGGTCCTGCCTACCCCATGTCTTGTCCAGTTGGAGGTCCCGCAGACTAGTCTCCTGCCGGGGGTCCTGCCAACCCTTTGTCCTGTCCCGTTGGAGGCCCCGCCGACTACTCTCCTGCCGGGGGTCCTGCCAACCCCATGTCCTGTCCCGTTGGAGGTCCCGCCGACTACGCTCCTGCCGGGGGTCCTGCCAACCCTATGTCCTGTGCCGTTGGAGGTCCCGCCGTCTACTCTCCTGCCGGGGGTCCTGCCAATCCTATGTCCTGTGCTGTTGGAGGCCCCGCCGACTACTCTCCTGCCGGGGGTCCTGCCAACCCTGTGTCCTGTCCCGTTGGAGGCCCCGCCGACTACTCTCCTGCCGGGGGTCCTGCCAACCCTTTGTCCTGTCTCGTTGGAGGTCCCGTCGTCTACTCTCCTGCCGGGGGTCCTGCCAACCCTTTGTCCTGTCTCGTTGGAGGTCCCGCCAACCACTCTCCTGCTGGGGGTCCTGCCAACTCCTGGTCCTCTTCCATGGGGGATCCTGCCGAAGCCTGTCCCGCCGGCTCCGGTTCCTGTCCGGCCGACACCGGGTCCTGCCCGGCCTCCGGAGCTGTCTGGTCTTCGCCCTCATGCTCGGCCCCCTGAGTTCGCCCGCTGTGGCCTTCGCCCCACCATGGACTCTGCCTTGCCCCCGGGCCGTCCGCCCGAGTTCCCCACCTTAGACTCTGCCTTGCCCCCGGGCCGTGCGCCCGAGACCCCCACCTTGGACTCTGCCTTGCCCCCGGGCCGTCCGCCCGAGACCCCCACCTTGGACTCTGCCTTGCCCCCGGGTCGTCCGCCCGAGTTCCCCACCATGGACTCTGCCTTGCCCCCGGGCCGTCCGCCCGAGACCCCCACCTTGGACTCTGCCTTGCCCCCGGGCCGTCCGCCCGAGTTCCCCACCTTAGACTCTGCCTTGCCCCCGGGCCGTCCGCCCGAGACCCCCACCTTGGACTCTGCCTTGCCCCCGGGCCGTCCGCCCGAGTTCCCCACCTTAGACTCTGCCTTGCCCCCGGGCCGTCCGCCCGAGATCCCTTCCTGGTCCCCTACTGGGCTCCTGGGTGGTCAGCTTAGTCCCGTCCTCCGGACCCCCTCCACCCACCCTGGTGGCCTAGGGATACGTCCCTCCTCCGGACCCCCTCCACCCACCCTGCTGGACTGTGTTGGATTTTTGTTTTGGGGTTTAGGGACGTCTGGAATCCGTCCCTTGAGGGGGGGGTTCTGTCACGGTTGTCATGTCAGGTCACAGGTCTATGTCTAGGTTTGGGTGTTTTCACTGCTCTATGTCATGTTTTCCTCCCGTCGTTAGTTTCCCTGGTGTGTCTCGTTAGTTGATTGTGTTCACCTGTGGCCCTTGTGTTTCTCCTCCCCTGCCCGGCTGTTTCTTGTCTTGTAATTATCCCTCCCTGTATTTAGTCTTGTCTCGTCCTGTGTTCAGTGTTGGTGCTTCTTTTGTTTGTGACCTGGTTCACCGTAGAGTGTTTTGTTTGTTGAAAGTTTATATATTAGATAAGAGCCCTTGCAATAAAGGTATTATCAAGTGTTATCTGCGTTTGGGTCCTACCTGCTTCACTCTGCGCTATCACCCACCTCTTCTCCTTAGCGTTTTAACATTTGGCGTTTCAACATCTTTCAGTGTTGCTTTTTTGCTTTTAAATTGTTTTTTGTTTTTACTTGTACTTGTTTTATGGTGTGTGAGCTGAGCTGTGTTACTTCTTTGTATGCTTTGTTTTATCTATTTGCCTGTACAGCACTTTGGTCTGGAGGTTTAAAGTGCTTTATAAATAAAGTTGTATTGTATTGTATTGTTGCTACTCTCCCTAGGAGTGGCCGTCCTGTAAAGATGACTGCAAGAGCACAGCGCAGAATGCTCAATGAGGTGAAGAAGAATCCTAGAGTGTCAGCTAGAGACTTAAAGAAATCTCTGGCACATGCTAACATCTCTGTTGACGAATCTACGATACGTAAAACACTGAACAAGAATGGAGTTCATGGGAGGACACCACGGAGGAAGCCACTGCTGTCCAGAAAAAACATTGCTGCACGTTTGAAGTTTGCAAAAGAGCACCTGGATGTTCCACAGCACTACTGGCAACATATTCTGTGGACAGATGAAACCAAAGTTGAGTTGTTTGGAAGGAACACACAACGCTATGTGTGGAGAATCCAAAGGGTTCACATACTTTTTCTTGCAACTGTACATATATTCAGTAGTCCCCATGGCAATTTGGGGTTAAGTGTCTTGCCCAGGGACACAACGGCATGCTGACTGCAGTCGGACTCACACTTGCTCTCCCCTGATCTAAAGATCAACACACTACCCCACTGAGCCACAGCTTTTAGGAGAAAGGAAAATAAAATGTTTAAATCATGGGACCAAAAACCATGTATTTTTGTGCCCTTCGATGCCAGCATTATGTAAATCCTAAAAATCTGAATAATAATAATAATTAGAAAAATCAAATAACGGCTGTAGCGGCCAAAATTAGTGATGTTACGTATTGCGCCGACTCCGCCGAGGCTTCGGAGCGTGTACTCGTATGCTTGAATTGGTGCAGTACAGTGTCCCAAAATATTGTCAGCAGAGCAGTCTCTAGTCTCCCAAGTTTGCCACACAGCGCAGAGGCCTCTCGCCGTGTGTCCTGACGCTCTTCGTCATCAACCGCCAACATTTGTAAAGCCCCTCTTATTGCAGTGTAATTCTCACAAAGAGCGCTTGTGGAGTCTCTTCTGCAGCTCCATCTTGTACAGGAGAGAGATTTTAGCATCAGTGTGATGCTTTCAGTGAACACTTTATTCCATCGGTGGGTAGAAGCAGAGCAAAAAGCATAAAGTGCTTGAAGTATATCAAAAAACTGGCTTGCTTCACGACAACTATTTTCAATACAGTTGACACCAACCAAATTCAAGGAGTGTGCTGCGCACGGAATGTAATGTATGAGTGGGTTGCTTTTCTTGAGATGAGCTTGCAGCCCATTATATTTTCCTGACATGTTGGATGCGTTGTCATAAGCCTGGCCACGGCAGTTTGAGAGATCCAGACCCATATCAACGACTATCTTCATCACACAGTCAGCCAGACTTGACCCAGTGTGACTGTGAATGGGTTCAAATCCAATAAATCTCTCAATGACTTTTCCTTTCTCACTCACAAATCGGAAAACGAAAGTTAATTGGTCTACGTGAGACATGTTAGGTGTAGAATCTACGATGACAGAGAAATACCTTACTCGCTGTAGTTCTGTTGCTATTTCTTCCTTTGTTCTGTCACCCATCAAACCAATAAACTCCTCACAGATAGTTGATGACAAGTATGAAGTCCTACCACGTCCCTTCTGGCCAAACTTCTGCAAATGATCCTTTAAAAATTGATCAAACTGCACGAGCAGCTCCAGGATTCCCAGGTAGTTCCCGTTATGTGCGGATCCTAAAAGTTCGTAATTTCCCCGGAAAGGAAGCCCCCTCTCACTCAAGAATGTAATCACCGCAACGACACGTCTCAATACATCCTTCCAGTACTGACTTTCTGTGTCGACCTGCATTCCTAGAGAAGCATCCACAGTGCCCATGAGTTTAGTGCGATGCATAAGTGAAAGTATGCATTTTCTGTGCTCACCACTCGTCTCATGTTCCGTTATCCTCTTGGGATGCTTCCAATCACTAAAGCCGAGAACAAATGCATTGCTGTGGCTGTGAGTGGATAAAAGTTTGCAGGCAAAACAATAAATTGCTCCGGTAGATGGAGAATAAATAATCCAATCGCGCATATCATTGGTCAGTGAGCGTGTCCGGCCGCTAGCATCGGTCTCCCTCCGAGATGCTGGATACTTCGTTGCCCGATTATGAAAGTATGAAACCTCTTTCATCAAAGTCTCCTCCCGGACATTTCCAGCAATTAATCCCCATTGTGCAGGGTCCTGAGAGACACAGGGAACTTCCAATGAACTCGAACCTTCACCCTGCTCTGTGACGTCCTCGTCAGGCTCGTCTTCATCTTTTTCCTCCTCTTCTCGCTGCTGCATTAGCATGCTAGGTTCAAGGCTAACATTGCTCACTAGCTCAACAACATCCTCCGTGACCGCCACCACTGTTCCTTGTGGTTGTTGCTGGCCTATTTCGTCACTTTTTGCTTTTTTGAAAAATCTATTTATTGTTGGCAAATTTTTTAATGCAGCCGCCACTCTCTCTTCTTTTTCTTTCTTTTTCTTTATTTTTGCAGCCCCGCTGGGCGTTTGGCTACCGGTACCATCCATGTTTTCTGCTCACGTGACAAAATGTGACATGAGTGAGGGTGGGGCTGTGATTCGGCTATACACCGCCGCTGCGTAGTAATACATTTGAGCGCATACATAGTGAGACCTACAGTACAGACGGTTTAGAAAATATATTAATTTGACCCTATAGAAAAGCTGTGTTATTTATAGCGAAGAGTGAGTGTCATTTAAAACAATGTATGATGAGTGAGGTTGTGCCCGAAAAAAATAAATAATAATAAAAAAAAAAAATGTTCATCTTGTCACTGAGGGCCCTCTTTGCTCAAGGGCCCCTAGGCACTTGCCCAGGTTGCCCATATGGTTAATCCGGCCTTGGTCCCAGCTCTCTGCAGGTCATTGACTAGGTCCCCCCGTGTGGTTCTGGGATTTTTGCTCACCGTTCTTGTGATCATTTTGACCCCACAGGGTGAGATCTTGCGTGGAGCCCCAGATCGAGGGAGATTATCAGTGGTCTTGTATGTCTTTCATTTTCTAATAATTGCTCCCACAGTTGATTTCTTCACACCAAGCTGCTTACCTATTGCAGATTCAGTCTTCCCAGCCTGGTGCAATTTTGTTTCTGGTGTCCTTTGTCAGCTCTTTGGTCTTGACCATAGTGGAGTTTGGAGTGTGACTGTTTGAGGTTGTGGACAGGTGTCTTTTATACTGATAACGAGTTCAAACAGGTGCCATTAATACAGTTAACAAGTGGAGGACAGAGGAGGCTCTTAAAGAAGAAGTTACAGGTCTGTGAGAGCCAGAAATCTTGTTTGTTTGTAGGTGACCAAATACTTATTTTACCGAGGAATTTACCAATTAATTCATTAAAAATCCTACAATGTGATTTCCTGGATTCTTTCCCCCCATTCTGTCTCTCATAGTTGAAGTGTACCTAGGATGAAAATTACAGGCCTCTCTCATCTTTTTAAGTAGGAGAACTTGCACAATTGGTGGCTGACTAAATAATTGTTTGCCCCACTGTATATGTCGGAACATGTCATAAGTATAAATGGATACAAGCATAAATAAATGTAGGAATAAAAACATGAATAAATAAATGAATAAATACAGGAATAAATATGGTCCAGTGTTTTCAGTGAGATTCGGCGTGTGTGCTGTGGCTCAGCTGGAAAGCAATCGACTCACGACCGCAGGGTCCCTGGTTCAACGACTGAACAATACGTCTTTTTTGTTGTTTATAAAAGCTACAGCTAAATTAGACAATGTTGGTATGGTTTAGGCTTTCTCAGGCTACAACATGGTTAAGTTTACGAATATTATTAAGGAATACAAATCCCTCTTTGCAATGTTTACCAGCCTCCTTAGGCTTTTCAATCACAATCATTCAACTGGAATAAAAACAATATTGTCAACATGAAGATATGATTTAATGTTCGTTGTTTAGTTATTCTAAGGCTTTACTGATTGGAAACTCTGTATGAGATAGAGCACACTGTTGAGATGTCCAATCTGCCTGTTTTACACACTTTGACCAACAGGGGGGTTGTGTTCAAATGAAGCCCATGATGAAGCCTCGTGAGATGAACCCTTTTGCGAACCAATTGGCTGGAAAGCTTCAAAGCTTCATAAGGCTTCATCTCGCCATCACTAGCCAAAATCCTATAGAACTAAAACAGCCGCTGAGGCACTAGTTAGCAGATCTCAAGCAGGGCAATTATCATCCAAGTCCAGACAATAACCTCCATTTGTGCATTTTATTCCAATAACAAAGAACAGGTTTCCTATATCTCTTTTCCTTTAGCCTTTCCTATGGCTTTCCTTTGTGTGGCTTGAATCACCCTGGTAAAAAAAACCGTTTGCCTACTAGTGCTCTGGCTCCCACCACCCACATGTCTCCAATATATACAATTACACCAGGTGCTCTAATCACCCAGTGCCCAAACATGCCTTCAAAATAAAAGCATAGAGACTACTTTAACTTATGACGCTAACTAAGAATACATTTACAATAAACACTATGAACAGCAAGAGAATAAATGTTGAACTATTAAATAATATAAAGAGATCATAGCTCCAACAACGGCAATATATTTATATATGAAGAAAAAGGTAGTCGACTGAGAAGTAAAATGATTTAGAAATCTACACAAATTGTGAATATATAGTGTTAAACTCAACCACAGACAACATGATTTATTTTGGAAAAATCTAAGTTTGTTATTTCGTATATACGGCAGTTACACTTGATGGCAAGAGAAGATAGGCGACAGAAAAAAAAAGAAGAGATTAACATGCAACAAAGGTTTCTGGATGCAAACCGCTCACTTTCACCAGGGTTTCTCCTAGACTCTGTTCTTAATTTGTTTCTAATCCTGGGCATTTATTTTCATCCTATTAAAACGGGGTCCGGGCCTGCAGTTAATATCAAGAACATTCTTTCAGTAGTTCTCCGCATCAGCAGTTTGTGTGCCACTTCAATCACCATGACCAAACTTTATGACTCAAGAGCTTAAACATGAGAAACACTGCCGTACTGCACTTTTCTGGGCAAGTTGGAAATGTCACTTCCTCAGGACCCATCAATTTTAACGTACAATGTAATCTGTTCAAATCCAACTCTTCCTTTGAGTGTTGTGCTATTATCAACACTTTGCTGATCCTCTTGCTCTTTGAAACCTTTTTTCCCTTTGATACAACCTGAAAAATAATATAAATCAAACTAAGAAGGCACTATTGTTTTGACTTGTATGCCCTGTGTTGTCTACCAGCTTTCGAGGGCATGTATCTTTTGCTAGTTGGAGTTAATCTTGCCTTCATAAAATCTGTTAATGCCCAGCCTTAATCAGGGTTTCTGCTGAATGTGTCTTTGCGAACAACAGGCTGCTAAATGTCAACTGTTACCGGATTATCTGCTGCCTGGAACCCCGTGATAATGATATATGGAGAATGCCTTTCTGTGTGGGTACTTCTGGAACAGCGCATGCGTGTGTGCGATAGTGAGTGTGCATGTGGTGATTAAGACAGGCTATTTCTATTTTGCTGGCTCCCTCAATGATTTCCTTTTGAGTATAAATCCTTTATGCTGCCAGTGTTATTAAATCAGAGAGAGACAGAGAGAAATCCCGACAAAGGAAGAGGGAAACCAAGCCAGAGAAAAAGAACGAGTGAAAAAAAAAGACAGACTGAGAGTGGGACAGAAAGACATGAAGGCAGGAAGAGAGTTTAAAAGGGTAGTATAATCCCTGTAGTGTTTGGTGTGGTTCCTGTCTGCAGGGTGGTAGAATTTGAACGCCTCATAAAAGCCAGGCTTGTGCTCAGCAATCCCAACTCACATAGCAGTCTTTGCCATAAGTGCTTCATTCATTGTTTGTCAACTTGGCAACAAAACCAACAAAATGCATGAAATGAGAAGAAAAACGAAACAAAAATGATTAAACAACTGTACAGTATACCCATAACAAATAACTGTATAAAAACTCCTGTTTTGGTGCCAATTACATACAACAATAAACTGCACTTAAATACCCATCATCATCCAAACTATTAAAGAGTATGGCCTATTAAATCACAATTAGTAGATCTTATAGGCAATTCAATCACTCTGCTAGATAATAAATAATAAGGTTGTATTCGTTTCCACTTCCTCCTTATTTTTTCTCTAACTTTTGTTTTCATTCTGTTTTTCCATCTTCTTTTGATGCCTGTCCATCCTTCACCTCTGGTCCTCTGTCTTCTCTTCTAATGTCATCACCTTCTTATTTTTCCCTTCAACATAGCACAAAATACCTTCACCAATTATTTATGTTGTTTGCCCTTTCTTTGTCTCTCTGCTTTAAAGCAACAATCTTTTCATTTAGTTTGACTATTGCTCCAGCGTCTCAGCTTCATATGAAAACACGTTTCACATGGCGTTGTGTCATGACAGCTGTGGAATACACTGGATGTATTATACAGACAAGTCATAGTACAGTATTTGGGATGTGCAAATCCCTGCAGACTCATTATAAAATAAAGAGATATCCGGTGTGCATTACAATTCGGCCTAATGAGCACCATATCTCCCATGGCCTCTGTAACATCAGCCGTTGTGTTCTGGTGTCCATTGATTAATTCAGCAGTGTATGATATATTATTTCTAGAGTAATGAGGATAGACCACAGAGAGGTTCAAATGTAATGACATTTTTCCATCTATGAAAATAAAAACAAAATGTTGTTAAGCAGTAAAAGGTTCATTTTTGTCTTCAATAAGATAAGACTTCATTTCAAAATGTTTTGATCAACTCAGTTTAGTTCCTATAATTTTTATAACAGACCAACTTTTTCTCCATCTTTTTATATGGTTGCATGGGAGAGGATGAACGCACGCTGTGTTTCCTCCACACCTCATCCTCAGCAGGAAGCATCTCCACTACCTGCCAGTGTGTGTTCTCTAGCTCAGAGTTCTGATGTCATACTTGCCACCTCCTTTGCCCGCTGCAGTTTACAGTAAAGGGTTTTCCTGCCCTTGAAACATGAAGCACACTGGCACAGCAAAATGGAGTGCAGCCACTGGGAAACTGCTTGTACAGAGTAACCATTGAGTAAATGATGAGCAGCTGTGCCGGCAGATGGCTGATCTCAAGAAAATCTGAGAATCAAACTCATGTTGGATATCTACTGGTCATGTATGGCCAACCTAGTCTCACAAAAAAACGTGTAATAACTACGTTGGTCCACAACGTAGGACGTAGTATTTCTACAAAAACGCCTCTGAAATTGTAAGATCCCTACGTTTTCACCATTCATTCCAATGGCTGGCGTCTATGTCACGTGATCTTCACATTTCTTCCTCCAGAAAAAAAAAACATGGCCGAACTTCGTTTTATTCTCGGTGTAAAATGCCTATTTAAAGTTACTTTGGCCATTAAAATGCGTTTTGATGTCATTTGATGTGAGTTGTTATTTCAGATTATGTGTGCAGTGGATGTACATGATCTTTAGTTTGCTAGTTATTACGAAGATTACTTCAGGAAATTGTGTCTATACAACGTTTTCATTGTTACCAAGGTGGTTGCTAGGGACGCTGCTTTCGATATTATTTCTGTTATGTTGTGTAACAGTTTAATGGTGTTATCTTTATTGCTACCCCCTTCCCCGTCAAAGTATAGTGTTGGTCCACAGCGCAAACGTATTAGTTTAACAAAATTCGCATCTAAAATGGTGGCATAGAAACGTTATTTTCCCCTGTGCAATTCCAGTCTCACATCGTCATAAACAAATACCGGAAACAGACCGAAAACACTTTATTCCGAGTGTGCTTGCTTTTCTCTTTGAAAGTCATCACATAACGGCATTGTAATACACGGTTCGGCTGCATTAAATGTTACATATCTGCTGTAGTTCTCTATTTATAGAGCCTTGATGAGAAGACTTCTAGACAAACATGAGGAACTGCCGCCAACACTGGAAACGTGACGTGGATCATAAATATATCAACAATTAAACAACATCTTACATTTTTTTTCACACAATACGTTTCCTTGCAGTATCAACACTATTTCGGCTGACTTTTATATTTGATCCAATTGGTAGATAGGCTGTATTTACACCATAAACGTGCACACCTGATATAAAGTTCATTACTCGTTATTCTCTACTAATAGTTAATTAAAGACTGTATATAATGACTATTTTGCACATCCCTTTCAAGATTTTCTAAGGTTTATTGACATATCATATTCACAAACGGTATAGTTATGCAATGAATGTAAAACTTTGTGTATACCTCCAGCAATGTTAACTATGTTGAAGCACGTATTTTAACTGATATTATACATATGTATTATACTCTTATAAGATGTATGTAGATAGTATAAGAAATGTGCAGAATATGACAATTTAATGGTGGAGGTACACAAACATTGAAAGATGTCTTGTGATGCACTGTTGAGGAACCTGTGAGGAACCATCTCCAGTCTTGTCAGGTATTGAACAATCAATAAATAAAGAACACAGAATTATTAAATCTAAAACACAGAATTTGTGTGATTATACTAAATGATTTACAAATAAACACCACTGCTATTTACAACTGTTACACATGCTGATGTAACGCAAACGTTTCCAACTTGGGATCAATAAAGTATATCTTATCTTAAGATGATCGATGGCATGGTCCTTCTATAAAAAAAAACTGCCATATTTGCAAAACAAGTGCATGTTTCAGGCTTATCAATTAACAACAGGAGGGGTCACAGACATAAGACCAGCTGTTAAATAAAGTTCTTCTGACCTTAGCTGTCGTGTGGGTATATATTGATGCTGCTTATGGGCACAAGCAATTTTCACCCATTTATTAATTATATGTTTTAAATTTGAGTGTTTCCTATCCCCTAAACCTCCAGGGATGTACACAGTTTAATACTGGCAACTTCTTATTATGGGAAATATGAAAACGTCTTTTAAAACTACAATTCCCAGTAGAGACGTGCCATAGATAGAGAACATGTTGCGAAACACAATAGCCAGCATGTGTAGTTCTGGGGACGGGGTGGGGGAGGGGGGGATGCGGTTGACCCGTTCAAATCCAGTTTTGGACAATCTGCCGTGGTTCCATCCCATTTCAAGTGCTGTTCGAGGCTCGGCGTAACCCTCTGAGCACACTCTCCAATCACAGAGCTTGAGGACTATCACGGGGTTTGTCAAGCGAAGCGGAGAGATGTACTGCCGGGTGTAATATTCTGTAAAGCAAATGAGCTGCTCCGACCCTCGGTCCTGACGGACTCCAACTTGTGTTTATTAATCAAACAAATAAATAAACACAAGGATAATTATGTGTTATTGTTGAATAAATGGAGAATTGCACAGGGGAAAATAACGTATCTATTGTGGTGATTGACATTATTCACCCACGGATCTATGGGTTAGGGTATTGTTCTGCACGGACATTTTAGTGAGCCGGACTTCCTGTCTCCGCCGGTCTTCGCTTCCCGGGCATGAAGCTGTTTACATGTATTTTGAGATGCTAAATAAAAGTCTAGCTTGTACCTTTGATACCCCGCCTCCGACTCCCATCTCTCGGCACCACACTATGCCACAATTTTAGATGCGGATTTTGTTAAACTAATACGTTTGCACTGTGGACCAACACTATACATTGACGGGGAAGGGGGTAGCAATAAAGATAACACCATTTTACACAACATAATAGAAATAATATCGAGAGCAGCGTCCCTAGCAACCACCTTGGTAACAATGAAAACGTTGTATAGACACAATTTCCTGAAGTAATCTTCGTAATAACTAGCAAACTAAAGATCATGTACATCCACTGCACACATAATCTGAAATAACAACTCATATTTCTCGCATCAAATGACATCAAAACGCATTTTAATGGCCAAACTAACCTTAAAATAGGCATTTTCCACCGAGAATAAAACGAATGTCGGCCATGTTTTTTTTTCTGCAGGGAGAAATGTGAAGATCACGTGACATAGACGCCAGCCATTGGAATGAATGGTGGAAAGAAAACGTAGGGATCTTACAATTTCAGAGGCGTTTTTGTAGAAATACTACGTCCTACGTTGTGGACCAACGTAGTTATTACACGTTTTTTGATGAGACTGGGTTGGTATGGCATGAATGGTGATAATCTAATACATGACTTGCAAATTCTGTTTCTTTTATCAATCACATTAATCCATTTTCTTTATGTTAAGGCTTGTTAGTTGTCTCTAATATGTATTTGGCTAAGGATCATAGGGGTATCAGTAACAACGGCCCAACAGAAGCATCGTGTAGAGGAGCCTATTGAATCTGACTGCAGGTACATTTCTTTAAGTCTTCTATTGGCCATTTGAGAATACTACCCTGTTAGAATCTCCTCAATTTGAGCTATGGATGGAATAAAATATAATCTGTTTTTATGCATTATATCATTACTGTGCAGATAAATCTGCGGGTGATGGGGCCCAGTACAATATGTTTAATGTTGCATGTCTTAAAAAGCATTGGACCTTCCCCTGGCTTGAAATTATTGCAAGCCCTTTTCATATTTTTACCCTGTTCCTATCTGTATATTTTTAGCATATATTTTTCACATTCCCCTGCAATCAAACTTCAGTTTCAACATTCCTGCTTACCATCAAAGCAGATCATCACAAATGCCAGGTGTCTCCGTATCTGACGAATCGTCTTTCTTCTTGTATTCAACAAATCAATCGGCCTGTGGATGTTGAACTTTAAATGTCATTGCTGAATCTGTCATTCTGTCTTTCAGGCCAAGTGCTGCACAACCCCCCCCCCCCCCCCCCCCCCCGATATAGTCGTTGTATTATCTTCAGTCAGTCACCCAAGAAGGAGTTTCCATCACTGTCTGCAGTCAATTCAGAAAAACTGTATCAGTCCAAAGGACCTGATCTAGTGTTTTGTTTCCTAAAATGTCCATGGGCATGGATTTCAGAAAGATGTTTTATCAGAGTTAAATTATATCATATACATTCATTATATTCAATGATAATCCAACACTGATCTTGTCACAAACGAGCTGAGGACCAAAATGCAGAACACGGGAAACCAGGGATAGTCGGTAACCAGCTTTATTGAAGGCAATAGGCTGGTAGGAGACAAAACGGCAGATAGTAGGCAAAGGGCTGGTCGGGGACAGGCGAGGGTTCCAGGAGAAAGCAGGACGGGAGTCGCAGGTACAGAACGGGTCAGGCAGCAGGCGAGGCAGGCTGGTCAGGGACAGGCAGGGTCGAAACCGGGAGAGCAATCTGAAGGGTAATGCGGGAAAGACTGGCATGCTGCAAAGTACGATCTGGCACTGAGGTGAAAGTGAAGTGGGCCTAAATACTAATGGAGCTGATGGGTGTAACAGAGTGAGAGAGAGAGACAGGGTGTGACTACCAGGTGACTAAGGAATGTTAATGCAGAAAACAGGTGAGTGAGAAAGCAGACTGTGACAGAACCACCCCCCTTAATGGACGGCTCCTGACGTCTAAAAAAATTCTAGGAGAGAGAGTGGCTCAGTCTGAATGGGATTGGACTTTGGACCGAAGGGTTGCCGGTTCACGTCCCCGATCGGACCAAAAAATACGGAGTGTGGACTGGTACTGGAGAGGGGCCAGTTCACCTCCTGGGCCACTGCCGAAGTGCCCTTGAGCAAGGCACCTAACCCCCAACTGCTCACTGGCGCCGGCTAGACTGGCTGCCTCCGCTCTGACCTCTCAACTGCATGTGCATGTGTGCATATAACTGTGTGTGTATTTGTATATTCTAAAAAAGTGTGTACTGTATGACCTGTAAAAAACGCATGTGTGTGTACGACAGAGTGGAAACTGAATTTCCCCCTCGGGGGATTAATAAAGGTCCATCTTCTATCTTCTTCTTAAAAAGAAAAAGGAAAAAAAAGAATTAAAGAAGAATCAACAAAAACCCTACAGACACAGGGTGGAAGGTGGAGATATGGGAAAGGTTAGTACTCATCTGAGAATGCTCTCTCGGCCTCTCCCTCCTGGAAATCCTCGTCCTCGTCCTCCTCGACTGATGACGCTTCCCCCTCCTCCTCGACGAAGCCTCTGGTCTGTAGCGGACGAGTGCCCCCTGGCTTAACGCCTGGTTGAGCGTGGGTTCTAGAAGGCTGCTCCGGGTAACGCAGGTGGAAGTCTCGGATGAGTTGAGGGTTGAGGATATGACGAGCAGGAATCCACTGCCTTTCCTCAGGACCATAGCCCTCCCAGTCCACCAAATATTGAACCCCTCTTCCTCTGCGACGGGAACGGAGTAGACGACGAAGGGTGTAGGTAGGACCCCCATCGATCATCCTTGGGGGTGGTGGTGGAGGGGCGGCGGAAATCATAGGACTCTCCCGGACAGGTTTAATCCTAGAAACTTGGAAGGTGGGATGGATCTTCATGTTCCGGGGTAAACTCAGTCGAACTGCTGCAGGGTTAATGACCTTGACAATCTTGAAGGGTCCAAACCTGGGCGCTAACTTCTTAGACTCCACCCGAAGGGGAATGTTCTGAGTGGAAAGCCACACACTCTGGCCTACCTGGTACACAGGTGCCTTGGTGCGTCGGCGGTTCGCTGATGTGGCATAACGGTTAGCAGACCGAAGCAGAGTTGTTCGAGCCTGCCTCCAAGTCCTCCGACAACGTCTGATGAAAGCCTGGACAGACGGACAGGTAACCTCCTTCTCCAATGCAGAGAACAATGGGGGTTGAAAATCGTATGCACACTGAAAAGGAGAAAGACCAGTAGCGGAACTGATGAGGGTGTTGTGGGCATACTCCACCCACAGGAGTTGTTTTGACCAGATCGTTGGATGATCGGAAGCCATGCAGCGGAGAGTGGTCTCCATCTCCTGATTCTTCCGTTCGGTCTGGCCATTGGCCTGTGGGTGGAAACCGGAGGTGAGACTGACCGTCGCCCCGATCAGTTCACAAAACTCCCTCCAAAACACAGAGGTGAACTGGGGCCCCCGGTCGGAAACCACATCAGTCGCCAGTCCGTGAATGCGAAAAACATGGAGAAGAATAAGTTCTGCCGTCTCCTTAGCTGACGGCATCTTAGGCAGGGGTACGAAATGAGCCATCTTACTAAACCGATCTACCACCGTCAAGATGGCAGTATGTCCGTGGGACGGTGGTAAACCAGTCACAAATCCAATGAAATATGTGACCAAGGGCGACGTGGGACCGGTAATGGATGAAGGAGGCCAGCTGGCGCTTGGTGAGATGGTTTGTGACGATTGCACACAGGACAGGCGTTCACAAACTCCCGGGTGTTAGCCTCCAGCGTGGCCCACCAGAACCGTTGTAGGACCATCACTCTGGTATGTTGAATCAGCGGTAGGAGAGGAAAAAATTAAACCGGGTGAAAAATAACGACCACCTGGCTTGCCGGGAATTCAGTCTTTGTGCCGACCTGATGTATTCCAGGTTCTTATGGTCGGTCCAAACCTGAAATGGTTGTTCTGTCCCCTCAAGCCAGTGTCGCCACTCCTCCAACGCCAACTTGACTGCTTAAAGCTCCCGATTCCCCACGTCATAGTTTCTCTCCGCCGGACTCAATCTCCTCGAAAAGAAAGCACAGGGGTGGAGCTTCTAGTTCTCACCAGAACGTTGCGACAGGATGGCCCCCACCCCTACGTCAGAAGCATCCACCTCCACCACCAACTGACCAGCGGGGTCTGGTACTTGCAGGATAGGAGCCGACGTAAACCGGCCCTTGAGGTCCTGAAAAGCCTCCTCGGCTGCAGGGGACCATCGGAACGTCACCTTGGACGAGGTCAGGGTGGTGAGTGGGGCGGCCACGGTGCTGTAGCCACGGATGAACCCTCTGTAAAAGTTGGCGAATCCCAGGAAACGCTGCAGCTCCTTCCGGGAATCAGGGACCCGCCACGAGGTAACTGCTGAAACCTTAGAAGAATCCATCTCCACACTTCCTTGACCCACGATGTAGCCAAGAAAGGCGACTGAAGAAGTGTGAAACTCGCACTCCTCCGTCTTGACGAACAGCGAGTTCTCCAGAAGTCTCTGGAGGACTGTCTGGACATGATGGACGTGTTCTTTGAGGTTCTTTGAAAAAATCTAAATGTCGTCCAGATAAACGAAAACATAACGATCCAACATGTCCCGGAGTACGTCGTTCACCAACGCTTGGAAAACTGCAGGGGCATTGGTAAGTCCAAATGGCATCACCAGGTACTCGTAATGTCCCGAAGAGGTGTTGAAGGCGGTCTTCCATTCGTCTCCCTCACGGATTCGTACCAGGTGATAAGTGTTTCGTAGATCCAGCTTAGTGAAGATTGTAGCCCCCTGTAGTAACTGGAATGCTGACGAGATCAATCAATCAATCAATCAATCAATCAATCAATCAATCAATCAATCAATCAATGTTTATTTATATAGCCCAATATCACAAATGTTACATTTGTCTCAGTGGACTTCACAGTTTGTACAAAATATCAGTATGACAATACGAAACCCTCTGTCCTTAGACCCTCACATCGTACAAGAAAAAACTTCCGAAGAAAACCCACAGTTTAAAGGGAAAAATGGGAGAAACCTCAGGGAGAGCAACAGAGGAGGGATCCCTCTCCCAGGACGGACATACGTGCAATAGATGCTGTGTGTAAATTGAAAAGATAATACATTTGCAACATAGGTAGTCCAAATGTTTGGAAATGCATGTGTGTATAATAGGAAGATGAATCCACGAGGATATCCATCCAGGACCTATGATCCAGGACCACAGCCACGACTCAAGATCCAGGGCTCGCGATGCAGGACACAGGACCACAGGATCATCCATGACTCGGAATCCCAGCGTACATAGACACCAAAAAGAAAGAAATTTGGGGAAGCTGGGTTAATTGGAACATGGCAGTACACAGGTATAGACAGAGAGAAGGAAGAAGTAAGATGTCCCCCGACAAACTAAGCCTATATCAGCAAAACTAGGGGCTGAATCTAATCAGCCCTAACTATAAGCTTTATCAAAAAGGAAGGTCTTAAGTGCACTCTTAAAAACGGATAGGATGTCTGCCGCCCGAACACAAACTGGAAGGCAAGGCAAGGCAAGTTTATTTATATAGCACCTTTCAACACAAGGCAATTCAAAGTGCTTTACAAAAAAAATAAATGAAAGACATTAAGAAAATGGCATTTCAAATCAGTCATTAAAAAGAAAAGCTAATAAAATAAACATTAAAAGAAAAAATACATGGATAAAAGTTACAGTGATAAAAGTTACAGTGCAGTCTAAGATATGAATAGTTTAAGAAAAAAAAAATAGAAAAGAAAAAAAAAAAAAAATGTCTTCAGCCTGGATTTAAAAGTAGTCAGAGTTGCAGCGGACCTGCAGGTTTCTGGGAGTTTGTTCCAGATGTTTGGAGCATAATAACTGAACGCTGCTTTACCATGTTTAGTTCTGACTCTGGGGACAGAAAGCTGACCAGTCCCTGAAGACCTGAGAGATCTGGATGGTTCATAATTTAGCAGGAGGTCAGAAATGTATTTTGGGCCTAAACCATTCAAAGCTTTATAAACCAGCAGCAGTATTTTGAAATCTATTCTTTGACACACAGGAAGCCAGTGTAAAGACTTCAGAACAGGAGTGATGTGATCCACTTTCTTAGTGTTAGTGAGGACTCGAGCAGCGGCGTTCTGAATTAGCTGCAGCTTTCTAATATATTTTTTAGTGAGACCTGTAAAGACACCATTGCAGTAGTCCAGTCTACTGAAGATAAAAGCATGGACAAGTTTTTCCAAATCCTGCTGTGACATTAGTCTTTTAATCCTAGATATATTCTTTAGGTGATAGTAGGCTGATTTAGTAACTGTTTTAAGGTGACTGTTGAAACTCAGGTCAGAGTCCATGACTACACCTAGATTTCTGGCTTTATCTGTTGTTTTGAACATTGCAGACTGAAGCTCAGCGCTAACTTTCATGTGTTCTGCCTTGGCTCCAAAAACCATTACCTCAGTGTTATCTTTGTTTAATTGGAGAAAGTTCTGACACATCCAGTCATTGATTTGTTCAATGCACTTACTCAGTGTTTGAATTGGAGCATAGTCTCCTGGTGAAATTGTTACATACATTTGTGTGTCATCCGCATAGCTATGGTAACTTATTTTGTTGTTTTTCATTATCTGAGCCAGTGGTAGCATGTAGATGTTAAAGAGAAGAGGCCCCAAGATGGAGCCTTGAGGAACCCCACATGTCATATTTGTCAACTCAGCTGTGTATTTACCTATAGAAACAAAGTTTTTTCTGTCCTTTAAGTAGGATTCAAACCAATTTAGAACTGTTTCCGAAAGTCACACCCAGTTTTCCAGTCGGTCTAGTAATATGCTGTGGTCAACAGTGTCAAACGCAGCTGATTCCACAAATGTGGAGCTTGATAAGAAAAGGCTCTGGCTCCCATTGCACGTTTAGAGACTCTAGGAACAACCAACAACCCTGCATTCTTGGAACGCAATGCCCTAGTAGGACAGTAGGGTATAATGAGTTCTTTAAGGTAAGATGGCGCCTGCCCATTAAGGGCTTTGTAGGCGAGAAGAAGAATTTTAAATTCTATCCTCTGTTCTATAGGGAGCCAGTGTAAGGCAGCCAGAACAGGAGTAATGTGGTCCCTTTTCCTAACTCTGGTTAGTACACGAGCTGCAGCATTTTGAATCAGCTGAAGCGACTTGACTGACTTCTTGGTACACCCTGATAATAAATAGTTACAATAATCCAGCCTTGAAGTAACAAATGCATGGACTAATTTCTCTGCATCGTTTTGAGGCAAGATATGCCTGATTTTTGCAATGTTACGTAGATGGAAGTAGGCGGTCCTTGAAATTGATTTTATGTGTGCGTTAAAGGATAAATCCTGATCAAATATAACACCAAGATTCCTTACAGTCTCACTGGAGGCCAAATTAATGCCATCCATAGATAGTATATCTTTAGATAATTTGTTTCGTAGATTCTTCGGGCCAAGTACAATAACTTCAGTTTTGGTCGTGTCAAAATCAAAAAGTTTAAGGTCATCCACGTTTTTAAGTCCTTGAGGCAGTCTTGAATTGTATTTAGATGATTAATTTCATCAGGCTTGATTGATAAATATAGTTGAGTATCATCCGCATAAGAATGACAATTTACCGAATGATTCCTTATAATATTGCCTAACCGAAGCATATATAATGTGAACAAAATAGGTCCGAGCACTGAGCCCTGTGGCACTCCATGGCTAACTTTGGTTTGCGTGAAAGATTCATCATTGACACGTACAAACTGAGAGCGTTCAGATAGATAGGATCTAAACCAGCCTAAAGCAGTTATCTGTATGCCAACTAAGTGCTCTAGTCTTTGCAATAAGATATCATGATCGATAGTATCAAATGCAGCACTGAGATCGAGCAAAACAAGAATAGAGACAAGTCCCTTGTCAGAGGCTATTAGAATGTCATTTGTGACTTTAACCAGAGCTGTCTCTGTGCTATGATGTGTTCTAAAGCCAGACTGAAAATCTTCAAATAAATCAATGTTTTTTAAGTAATCACACAGCTGTTTTGCGACTGCTTTCTCAAGAATTGTTGAGAGGAATGGAAGATTAGAAATAGGTCTATAATTGGCTAAAACCTCTGGATCGAGGTTGTGCTTTTTAAGAAGCAGTTTTATCACTGCTACTTTGAATGATTGTGGAACATAGCCTGATAATAAAGACATATTCATAATATTTAATAAAGAAGTGCTAATTAATGGAAAAATTTCCTTGAACAGCTTAGTTGGAATTGGGTCTAACATACACGTTGATGGTTTAGAAGAGAGAATCATTGAATTTAATTGTTCAAGGTTTATGGCTGAAAAACATTCTAGTTTACTATCTAGTGTAATATTAGAAGAGTTGATAACACTATACTGGTCAAAGGCAAGAGGTCATTAATTTTGTTTCTAAGAGTAACAATTTTATCGTTAAAAAAGCACATAAAATCATTACTACTGAGTGCTATGGGAATAGAAGGCTCAATCGAGCTATGGCTCTCTGTCAGCCTGGCTACAGTGCTGAAAAGAAATCTTGCATTATTCTTATTCTCATCTATTAATGAAGAGTAATAGGCTGCTCTCGCTTTACGCAGTGCTTTCTTATATTCATTGAGAGTAATATGTCAAATTAAACGAGATTCTTCAAGTTTAGTGGAACGCCATATCCTTTCAAGTTGTCTCGACTTTTGCTTTATTTTGCGGGTTTTGGCATTATGCAATGGAGCTAATCTATGTTGTTTTATTTTCTTCTTTTTCAAAGGAGCAACAGAGTCTAATTTTATTGGCAGCGCATCTGTAGCATTATCAACAACATGATCAATTTGGGGTGGTGGGCATTTTGTATAAGTTTCCTCCCCTACATGCAGACATGCTATCGAGTTAAGTATTGGTGGAATCTCTTCCTTAAATTTGGCTATAGCACTAACAGATAGGTTTCTGCTGCAGGAGCTTTTGACTAATGCTTTGTAGTCTAGTAACAGTACTTCAAAAGTTACTAAGAAATGGTCGGATAAAGCAGGATTATGCGGTTCGACTAATAGTTGCTCAATTTCAATACCATAAGTCAGAACAAGGTTGAGAGTGTGATTATAGCAGTGGGTTGGTTTATTTACACTCTGACAAAAACCAACAGAATCTAATATAGAGTTAAATGCAACAGTAAAGCTATTTTTATCATCGTCAACATGAATATTAAAGTCACCTACGATAATTACTTTATCTGTTTTAAGAACCAAAGTTGATAAAAACTCAGAGAATTCTGATAAGAATTCTGAATAAGGACCTGGTGCACGGTACACTGTAACAAATAAGATTGGCTGCAAAGTTTTCCAGGTCGGATGCGTAAGACTAAAAACGAGATTTTCAAAGGAGGTATAATTTAATTTTGGTTTAGTATTGATCAGTAAACTTGAGTCAAAGATTGCTGCAACTCCACCTCCTCGGCCCACGCCTCGGGCAATATGAGTATTGATATGGCTGGGTGGAGTGGCCTCATTTATGCTGACATATTCTTCATGTCTCAACCAAGTTTCAGTGAGACAGCATACATCAATATTATAATCTGATATTAAATCATTTACCAATATTGCTTTAGATGCTAGAGATCTTATGTTTAAGAGACCACATTTAATATTCCTGTTTTGTTGCACTGTAGTAGTTGTTACATTTACTTTTATTAGGTTATTATGTATGACACCTTTATTAGGTTTTACCTTAAATTGTCCTTGGGCAGACACACACACCGCTAATATTGGGTATTTTATTGGGTTCGGGATTCCTATGGATTGACTGCCTAGGAGAGAGCGCAGAGAAGCGTGTAAGACTGCGACTCCGCCTACTGGTCTCAACTCCAGTTTGTCATGGATTAAGTCCACAAAGCCCTGAAATGTTTGCCGAAAGGAGATTTGCACCTTCCAAAGTAGGATGAATGCCGTCTCTCTTAATCAGACCAGGTTTTCGACTGAAGGCTGTCCAATTATTTACGAAGCCCACATTGTTTGCTGGGCACCACCAAGACAACCAGCGCTGAAATGATGACATGCGGCTATACATGTCATCATTGATCAGATTGGGGAGGGGACCAGAGAAAATTAAGGTGTCCGACATTGTTTTAGCATAACTACACACCAACTCCACATTAAGTCGGTGGCAAGGGATAACGATTCTTCACCGTGACGTCGTTCAGGCCCCGATAGTCAATGCAGGGTCTCAGGGTCTTGTCCTTCTTCGCCACAAAAAAAAACCCTGCTCCTGCGGGTGATGTGGGAGGATGAATAATTCCCGCAGCCAGAGAGTCATTGAGATAAGTCTCCATGGACTTCCTCTCCGGTGCCGAAAGCGAGTACAACCGGGCCTTGGGTGGGACTGTGCCTGGATGTAGCTCAATGGCGCAGTCATAGGGCCGATGAGGTGGGAGAGATGTCGCCTTAGCCTTGCTAAAAACCTCCTTAAAGTCCAAATATTCTGCCGGAACCCCTGTGACATCCGGAACCAGATTCATATCCACAGATAGTTGAGGTGCGGCGGCCTGCTTGAGGCAAACCTGATGACAGGAGGAACTCCAACCTAGGATGGACCCAGTTGCCCAGTCAATGTTCGGGTTGTGGCGGCGGAGCCACGGATAACCCAAAATCAGAGGGATTTTGGGGGACCGTAGCACATGAAACTGGATTGTCTCATGGTGGTTCCCCGACATGAGCATATGGACCGGTGTCGTCTGGTGTGTCACCGTTCCCAGCAGGTGACCATCCAAAGCATTAGCCGGTACCGGCTGGAGCAGCGGAACCTGTTGGATGCCCAGCTGTAGTGCGAGCTCCTCGTCAATGATGCTAACATCTGATCCGGAGTCTATAAAAACAGCCAGAGCCTGAGATTTGCCTGTCAGGAGGAGTCGAGCATGGCACAAGGGTCTTAGATTGGGGATCAGCTCAGAGGTTTGGCCCACCAGTATACTCCCCATTACTGATGAGCTCTGCCTTTTACCGGACAACGGGAAACCATATGTCCAGCCTGACCACAGTAAAGGCAAAGATTACCTATTCGACGTAATTCCCTCTCCTCAGAGGTAAGACTGGTACGATCCACTTGCATGGGCTCGACCTCCCAGTACCGTGAGTCAGAGTAGGAATGGGAATTCTCCGCCGAAACCGGAAGTCGAAATCTCCCGGAAACCGGCCCGCCGCTCGCGTCTGTTGCTCTCCTCTCCGGGTCTGGAATCGTCTGTCAATCCGAGAGGTGAGCTCAATCAACCCATCCAAGGAAGCAGGGAGATCGTAGGAAACCAGCTCATCTCTCATATAATCCGATAATCCTCTCAGATATGCGTCACACTGCGCCGGCTCGTTCCAGCTGGTGCGGAAGTCAATAGCGTAATCCACCACCGTGCCGGAACCCTGGCTCAAACTCAGCAGCCCTCCGGCAGCGTCGGGACCCAGACGAACAGAACCGAACACCTTCCGCATCTCCGCGGAAAATGCAGCAAAAGAGGCGCAGGCTGGAGTCTGCTGCTCCCACTCTGCAGTTCCCCATAAACGGGCTCTCCCCGTCAGATGATTAACGGTGAAAGCTACACGAGCCGCCTCGGAGGCGAAGGTGTGTGGCTGCAGTGAAAACAGTATGGAACAGTTTGTGAGAAAAGGACTGCATCCCTCCGGCTCACCAGCATAGCGTTCCGGCGTTCCCACACGAGGCTCCGGAGCGTATCCCGTCGGGCCAGGGGCTGGAGCGAGCATCGGAGCTGCGGGCGGAGGGACGGTAGCAGCCTTGGTAGCGGCTAGCTGTTGTACGGTGGCGACCATCTGTTGCATCTGGGAGCTAAGGTAAGCCAGCGTTTGTCCCTGGGTTGAGGTTGCCTGGTGGGTCTCGGTAGCTAAGGTAGCTATCGTAACCTCCTGTCTTTGGATGGCATCCTCAACCCTCTCAAAGCGGTCTCTAGGAGACCCGGTGTTTGCTTGGTCCATTTCTGGCCAGATCGTTCTGTCGCAAACGAGCTGAGGACCAAAATGCAGAACACGGGAAACCAGGGATAGTCGGTAACCAGCTTTATTGAAGGCAATAGGCTGGTAGGAGACAAAACGGCAGATAGTAGGCAAAGGGCTGGTCGGGGACAGGCGAGGGTTCCAGGAGAAAGCAGGACGGGAGTCGCAGGTACAGAACGGGTCAGGGAACAGGCGAGGCAGGCTGGTCAGGGACAGGCAGGGTCGAAACCGGGAGAGCAATCTGAAGGGTAATGCGGGAAAGACTGGCATGCTGCAAAATACGATCTGGCACTGAGGTGAAAGTGAAGTGGGCCTAAATACTAATGGAGCTGATGGGTGTAACAGAGTGAGAGAGAGAGACAGGGTGTGACTACCAGGTGACTAAGGAATGTTAATGCAGAAAAGGTGAGTGAGAAAGCAGACTGTGACAGATCTCACATAAGTGAATCATCTTTTTCAAAACTAAGATTATGAAATAAGCCTTTTCAAGTGGGGCTTATTTACATTCACTTAAAAACTCTTATATCCCAAAGATATAATTATTTCACTCATACAATGTACATGACTACTGGTGTTTCCCAGAGCAACTATCAGTTGATGTTTGGGAAAGTCTTGTTTGTTATGATCACTTCATGATAACTACTTGTGAGGCACATGGTGAAGGTCTAAGGTACATTGAATAGACTCAGCGCTAACTAAACCCATGAACATGAATAAACGGTAAATCACATTCAAATGAACCGAGTAGGGAGGACAGCAATGGTGCAGTGTTCTTATTGGCAGTATAGTACTATTATGGGGTCAGATTAACAATGTTTATCCATAAAGTTGACAAAAAGACGAATGTTGGCACTAATAACCCAACCTGTGTGTGTGTGTGTGTGTGTGTGTGTGTGTGTGTGTGTGTGTGTGTGTGTGTGTGTGTGTGTGTATGTGTGTATGTGTGTGTTTGTGTGTTCAGTGCCAGTCACATATTTCCTGAGCTGAGTTTGCTGAGAAAGTGTTTCTCTGGCACTTTCTAGGCCAGAGATGCACCAAGTGATGTCAGTTAATGCAGCATATTTTAAAAGTTACCTGTCTCGCTCCCTTTCTCGCACACGTACTTGTGCACGCACACACACATGAGACACACACACCTAAAGCTGTTATTGACAAGTGTTCCCTGGTGTGATTTACCCTCCAGCCCTGCACCAGATAAAACACGTTGCCCTTCTCTCCTCTGTTCTGTCCTTTCTGGTTTTATTCTTGTCCGGTCTTTGCTCTGTATTTTCTGAACTATCTTTTGGTTGGTTTTGATCAGTTCCGTGTTTCATTTATAGTCTTTGGTTATTATATTGTTGCGCAGTGCTACTCTGTTGGCTCTTCAATGTTCTCTGTCCTGTTCTTCAAACAACAGAACAATTGTGCTTTTGGATAATGATATTGCAATTACTTTGAGAATGATTTTAAACTGAGTAAAAAGTGTTTAAAAAGATGCCTCAGAATCTGCCGCTTTGTACCCACCAATATTTTATTTAATATTCAGCTTTTCTATCATAATTGTGTTATTAAGCTTCATTAAATATGCTTAACACATTGACCTATTTTTCCATTGTGACTCATTTCGGACCTTTTGTTTATTCTTGGACAAAAATTTGATCTCTAAATATATTCATCAACACTATTTGGACAATATTTAGAAAAACAATTAAATATACCAATCATCATAAAACGACTATTATTTACAATCTCTTTAGCAGAATCCTTTGAGGAGAGTCCTAATTAATGTATGAATGAACAAAACAGGTCTTAAAGATTGTTTCCCTCATGTATGCTCGAAACACTCTTATGTTTGCATTTGATTTGACTCTTCAAACAGATAACTAAGAAGTGCAGCTGTGCTTTTATAAAGCAGATGGGGCCCTTCAAAATGAATTAACTAGTAGGTCTGTAATACGAAGCTCTTTGTAAACACTCCAGAGACCAAAACGATGGTACAGGTTATCATGAAACCTTGGTTGTTTCATTATATGTGAAAATTATACAGAAAAGGTATCATCTTCTGGAAAAAAACATCAGTAGACGACCTTCATTTGTAGCTTGCTTTGTGTATACAACATCAAGGTAAAGATGGATACCAGCGTCTCATTTCAGAAAAATGACTAAGGCCACGTTCAGAGCGATTCTAGCCCTGAAATAGAAACCCTGCATTACAAAGTAGAGGGCTTTGAGATTATGGTGAGGGGGGGGTTAAATAAAAGTCACCCTTGAGTTGCATTATGGGAAATACAGTCCCTTATGGTTTTGGAGTTAGAATTTAACAGGAGACTAAAAGTCGGATAACCCAGCCTCTTCTGCATTACTTATTGAACCTGTCTTTTGAGAGCCTTTTGAGTGAGCTATATACTGGTACACTGATCCACAATATGTTGCCACAGGGCATAATGTTTGAAGGATTTGAAATCCCTGATCATGATTTAGGTGTATACTGATGAAGCTTTGTTGGCTGCAGCAGCTATTCAGGGAAAAGTGGTGCTGAACAATGGATCCATCAATAACTGGCATGAAATATCTTACATTTTCCAAACCTTTCCTACCTAAATACCCCTGTGGATGTCAGAACCAGTGAACCAAGTGTTAAACTGTTTTTGGAGTGTTTTCACACTAAAAAAAGGACTGAATACAAATAAAAGTGAATACAGAAATGTCTCCCTGGCCCTTTCTCATTTCTCTAACTCCCCTCCTCGACTCCCCTCCTCGACTCCTATCCTCGATACTTAGTCCCGCCCACAGGAGATGCGAGCGGAGGAGCCGAGGAGGGGAACCGAGGAGAGAGGAGGGGAAGCAGCAGGCGGTTAGAGAAATGAGAACTCCACACACACACACACACACACACACACACACACACACACACACACACACACACACACACACACACACACACACACAAACACACACACACACACACACACACACCACACACACACACACACACACATATATATTTATATAAATATATACAATTTCAGAATCAAACAGAGCACTCTCATAATAACGTAACACTATCAGAGACTGGATATATCCCCCCCCTCTCCCCTCTCTCTGGTCGCTACAATGAGGAAAATAAATTACGGGCCAAAAGTTTTATTTAAAAGTAAGCGGAGGACACTAAACCAACTGAGACCTGTCTGTCCGCTGCATCTACGCACACACTGTACCACACACACCTACACCACACACACGCACCTACAGTTCCTAAAACAGGCTACAGCCGTTGTGTATTTTATTATGTGAAGCACTAAATGGTTTTAGAAAAATATCAACTCTTTGTTTGTAGTTTGATGAAATGAGAAAGGGCCCCTGTCTTTACCCCTGTGTTCCTTCTCCTCCTCTCTCACTGCCTTTCCTTTTCCTGTCATTGATGATTTCTCTATCTTCTTCTCCTGTCAGTCATCCTCTTCACCTCCCTGTCTTACTCCCCGGCTGTCAGTTGTTCCTTTCCCTGGAGGCCCAGCTGGTTTCTAAAGAGCAACAATTTCAGACAACACACAATAAAGCCATGAAAATAAGTTAAAGGCAGAGAAAGATAGAAATAAATCATCATAGTGTTTATGCTGGGAGTGAACAGATAGAAAGAGGGATGAATACAACCCAGGAGGGGCCAATTGAAAGATTGCTAAATTAAGTGAAAAAGGATCAGAAGTTAAAGTAAAGATGACATAAATAGGTAAATGAGGTAAGTAGTGTTTTACTGGTGCAGTGAGGAAATAAACCTCAAGTCAAATTACGATGTAGGAGGTAACCAATAGCAAAAGGATGTGGTGCGCACACAAATATTCGCAGTATTCGAGTATTTATGCCAAAACTGAAGCCAACAGAGTTCACACTGAGTTAAGACGGAAGTGCACTAACCCACACATTTTTCTTACTGTTCCCATTAGGATGCACAGTATAGTGAAAGGTTTGAGTGATATTTCAGGAATACAAATCTCGCTGAATGTTTGATGTGCCGTTACTTTGTTTTAAATTCAACTAATTTATGATTAACAGGCACTGAATACAAATAAATCATTTCCTTCATGCTGTAGTTCAAGAGTTCAGAGAGGATGTGTCATCATCAGAATTAATAATTCATAAAACACAGTTTTAGAATTTAAAGCTTCATTTATCTAAACCACCCTGGCTTATTGGCTTAAATATAACCTCAAATGGTTGGCAAATCACTTCTATAAATGATGTATGAAATTCTTTTCCCTTTTTGCATAAGCCTATTACTGTAAAAAAACAACAACTAAACAAATACTTTGTTTACTCAAATGAATATTTTTTTGGTGAAACCTTCCACTGAAAAAGCTGTATTATAGTAAACACTTCACAAATTCAAATCTGCTGGTCAATAGAGGCTACCACTGTAGACATATCACAAATTAAACATTCTTCTCACTATAAGTACTAAAGGGGCTATTTCGTAAGTCAGAGTTCATGTGGAACACTCAATGGAAATGTGACATTTCTGTAAGTGTCATGTACTTTATTGATGAGAGGTCATATCAGAGGCCTGTACTACGAAGCTGGTTCAACCTAACCTGGATATGTTGGAGTTAGCCGGTTGGCCTAATCCAAAACATACGCGCTCTCGCTAAACGGTCCTACGACGCGGGTTATCAAGTGGATCGCTCAAGCCAGCCGTGTCCTATCTACTTAGGTGCGCGTTCACCTGAAAGGGGTGGTATTTGGAACATTCGACCAATCACAAACATGGAGAAGCATACTGTCATACTTCCTGAATGAAAAGTCAACTATAATATTAGACAAATATGAAGAAGTTAAACTTTAAACATCCATGACTTAAACACTTTATCCGGGATCAAAGCCACATAGCTGCACCTGCAAGGTGAATACAGCTGGTAAAAGAAAAAGTTTGAATGCTTACATTAACAGGTTTATGATATCACTGCCCCGTCTAAGACACGATCTGACTTTAATTACATTTGTCTCGAGTGTTTCGAACTTAATGTGTTGCTTAAAATAATACTTCTGCATACAGTATGCTATGTGACACTGTGAGTGTTGCACGGCCATATACGGCTCAGCTGACTCAGATAAGGAAATATATGATACATTATTATGTGATATGCCGCGGACTGTAGGCCTACTTAATGTTACTCTGATCCGGTTACTTATGTTGTGGCAGATATTTAATTAAGCTTTCTTAACGCTAATGTTATAATAGTCAGATTGCTCTGAAGATGGGAGGTGATGTTCTATTCATTTTCACGTTAACACAGTCGGTGATTTTTGCCGGACGTCTTTCCTGCAACGGCAGTTTTTCTGTATTTCCTCTGCACACTGAGCTCTGATTGGTCAGCAGGCGTGGTGCTTTCGCTGAGTTGATCTCTTATCCTGGAACCTATCCGGCTCCGGAGCACAGGCTAGGTTCCAGGATAAGTCACCATGGAGATCTAGCCCGCTAAAAAGTGAACCAGCTTCGTAGTACCGGAAATCCCAGAAGTTATCTTGCTAAACGAAAATCCTGCTTCGTAGTATACCCCCCAGGTTAGCCGCACAGCATAAGTTACCATGGAGATCTAGCCCGCTAAAAAGAGAACCAGCGTCTTAGGACCGGAAAGCCGGAGTTTTCCCTGAAGTTAGCCGGCTAAGCGAAAATCCTGCTTCTATTCCTTTCTTTAGTTAGGAGTAGACTTTTCTACGTCCTCTTGAACCTTAAAAAATGTCTGTTTCTATTTCACTTTGTTTTTATCAATGCAAAAACTTCAGGCATACAAAACTTTTTTGTGACGTTTCAAGATTAACTCACATTTTTGTTGTTTCCAAGGTTTTTAATGCCCAAATTAAAACAAGGGCTTCGTTTATTTTTCTCTGTTTGTCTGTTTCCATTGCTGTTTGTTTTTATCAATCAAAAAACTTCAGCCAGGTAAAAAAAAACGTTTTTAGCAATTTTTCAAGATTACCTGACATTGTTGATGTTTTCACAAGGTTTATTAAAGCCCAAATTGAAAAAAGGCCTGAAAAGAGGTGAAAAAAACCACTGACAACATTTTAACCAAACACAGATGTTACGATTATTGTGTTATGTCACGTTTTGTATGTCTTGTTTTGGGTGTTTTGCTGTTCTCCCTGTCATGTTTTCTTCCTTGTATATTGTCTGGTCCTTCTTCCTGTGTTTTTCCCCTGTCGTTAGTTTCCCTGGTGTGTCTAATTGTCTGAATGTGCTCACCTGTCGCCCTTGTGTTTCTCCTCCCCTGCCCGGCTGTTTCTCGTCTTGTGATTACCCCTCCCTGTATTTAGTCTTGTCCCTTCCTGTGTTCAGTGTTGGTTCGTCTTTTGTTTGTGAATGAGTTCACCGGTGAGTGTTCTGTTTTGTCCTAGTATTTTTTCGTTATCCTTGAAATAAAGGCATTTTCAGCGTTATCTGCATTTGGGTCCTGCTTGCTTCACCCACCGTAACAACAGATGCAGAGTGAATTATTTCTCTACTCAGGACGCCATTACTATACTATATCTTTACTAAGCAAACAGTTGTCTGCTGCTATACTCGTTTTCTGAATATGGTAAACGTATACAACTTCTAAAATGAAAGCTAAAATAAAGCATATATTGTGGAAGACACTTCTGTGTAGCAATGCAGTGGGAGTCACCGACTCATGAAGGAGACACAGGACGAGCAGGAGTTCTGATGTCAAACATTGATATTTAATACAATCGGCCGGAGAAATTCACATCACAAGTCACACAGTCAAAGGTTCTGACTGCACGGGTCGGTTGCCATGTCAAATCTGATCAGCCTTGCATCTTGGTAGACCCTTTAACTAGTTTACAGAGAGTCAACCCACATATTGGGGGAAGGTACGTGAACACCTAGGAACAATGGAGATGTCTCTGACATCCGTGGTGCTTAGAAGCCAGAATTCTCACAGTCGTAAAACCCCCCCTGTGCCCGCTAGGTCAGGCCATACAACCTGGTAGTATCAACATACGACTGCATTATCACATTCCTTATGGGAGATAAGAAGCAGGGTTGGTCGTAAATGTCACCAGGCAATAAGGTTAAATATTTAGAAGTAAAGATATCTATATGATATCTGAATAAATCCACCAATCTAAAGTGTAAAAGGTTTGGTGAGAAAACTGTATTTTTCAGGTTGTTCCCCGGCCGGGGCGACATTTATCTGTTATCACAATTCTATTGTTAGCACAATTTCATTATAAAGAAAGAAAATAACAGACAATATAAAGGTATTGTTCTATGAATGCTTTTTATCTGTCTGTCTGTAGAAGTACCATTCGGCCAAAAGATCGCCCTTTAGGAGTTTTTTGCCAGCTTATGTGACAGAGAAATACATTCCAGAGGATTGGAAAGCATCTTTTAGCAGAAAGGGACCAGAGCCATTCGTCAAGCAGCTGAGAAATATGGTGTCACGGGATGTCTTGTTGATTGCGAGACATTATTAAATATGGCTACAGTCAGAGAAAATCTTTCCGTGGTCCCTGAATGACCCGCGTCCAAGAGTTTGAAAGGAGAGTGTGTGTGTACATAACTGAAAAACACATTAAATTAACACCTGACATCAGTGGGATAACATCCAGTATTTCTCTCCTGATACCAATACTTTACATTTTCCTTAACCATAGAAAAAAACATGCATTACCAGTGTTGATTTTCCATTTTTCTTAAGGCGAGACACGGCAGGCAAAAACATCGTTTTTCAAGTACTGGTCAATTTTGAGATTTTGTGCTATTTTGATTCCATAACATGTTTTCTTTCAGGCTTTTGGAAGGAAAACGTACAAAATACACATTTAAGTGTTTATTTTACTATAGTTTGTCTATTTGCGTCTGTAGATTTCTCCTAAATTCACCAAAAGTTAGCATTCTAACGTAACATAAAGTACCGCGACCGCTGTGTGCACCATGTCAACAGAGATATCGTTGGAAATCTCCGTCTCTCCTGCACAATCTCATCGGATCCAAATATGGTCATTTCCTTTGTATCAGCAACCAATCGTGAAAGCACAAAGGGGTCTTAAACCAAGAAACGAAATCTCATTGGCTGGTGTCAATTTCTGACAACGTGATTCGTTCAGATGCGTCACGTGGTGTGCTAAAACACTTCCTGTTTAGCTTTCCGCTAGAAATTGAAATCTCAAAATCGCAAAAGAACGGCGAAAAAAAACGTTCACAGAGAAGACGACAACAATTGTCTCTTGCACGAAGCAAGGTTATACAAAAAACAAATGACCCCGAACATGAAACACCTTCACGGAGTGCATCGATGCGCGAGCTGTCATCCAGAGAACAGGAGGGTTTAGCTAGCGCCTCACTGCAATCTTTAAAGGTCGTTTTCTCAAAATGAGTTTTTTCTCCTACTCTGAGTTCGAAATTTCAACTTCAGAAGCACGTAGAGACACCAAACTTTCCAGTTATATTCCTATCAATATTATGAAGGCTTTTACAGAAGGGTTTGTTCATATATAATTCATAGCCTGAATTATACAACATTGTATACCTAAAAACATGGCGAAAATGGATATTTTAGGGCTGTTGACAGTATTTTCTGATTTATTGAGTGATAAAAAGAGATATCCAATATCCCTTCTGTAAAAGCCTTAGATACTAATATGACTACAAAATGAAACAAGAATTTGGAACCTGGCTTTATCCAAAGTTCAGATTTCGATTCCTGAAATGTGTTAAAATATGTGCATATTTAATGAGATAATGGCTAATTTGCATATTTAAACATGCTATTTCAGAAAACTTGTAATACAAAAGACAATTGCCTTATTGTAAGACATTAACTGGAGAAATTTCTAGCTGATACCTTTAAGTTAAAAAAATTACCCTATTCACCTGGGGTGTCTCGCCTTAAAGTAATAATATTTAGTAAATAGGATAGTTCTTCTATGTATGAGTAACTTTGATTTATGGTTGTGCAAATGTTGTCGTCTTATAGTTAGTATAGGCAGGGCTAATAGTGTTAATGTTTTGTCCTAAAGGTCATGATTTATATTTGCTGAACAACCTATTCACCAATCAGGCAATGCTTATAAATCAGTTCTCTCTATTCTAACCACGTTTCAGTTCAAGTTCAAGTTGCGGGACTAATATATTATATTAACTCTATTATCTCAGAATCACACAGGGAAAGAGATAGACTAACATTTCCGGATTACACATTTAATCAATCAACAGAACATTGATCATTTATATAATTTACACCAGATAGTGGAGATTGAATACATGCCACGTAATGAGTGTAATGTGTATTCTGAAAACGAATGAAAATAATGGTGGAACATTAGCACCTTAAAGTGTGTCTGTGTTTTATTGTCCATATGGATGTCTTGGACTGTTTTTGGTTTGTGTGAGACATGTGTGTGTGTGTATGTGTGTGTGTGAGGGTGTGTGAGTGTGTGCATCACTGTGGAAAATATCTGTGTGCAGGCCTTGCAGCTGAAGGTCACTCTGAATGGAGGCAGATAAATGAACTGGAGACACCAACAAGCGTATAAGTTATTACTGTAGAGCGTGTTCACACATTCCACACACACTGACCACGAGCACACAGTGACACACACGCACGTGTACACACACACACACACACACACACACACACACACACACACACACACACACACAGACACACTGCAGAGACTTATTACTGCTACTGTAGTGACATGAATTGCTTCTCCTCTGATTCCCTCGCCCTCCCTCTCTCTAAACTTCCTGTGATAACCTCAGATGCCAGGACTTAAAGCCACGTTACAGAGGGGCTGGAAGCAGTACTCGGTACACCTTTACACTATAATGCAATGCAGTTCAAAAGGCTCACAACAAGTACCACATTTGTGAGGCCAATAACCTTTTCAACCTGATGTTTATGCCTCAGTATCTCAAAAGACTAGGCTACTTAGCTTACAGAATAATTCATAATTAGACCAAATGTGTTATTTTTAATAATATCACCTTTTAACACTTTACATTGATGAAAATGTATATCTTAAAAATATGAAAACAAAAATAAAATACATCATTTGATATTTTTATGAAAGGCCCTTTTGTATCAGTATCGTTCTTCATCATTATATAATGCATGCACATATTAAAATGTACGCAGCCTAATGACACAGCCATACATTTGTTTACTCTATTTAAAAATGGGTAGCTCATTACCATGGCAATATTTCGAATTCGGGTCAGTGCCGTGACGCCTAGATATCTGTTTCCACAAGCAGTTAATTTTATATTGTTGTATAAAAATGGTTAAATATTGTTTGAAAGCATTAATCTCACATCACTTTCTTGACCACTATTCGTAAATAGTGTAAATAATACTAAATTGGGTGATTTTTCTAGTATTAAAGTGGTAAGATGTAATTCGGTAAAACGGTTCTCACTTAAAGTCAATGAAGATAAATGTTTGTAAAATGATGAAAATAATTAAAAATCATGAACTATTCTATCCGGCATATTTTTTCAAGTCTCTTGATAAACATTTTAAAGTTTTGATAAGATGCACCTTTAAAAACATAAAGAAATATCTAAAAAACGTTGTTACGCAAAGAAACATTTTCCTGAATGTCATTCGGTAAAACAAAGATCAGAGGCCATTTTGAACTATAGTGACATGACTTTAGTCAGGCCACATGTGATGACATCACTCAGAGGACCCCTGAAGACCGCCCAAGTTGAAGGTAAGTTTACATTTTGCTCCTAAATTTGAGATAATTACACCTTTCCATGTGTGGTACCATGTGTCACAGATTAGAGTGTCATTCGGTGAAACGTCAAAGAAGTGTTTATAACGTTTTTAATTTTAAAAACATGAAGTTATAGGTGAAATTTGAAGTTAACAAATTGAGGTCAAGGTCATTGTTGCTAATAGGCGACCAAGTAACTGCCTGTTAGGAATGAATTTCTATTAAATTTGTCATTCAGCAAAACAGAATTTGTCATTCAGTAAAACCGTTTGTCTGGATGACATCTCTTATCCCGAATGAAATCAGTGGATTTAACTGATTTCTTTCTTTCTTTATTGATTGTTTTAACATGCTATTGAGTTTGTATAACTGCATTTATTTAATTTTTAATTTAAATGTTGTATTATTATTAAAATAAAATGTTTTAACAGATGCCTGTTAAACAAGGAGAGGGGTGCATGCTTCCGTGCAAGGATAAGGACAGATCCTGTTGCTAGGGAGGAGAGACTAGCAAAGAGAAGGGACAGGTATAAATGTGAAGGTGTATGAGAGCAGTAATGGCAGTAAACAGTGTAGGATGCATTTTCTATAAGTAGGGATGATCCAATCGATCGGTCACCGATCGAGATCGGCCGATACTCACTCTCTACCGATCGATCGGTGCTCTCTAAACATGCTGATCGCGAGAGCCGATCGCATGACGTAAAATTATGACGTAAAATACATGACACTTTTCTCTGTGCGCGGCAAAACAAGCTGACAAAATGGCTTCACCAGTCTGGCAATATTTCAAGGTGTCTGAAACAGACATTAAAATAGCAGCATGCAACGTGTGTGAAGCAGAAATCCCCCGTGGTGGAACGCAACAACGACAATTTAATACCAGCTCTCCTGCATCTCTGCCCGCGGACTGACCGGTGACACACACTTCAAGTTAAACCCAACACACTTAGCTAGTTTATCTACCTCTGGAACAACCTAAACTAATTATAAATATATTTATTCTTCACTGTCAGGTCACTCATTACTGGATCAGTGAGCTGCATGAGATACTGGCAGGCTGTCAGGAGAGAGGGAGAGAGAGCGCTTCCGCTAATTTCTCCCATGTAATTATTATATTTATATATACAGTCTATGGTTATTATTATTAACCTAAACTAATTATAAATAATATATTTATTCTTCACTATCGGGTCACTCATTACTGGATCAGTGAGCTGCATGAGATACTGACGGGCTGTCAGGAGAGAGAGAGGGGGAGAGAGGAAACGAGAGCGCGTCCGCTCATTTCTCCCGTGTTATTATTATATTTATATATACACTCTATGGTTATTATTCAAAGTTAATGTAAACTTCAATAATGTACTTCATTTGAATGTAATAATTATGTTGGTTGTTGTTTGTGGAAGCGCCAGTGAATAAGCCCCATTAACTGAGTTTTAAACATCTCTTTAAATGGAAGATCCCATAGGCCCCGCCCACTCGATCGGATCGGCGATCGGTTCGGCCGATACTGATTCTGCCGATCGGCCCCAAAATTGGCGATCGGAGCATCACTATCTTTAAGCCTGAATTTGTTTTCCATATCTACAGTACAGTACCACTACAAAGTGCATTTGGCAGTTAACTTCGCTTAAATCTTTATTAAAAAGAATAAACAAATGAATATCTAATAAATAAATACATGACTAAATAAATTAATTCATAAATACTTTGTAGGTATAAACAGAGGACGCAAGCTGGACAGCATGATCATCCGTCCGTCACAGAACTGACAGCATCTGCTGCTGAAAAGAAGAGGGAACAGTGGAGGCTCAATCAGAGGCGAGGTAGGGAAAGAAAGAGGCAGGTGGAAGCTGTGATGAACCTCACACCTCTGTCTGAGGACTCTTTTGAGGAGCCTCCACAAGTTGCCCCTCCTGAACCATCTCAGCCATCCTCACTTCCTAGGCCATCTGTTTCTAGTCAGCCATCCTCACCTTGGGAGGGACCACTCTCATCCTCAACACCTGATAAGGCTTCACGTGGAAGCAAGAAAACAAACTGTGAAAACCATGCACGGAAACTGAGGGAGGAAATAGAAGAGTTAAGAAAGCAACTTTTAAGAGAAAATGTGAAGTACATCTCAAGCCTATGCCACCAATTCCGACTCCCTCCGACATGACGAACGGGCAGTATGGGGACATCTGAAACTGAGTCTGTTTTTTGATGTCAATACATGTAAAGTTCAATTATAAAGTGTTTGGTATCCTTTTTTAAATGTAGGACTACATCCAGTTATTCGATCTATGTGCAATGGCATATTGTAGTTGCAGTATGTCATTCAGTACAACGAAAGACGTCATACAGTAAAACAATGAATTTTACAACAAATATATAAAATAGTGTGTTACTTGACATAAACAATGAAATTAATGAAGGGAATTTAATTATAATAAGAGGTTTCATATGATTTGAAAGCATTTTTACCTGAACTGGAATAATGTAGGAAAAAAATGTTGACGGATGAAAAGCTATTGCCTTAAAAGACAAAATATTTAATATTTGTAGTTTTGGTGTGAAAATGTTATACCTGGATATAGATTCCTTATAGATCAATAATTACATGTTTCACTATCTGTGACTGTGTCATTGTCATTGATTTTAATATCATATGGAAAATAGCCTTGTTTTGCCGAATGACATTTTCAAGGGGTGTATACAATGAAATGCATAAAAATGCCTGATAGTGTTACCTTTTTCAGTGGGCACATGCACAAATGAAAAATACATATTTGAATTCACTCAGAAAATGTTGAAACTGACTTGCTCTTTCATTTTTATTTTTTTGCCATTTTGAAAATGTGAAATGTCACTGACATGTTTTCATATTAACCAAAGTGTGATTACGCATTATGTTCCATGAACTCTATACATGACAATGTTCAAGCCTGAATGTATGGGTAACCTGTGAAAATCCCCTCCCAAGATTTGAGGGAGTGCTGCACGAGTAACAATTGAAATTGAAACCCAATAGACCTTGTCCAGGTATGTGTCAGATCTTTTTGGACAATTTGACAGTTTTGAAGCAGGTGGAAGGAAGATGTGTCCAATAGTTTATCCATCATAGGAAGGAGACACGCAGAAAGTGACTAGACAAAAAGTTACTGTCTGGATATAGAGTGTGAACTGTCCAACAACTTGAAGCTTTCCACATGTGAGTTCACACCAATGACAGCCTGTTGGCCAAGCTTAAAAGAAAAAAATAGCCAATATCAGAATGTTCAGAACTGGTTTAGTTTGTATTTATTTTCTAAGGCAAGGCAAGGCAGGGCAAGGCAGGGCAAGGCAGGGCAAGGCAGGGCAAGGCAGGGCAAGGCAGGGCAAGGCAGGGCAAGGCAGGGCAAGGCAGGGCAAGGCAGGGCAAGGCAGGGCAAGGCAGGGCAAGGCAGGGCAAGGCAAGGCAAGGCTGTTTATATCGCACATTTCAACACAAGGCAATTCAAAGTGCTTTACAAAAATGAAAGACATTAAGAGCATTAAGAAACATATTATGAAATGATATTTAAAAACACTCATTTAAAAGCAAAGATATAATAAAAGTTACAGTGCAGTGTGAGATACACACATCTGACATGTTTAGGTCTGACTCTCATTGCTAACTTTTTTGCAGAAATAGCTTTCTTTCTACTTTCTTGTTTAACTTATCCTTGAGCTATTTCAAGTGTTTCATGCTAAACGAACCCCCCTTTGGAAAATTATAATCTGACCCCATGGTACCTATTAGTTTTCGCCGAAACTATTTCTCTTTTTTATTTGTAAATGCTCATAGTTAAGTTTACCTTGTCTTTCTAGGAATTTTTTGGTATCCTCCGTGAACCAGGGTATTGAAACCAAAACGGATTCCTGTACCCCATGGTACCTTTTAAGTTTTCGCCAAAACTATTCCTCTTTTTTATAAATGCACATTAGTTAAGTTTAAGTTGTCTTTTCTTGGACTTTTTTGGTGTCCTCCGCGAACCAGGGTCTTGAAACCAAAACGGCACACGTAGGGAACTTTAACCAACTACGAGGGGACTTTACCCCCAATAATGACTTTAACTACCTACGAGCGGACTTTAACCCCAATACACGTAGGGGACTTTAACCCTAAAAATAATAAGCCTGAATATATCAATTAAAACCAGCGGCAAAATGGCATTTAAAAACAGTCATTAAAAAGCCAAGATATTAAAATAAACATTAAAAGGAAGAATACATGGAGAAAAGTTACAGTGCAGTTTAAGATATGAATAGTTCAATTAAAAGCAGCGGCAAAAAGAAAAGTCTTCAGCATGGATTTAAAAGTAGTCTAACTGTATTTTTATTCAGATTTTGCATTGTATTACAAATCCTGAGGGGACACATTCACCTCAGGGCCAGCCCTAGACTTTTGGGGGCCCTAAGCGAGCTTTGGCTTGGGGGACCCCTCACTCTAGCGCGTTCTCACTACAACACGGAACCAACTTTTGTCTTATGATGTTAGCATAAGCACACATATTGTATAAATAAGCATGTAAACACCGTGGACCTAACATCCTCTAGGGGGGTCCTCACCTCCTCTAGGGGGGTCTGGGGGCATGCTCCCCCGGGAAGATTTTTTTTTTAAATATTGAAGTTAAAAGCATCAATCTGGTGCACTTTGAGAGCAAAATGAAGAGATCCATGGATACATCTCTCAACACCCATATGAAACAGAACTGTAAACAGATTTTTCTTTATGGATATTTTACAAATCCCTCCCCTTTTAAACTGTATTCTTGTTTTGTCATATAGTATTTCATAACTGTTTTTCATTTATTCTCTCGGGCTGTCCATCTCATAATGTTCACATAGAAACTAGCTGTCAATAGGAATATCATTCAGAAGAATTATAATTTCTTGCAAAAATCTGTCACAAAAAGAGGTTGCACATTTAAATTCAGGTGTTGTTATGGCAACGTCAGTGGCCAAACAGCCACATTTACTGCTGCAAATACATTCAAACATGCTGTCGACACGTAAAGCAGTGGCAACTATGCCACCATTTCAGCTGACTTTTTCTCAGAAATACTGTCACATAACATCCATATATTTCAGAACTAGGTTGATGCTTAGCTAAGCTAACTATGAAATACTTTAACTGACAGGACTCAGGATTAACTGTGTACTGTAAGGTAGCTTCGAGCTTCATGTCGAACAGTAAGTCAACATTTTCCAGAGAGCTTTCTTTGAAATCATAAGTTAACGCTAAAAAACATAACATTTAGTTTGTATGACAAAGTGTTTATTTAATATATCTGGTAGGGATGCTCCGATCGGTCACCGATCGAGATCGGCCGATACTCACTCTCTACCGATCAATCGGTGCTCTCTAAACATGCCGATCGCGAGAGCCGATCGCATGACGTAAAATACATGACACTTTTCTCTGTGTGCGGCAAAACAAGCTCGCCAAAATGGCTTCACCGGTCTGGCATTATTTTAAGGTGTCCGAAAAAGACAGTAAAATAGCGGTATGCAACGTGTGTGAAGCAGAAATCCTGCAGCTCCGCCCGCCGGACCGGTAAGCGCAGCGAAACACACACACAGGGAGAACCAGACCGCAGTTCATTTCCTCATATTCCAAACGAGAAATTACGGTAGCAAATCACCCGGTTCTTTACGACCAGAACTATTAACGGGATACAAACCGGAGGAACCAGGCATGGAGGGAGGTGGCAGAGACAGTGGGTGAAACTGGTAGGGTTTCGCCTGTTTGGGGAGTTTATATATATATATTGCTCGCACAAAATCCCCGGGGTTTTTTGCTTTGTATGTCGGGGGCGGGAGATTCATGTGATTGGTTGTTGGTCGCGTTGCTCGCAAAAAATCCCCAAGCTTTCAGACACGCCCAGCTCCAAGATTTTCAAGATTTTTGAAAAGCTGCTGTGTGGACGTACCGTAAGAGTTAGACCCCACACTTAGCTATTTTATCTACCTCTGGAACAAGCTAAACTAGTTATTATAAATATATTTATTCTTCACTGTCGGGTCAGTCATTACTGGATCAGTGAGCTGCATGAGATACTGAGAGGGAGAGGGGGAGAGAGGGGGGAGAGAGAGAGAGAGTGAGAGAGGAAAAGAGAGCGCTTCCGCTCATTTCTCCCGTGTTATTATCAGACTTTATATATAAATGGACGTAGGGTCCGTGACGTCACCCATAGGATTCTGCAGAGTTGCAGTGAAGCCCTAAGTAGGCGGAGTCGGCTACTAACGGCTCGACAGTGACGTCAGAGTCTAACTCCCGCCTTCTCCAGCCTGCTCCAAATAAGGGCAAAGAGGCGGACAGGGCGGGACCTGCTGCCAACGAGCGTGACGTTCCAGACCTAGCTCAGGCTAAGAAGCTAAGCTAACATGCTCTCAGTATTAAGCTAACAACCTATGCTAACAACACAGTCTATGCTAACAACCCAGCTTGCAGTCACCGCTCCTCGTTCCCGGCATATTCTGAAGGTAAGATACCCTGTAACTTTACAAAACTTGTCCTTTTGATTTAAATGTTCTTGAACCAACACTATACAATTGTTTTTTAAGTGCTTCACCGTTTTTTAAATATAAATGTCATTTGTAACTAAACTTTGTAAACTAGCAGAGATATGGCCAGTGTTGCGTGAATTAAATGTAATTAATGAAATATTATAATGAAATAATAAGAAAAAAGAAGATGGCAACCTCCTCCACGCCAAACTGCACAACCTGTACATTGATGGTCCTGGCTTACTTTACATGACTTCAGATGGTTGACATTACACACAAACATACTATACATACTATACATATGTATATATATATATATATATATATATATATATATATATATATATATATACATGTGTGCACAATTGTAGATAAACAGCACACAGTATATAAATATATATATATATATATATATATATATATATATATATATATATATAAACTGTGTGCTGTTAATCTGTATTTTGAGGTTTTGCTCTCTTGTTACTTTTAACGATATAGGTGTGATTTGATAGTTATTTTGTATGTTATTGTCAAAGGAACAAAATGAGCAACCCTTTATACTTAATTTGATATTCCTCATTATCTGAAGCATTTGTTACTCTCATTTATTTTCCTCCCATAGTGACTGTATGGATAATCGGAGACAGCTATGTCCGGCGTGGAGCCCAGAGAGCTACAGAGACCATCGGCAGCAACCTTGGCCTCCACCTGCGCGTCTGCCGGTTCGGTTGGGGTGGACTGCGCTAGAGAGGTGTCCTCCCTTTCTTTTCCAACTACCTGCGAGGAAGAGCAGTCCCGGATGTCCTCCTCATCCACTGTGGCGGCAATGACTTGGGGGATGTGCCCAGTGTTTAGTTGCTGAACCAGATGAAGGAGGACCTGCACCAGCTTCACCATCGGCACCCTGGCATGAAGATCATGCTCTCCCAGATCAACCAGAGGCGCCGGTGGAGGGCTGGTGCAAATCCTGTCAAAATTGACAAGGCCCGGAAGTTTGTTAACAGTGTTATGGCTACTTTTGTTCATAGCCTAAATGGTGTCATTGTTGACCACTCCAACATTAGACATGACAGTCCTGGGCTTTTTTTGCGAGATAGAGTTCATTTCACCCCTAGGGGAAATTATATTTTTTTAAAGTCACTCGCCAATTGCCTGAAAGACCACCTCCAAAGACTGTGAACTGCTAAAATGTAAATATCACTGTTTTTGGATTTGGCCTTTAGAGTATGTATTCTAAGGCCCTTGCTAAGCCCAGACTGTCATGGCTAATGTTGAGTTAGTTATTACATCTGTAGCCATAACACTGTTGTCATGGCTGCTCTTCCTCTTCCCCACATCCCCCCCCCCCCCCCCCCCCCCCTCTTCCCCCAATGGACTCTGTAGCTCTCCAGGCCCATGCTGGGCATGGCTTTCTGTCAAACCTTTTATTTTGTATTTGTTATGATGTTTTTTGTTATTTTATTTGTTAAAATAATTCTGTATTTATGTAAATATTGAAAATAAATTACATTCATATTTTCACTTATTTTGTCTACTGCTTACTGAAAATGTTAGCTATCACATCCAAATGGGACTATCAAATGAAAGGATAAGCTTACCATACAATACAGAAAACATTACACATTAAGGCTCAAATCTTTTCCCAAGCCGTAGCAGTCTGAAAAGAGTCCCAAGTTTAAAAACACAAAATCTTGACAATGAATACTACGCTGTCATTTATCAGTGACAATGCAAACGACAAGAAGGTCTCCCCTAATCCCATGTATTTTGGCATCAACTATGTCATAAGCATACCATAGAATGTAATTATGAAGTGCAATACCCACAATCCCTACAGGGTTGTAACGTCACAGAAGATAATACCTTTTAGAGAGTTTCCAAATTGTTCAGTATGCAGATAAATATTTGTTTTACAATAGAAACATTTTTCTCCATAAATGTTCCCACATGTTGTGAGCATCAACTTTAAATCTTTTGTCAACAAATAAAAAACATCTTAATTTCCTTTACGACAACATTTTGTTTATAACACCACTACATTAACAATAAGCATAGGAAAATGATACATGTCAACATTTAAGATTGTGCTTTTACTCTTTATTTAATCAGATCTTTTTCACATTGAAAAAGTGATAAACACACAAGCCACATTGAAAGTTACAACTTGCATTTTATGAAAAGTAAAGGTTTCGAATCATTTTATGACTTAAGTACACTAGAAAATAAATTAAAGATGTGCAACAACTGTATCAGTAATTAAAATGATATAACTTATGTACAGGGTTGGGACGGCTACTTGCCAAAAACACAGCCAGTAACTTCATGTGAGTATCAAGATATAAAAGTAATGTAACCTGATGACTTTCTTTTTCTTTTGGATTACCTCAATATCAAATGCAATGCAAATAAACACAGGAGAGAAGAAATATTAATCTCATTTTTTTACTTAAATGTATAATATAATACCATAAAGCAGATTCAGGGAGTAGGTGCATTAGATTCACGATTAAAGTATTAGCCTACAGAACAGTACGGCTTCCAGAGAAGAGATACACTTTGATCATTTTACAACAAACAGCTCTTTTTAGGTTTTGAATAAGATTGTAATCCTGAGTTTCCCTATTATTAAAAAAAGTAAAACTAATCTGATTACATCTTTTCCTATGTAACTAAGGATTACACTTTCCTTTTTTTCTATACGATCTTGATTCGTGTTAGATGTAATCCATTACTGCCTAAGCCAATAAAAGTCATAACTTTTGGAAAATTGTCTCAAGTTATAAGTTATGCCTTCAATCTCTTTCACGTGGAGAAGACATCACATTGGACGAGGCGTTGCAACTTCCCTCAAGCGTCCTACATGAAAGAAAGATCACATGTTAAAAATGTGTGCACAAACTATTCAGTATGACCCATTATACTTTAAAGCCCAAATGTAAGAGTGAACAGAGGCGGAGTCTGCCTGCTTTCCAATTTGTTTTGTTTGTTGGCTGCTGCTACCCAAACCAACATCCTCACAAGCATTGACTGTTGGAATGTCATTATACTCCACATGTGGAACAACAAAGGCTTCTTCAGGTGTGTCTTGTATCATAATGATATTGCTCTGATCAGCAGCAAGACTGTTTTCACCACTACCATGGTCTACATCTGCAACCTCCTCATTGCTATTAACAGTCGAACTAGGACTGTCACTTACCTCGTCATTGTTACTCACCCTGCTTTTCCTTCTAGGCTGTTGTTCTTTGCCATTGGTGAAATAGAAAATGGTGGGCACTGCAGTGTTTTTCAGGCATCTCCTTCCCTAATAAAAATAATAAACAAAAACACATAAAATAACTTTTTGAGGTCTGCAGATATTCAACTTTCTTTTGAATAATGTTGTTTTAAATTTAAGAGTGCATTATAAAAGACAATAGATAGCCAACATGTTAACTATGCAGTTAATCCATTCAACAATTACGTGTTTCAAAGATTCAGATTCAAAGGATTTATATGCATATGCACATAGGCTACAGTGTAGGAATGGCAATGAAAATAATCTGTCCCGAGCTCCTCCAACGATGCAACATAGTTATATAAGACATAAAACAATGAAATAAATTCAAAATTAAATTAAGAATAATAAATTAGTGCAGGCAGAAATCTATATACACGTAAATATAATAAGACATATGCAAGAACAGAATGTAAAGATAAATATTGTATAGTAAAATGAAATCCTTTTTTTTTTACAGTGATAGCTGTTAAGATAAATAAGTTATAAGATGACAACAGATGAATGAATGTTGCTATTACAATAATGTAAAAAAGGTAATATAATTCATCTGTTTTTAACATAGAGTATGTGGGGGAAAATGGCAATTCTCTATCTATGATAAATAGTCTTTGCATAAATTGAAGAGAAATGTGATGGTTTGCAAAAAAATTCGTTATACTTAACTGGCAAATTCTTAATTTGGCCTTTAATCAAAAGAACATTACTCATCACTGATGTGCAAGCTGTGCCATATCAATTATTTAGCATTGTATGATGTATAACATGTATTTAATTAGTAACAACAATTTACACTCACAAATGGAACCAAGTTATTTAAAAAAAAAAAAAGGATCTGTACCCATGTGTCCGTGCTGAAGTGATGACTCTCAAAGTGTTCACTGCACAGGCGAGAAGAAACGTTGGGGGTCCATTTATTCCTCCGGATGTTCAGCACCCACTGGTCCAGCCTGTCTGGATCACCTAAAGTAAACCTTTATTCAAAAATACATGAAAACCGACCCAAAGACAACAGGAGGGTTAATGCCATATTCTCTTAATAACGCATGAACAACTTTTACAAATATTTCTCTATAGTCTGTGTTGGTAAATGTAATCTAGGTTGCACATTTCCTGCTGAAATACATGCATACCAAGTTACTGCGTGGCACTTTGGTTTTGATAAAACAGTGTAGTTCCACTATATAAACGTTACATTCATAATCAAACGAGACAATATGCAAGATAAATAGCTATTTGTAGTTATTCTTAATGCTTGTCATTCACACGTTAAGAAAATAAAATAAGTACCGATACATAGCAGAACAATTGTGGCGATGTTCAGCTTAATAAGCCTTGTTCAACATCAACAACATGTTTTTTTCTGCTGTAAAGTTGGGCATTTTAACATGGGGGTCTATGGAAATTGCTCCTTTCTGCAGCCATCGCCTATCGGCCAATATATGAACTGCAGTGTGTGGCACTTCCGTATTGGCTTCACGGCTCTACCCCACAGTTTGCCGCTTGGTTATTATCCAAAGTGAATGTAAACTTGAATAATGTACATCATTTGAATGTAATAATTAAGTTGATTGTTGTTTGTGGAAGCTCCAGTGAATGAGCCCCATTAACTGAGTTTTAAACATCACTTTAAATGGAAGATTTAAAGTGATGTTTAAATCTTCCATTTAGGCCCCGCCCACTCGATCGGAAATTGCCGATTGGAGCATCCCTAATATCTGACTATAACTACTTGCTAACGGTTTAGCTTATCCCCGCGATTCAAAGTAACGTTAACGTAGCTGTAATTTATGCTATGTTCGCATAACTTGGAAGTTTACTGACATTTACATACCTTGTTCTCCTGGCTCAAGTGGTGGCTCTGGGGTTGTTGTGTGAGCCACCGCTTGAGAATTGTCGTCTGTCCGACTTGACAGTTTATTTTAAACATTGTCACAGCTCACAGGATACGTACCTGTCAGCCAATAAGACAGATGTTTATTTCCATTCAACTCTCTGGTTGGTCTGGTGTCTTGCCTCCGTTGCATTCACTGAACACGGGAAATTACAGAAGGCAACAGAGGGACTATTTTATTTTGAACATCATTATTTAATAATAACAACTATTTATGAGAAGCAGCTGCGGAGATGAATTGGCGGGAACCAGAAGTAGGTCAGCCACGCCCAGTCCGGGAGACAAACACAGACAGACAGACAACAACAGACAACAAACAAAAAGGGAAGCAGAAGGAGGGAGTACTGCAAATCCTTACATCGTGTCTGTGAGTCCTGACTCTCCATTGCTGCAGAAGTTTCCCTTACAAATTGGCGTTGTCGGCAGGATACCAACACATCTTCAGAACTGGTAAGTGTAATTTCAAATCCACATTTGGACATTGCCTTACCAGAATCTGTGATTGACGGTATCCTAAAATAATCTGTGAAACTCAGCGGTTGTGTTTCATTTTTTGGTTAATGAACATTTGGCTGATTGGCTCTGTGCATGCTGCTTGGGACGAAAATACCATACAAGCATGCAAAGCTTATGTTCAGAGTAACCTTAAAGAAATACATCAGTAAAGTGGAGCTTCTGTATGAAAGCAATGTAAAGATTTGTATTGAACGAATCGCCGAATTTTCAGCGGCCAACACAGCAGTTAAAAATAAGCAGCCTGAGATATTTCCCCCCATCGCCTCTGTCAGCACGGTGCCAGCAGCAGCCGCGGGGGTGTGTGTAAATATTCCCCCGTTGTTGGGTGGCTGCAGCCGTGCAGCTGAGAGGAAGAAAGTCACAGCTTTTTGTCTATATCTTTAACTCACACCAGCGCCGTCTCTATTAAAAACGAGATGGTCTAAAAGCACTCGTTGTTTGTGACTGTCTTCCACATTGCTGGCAAGGCTGGGGCAGCGCGAGGTGCGTGCATCACCCGATGTGCCACAGCTCTCTACTCTGCTGGAGGAACATTTCCTACGTTGCTTGGAAGTGTTGCCTACGTTGCTGGACCAGCTGGTGGCAGTCTGGGGTGCATACATACAATTATAGGCTAATTGATCACGTGTGGGCAGTGGCAAGCAAGTGTAGAACAAAACTGTGTTTCATCGTTGTGATGAACTCGATGGCGGGTGTATAGGCTGGTCGTGTAGGACTACAGTTAACTGGGCTGTTGTTGGGCTGTTGTTCCTGGCATGCCTGCCCCACTTTGAGAACCACTGAGCAGTGTAATACAAGTTGTTAGTAGCCTTAAGGGCCTACACAGTTGTTATGCTATGCCACATTGTCCTTCACTGGATGTATAATGAGCTGCACTAAACTACATTTTAGCATTTAAAATACCTAGCCATTCTTTTGCGGTTATTTTGGTCAAAGTAGTGTAACTCATTACAATTCAGAGACAGTAATATTGTAATGTAACTTATTACTTTCAAAAGACTAATAAGTAATATGTAATATATTATATTTTGAAAGTAACTTGCCCAACACTGGTCCCAATTAACCCACATGATCGCATATCTTTTAAGGGTTCTGCTGTTATGTTGAAAAGGATATCTGTCTTTGTTTTTTAATCAGTATTAATCGAACTTTCTTCCTGAACTCAAAATTCATTTTAATCTCAACTAAAACTGCATCTTCCATGGATCTGACGTTATGGTGGTGAGAAAAATCTGTCCACAGACAGAGAAACACACAGATAGAAATATAAAGGCTTGGTTCCCACTATAGTATGTTTCTCTGGGAGCACATTTTGCAATGACACACACAAAAACAAGGTCAAAACAAAACCAGAGTCACTGAGCGGCATGTTAGAATTACAATGAAAATGGACTAGGGTTGATAATAATAAATATTATTTAAACTCAACAGACACACCTTCACATATTCTGTTTACCTACGTATACATGATATTGGCTTTTCTTTTGAGCTTCTCTTTGAAGAACCCACAACTCTTTGAACTGCCATGTTAAGTTGGCTGTCGTGTCTGCAAGGTAATCTTGCTGAGTTAAAAGTGAAAGTAACAGACAGCCAGGGAGTGATTTTATGGCTGAGAGAAAGAACAACACTTAATAATTCTGCATCTAGTTCACAGAATCTAAAAGAAGCCCTTAGTTTTTGGGAACATCGTGATCTGAATTCTTTGTATCTTCGTTCAGCCTCATTGTGTCATATCTTGGCTTTCACACAACTCTTCATGGCCATGTCCCAACAACCAGATTATGGAAAAGATTAGGAAACACTTTTGACAGTTCTATTAAATCTGATTAGTGGATATGTTATGCATATTTTCTGTTTATGGAATGGGGAACAGAAATGGAAACAAACAAATCATTTCAGAAATATTTTAAATGAGATTATAGGTAAAATATTTTTGCTGTAAAAAAAGTTTGAGTTCGATGATGGGTGTATCTGTGGATAGATTTTGTGAGTGCAATAGCGTATCAACCGTGTAAAATGAAGTCACAAACTTTAAGTTAAGATAAAAATGAATGTCAAGGTCCAAGATGGGCCTGGTCTGAGCAAGGGGGGTGCACCGTTGGACAGATGTTGTGAATGCAAATGTGTGTCAATTAAACAGGATGTCTCAAAGTCACAACAATGTAAAATATGAGTTTAGTCTGAGCAGAGCCTTGCACCACACTTGGCTCGCGATTCCATCTGAAAATGGTCTTTAGTTTTGCAAGCAATTGTAATTATGCTTTGGCTATAGTACAGTATAATATGTGTTTCAATAGACAGCCTGGTGGGAGCTAATGGAAGTTAGTTTTGTGAAGAGAAAAAGAAAATGTATGGTTTGTTTGCTCTGCACTTGTGTGTGTGTGTGTGTGTGTGTGTGTGTGTGTGTGTGTGTGTGTGTGTGTGTGTGTGTGTGTGTGTGTGTGTGTGTGTGTGTGTGTGTGTGTGTCTCTGTGTATGTAATGTGTGACAGAAAACAAGTAATTCCAAGGTATCCAGATATGCGTCACTCTATCCTGAGAGCCGAGAGGGTTGTTTTTAGAAATAACAGACTGGTGAGAGTAGGAGGAGGGTTCTTTGACTTTTCCCTTTTCCCCCCTCTTCTCACATCTTTTACTTTCTTATTTTCTCTGTCTTTCTTTCTGACCACAGGCCCTCTTACTTCCCCCTACTTGCATTTAAGAGGGAAAGCATCATAAGAGATGCTGTATTTCTTTTCAGACTCCTAATCCCTTTTCTATTCATCTTCTTTTCTCCCATCCTCTCTCTTCCACCAGACAGTAAAATGTCAAACACATGATTATCTGCCTCTCTCTCACTTCCAGCTGCCCTTCTCTTCCTTCTTTCTTTTATTTATAACCTTAGGCTCTGATGGTCCTTTAATCAAACTCATTAAAAAGCAACTTTATCTTGGTTTCCTGAAATTAATTAAGTGTTTGACAAGTGTAAGTTGGATTCTTTAATACAGTGCATATGGTTTTGAGGGGTGTTGAAAACTAGGTCAAACGAATATAAACACTGAACATTCAGTTTTAACTATAGATCCTTTATGTAAGCAGTCTAAACAGTTATGCCCCACAAGGACTTCTAATGGGAAGGTTAATTGCTAATCACAAACACTTTTTAGCACAGTTATGGACTCGAGTCACAAGACTTTGGTGCCATACCGCCGAAGATTAGATCTCTGCAAAAGCTTCTCGACAAATCCATCACCCAATCGGATCAAATTTGTCACACAATATTGACAAACTGTCGCTTGTTTTAGAGGTGGTAACAGACAAAGATAAGCAGGATTTGGCTAGATGTAACAGAAGAAGAAAATATGTCTTGTGTTGTTGTTTTTGGCTGGATTTTGATGGACCTTCTGTTTTTGTTTTACAGCGATGTTAAGCCATTAAGTCACTTCTCAAGTTAAGATAATACATCACAGTCAGAAGAAGACCTGAAACATTTTTGTGATGGATATTCTGGACAATATTCACCCTTTTATACCCTAGAATGAGATATAGTGGAGATCTCCAAGCATCTGCTGTGTAAAGCAGACCTTAAACAGAAAACAAATTGTCTGTGGATCAACTACAATTCCTATAGGGAATCAATTCAAATGGTTTGTGATGATCTGCCTTTCATGGAAGGCCAAGCAGTTAGGAACCGTTAGGGAGCAAAGCAGGAATATCTACACCTAAACAAGATCAAAGTATTCTGCACAGCTGCAGCAGACCAGAGGCCTGTACTACGAAGCTGGTTCAACCTAACCTGGATATGTTTGAGTTAGCCGGTTGGCCAAATCCAAAACATACGCGCTCTCACTAAGCGGTCCTACGACGCTGGTTATCAAGTGGATCGCTCAAGCCAGCCGTGCCCTATCTAGTTAGGTGCGCGTTCACATGAAAGGGGTGGTATTTAGAGCATTCGACCAATCACAAACATGGACAAGCGTACTGACAGCGCAGCGTCATACTTCCTGAATGAAAAGTGAACTTTAATATTAGTCAAATATGAAGAAGTTAAACTTTAAATATCCATGACTTAAACACTTTATCCAGGATACAAGCCACATAGCTGCACCTGCAAGGTGAATACAGTTTGAATGCGTACATTAACAGGTTTATGATATCACTGCCCCGTCTAAGACACGATCTGACTTTAATTACATTTGACTCAAGTGTTTCGTCAACTTAATGTGTTGCTTAAAATAATACTTCTGCATATGTGACACTGTGAGTGTTGCACGGCCAGATACGGCTCAAGAAGCTGACTCAGATAAGGAAATATATGATACATTATTATGTGATATGAATGATAATGGAACACATCGACGTCTGCACTCACTGTGCCGTTAATGTACTTAATGTTACTTTGATCCGGTTACTTATGTTGTGGCAGATATTTAATTAAGCTTTCTTAACGCTAATGTTATAATAGTCAGATTGCTCTGAAGATGGGAGGTGATATTCTATTAATGTTCACGTTCACACAGTCGGTGATTTTTGCCGGCCGTCTTTCCTGCAACGGCAGTTTTTCTGTATTTCCTTTCTCCTGTAATATGACTTGATCGCTTTAAACTCCGCACACTGAGCTCTGATTGGTCAGCAGGCAGTGCTTTCACTGAGTTGATCTCTTAGCCTGCAACCTAACCTGGGGCCTATAGGCTACTACGAATCAGCATTTTCGTTTAGCAAGCTAACTTCAGGGATTTCCGGTCCTACGAAGCTGGTTCACTTTTTAGCGGGCTAGATAACTTATTCTGAACGGCTAGCCTGCGCCACTATACTGTTTATTTATTTAATGTATAAACTGCCCATATTGTTCATGTACAACAGTGTTCACGTAAGCCTGCACATTGATTTTATTTTTCATTGAATGTAACCGTTTCAATAAGGATAAATCTATTACAGGTTGAGGTAGAAATCATGGTGGAACAGCTGATAACAACAGTGTGCAGAGTTTAAAGCGATCAAGTCATATTACAGGATAAAGGAAACAAACTGCCGTTGCACTTCAAATCACTGACTGTATGAACGTGAAAATGAATAGAATATTACCTCCCATCTTCAGAGCAATCTGACTATTATAACATTAACGTTAAGAAAGCTTACTTAAATATCTGCCACAACATAAGTAACCGGATCAAAGTAACATTACGTAGCTTACAGTCCGCGGCACAGTGAGTACAGACGTCAATGTGTCCCATTATCATTCATATCACATCATAATGTAGGCATATCATATATTTCCTTATCTGCGTCAGCTTCTTGAGCCGTATCTGGCCGTGCAACACTCACAGTGTCACATACTGTATGCAGAAGTATTATTTTAAGCAACACATTAAGTTGACGAAAAACTCCAGTCAAATGTAATTAAAGTCAAATCCACTCGATTCGTAGTATACGGCAGTTTAAACTGTATTTCCTATACATTCAATGAAAAATAAAATCAATGTGCAGTTTTACGTGAACACTGTTCAACATGAACAATATGGGCAGTTCATACATTAAATAAATTAACAGTATATGTGGCGATATGCTCCAAGTGGAAGCGATTCGCCATTAAAGCAAAGAAGAAGAAGAACTCCGCACAGTTGATCTCTTATCCTGGAACCTATCCTGCTTCGGCACAGGCTAGCCGTTCAGAATAAGTTATCGAACCCGCTAAAAAGTGAACCAGCTTCGTAGGACCGGAAATCCCTGGACGAAAATCCCGATTCGTAGTATAGGCCCCTGGTTAGCCGCACAGCATAAGTTACCATGGAGATCTAGCCCGCTAAAAAGAGAACCAGCGTCGTAGGACCGGAAAGCCCGAATTTTCCCTGAAGTTAGCCCGCTAAGTGAAAATCCTGCTTCGTAGTACAGGCCTCAGCTCAGCTTTAGAGGAGAGAGCTCTTTGCCACATACTGAATGAATCTAATATTGCCACAGTAAATCCTACACAGAACCTTTCACCAGCATGTGCCTGAAGTCACATTTCTGAGGTAGCTCAATATCTGTGCTCGCATAGTTGAAAGACAGTGTGAAAAGCTCTTGGAAACATATCTGATGCAACAGATAAGTGTGGACTCTGAAAGGATAGTCAGAGGCCATCAATGTTTTGATAAGGGTTTGAAAGGAAAAACAAATTCAGGCTGACTGAGCCTTTGAGAAAACAATAAGGGACAAAAAAAAGAACTGACAAACATCACAAACTAATTTGTCAAGATATTTGACAATCTTGAACAAAAGCAAAGGCTTACTTAGAGTCATCCTACATTTAAAAAAATTTAAAGATACAGTCAGAGCTATAGACGAAACAATCTCGGTTCCTGAAATCAGTTTTATTCAATGCACAGCAGGAACTACCACAACACAAGATATGCTCACAATTATTTTTCAAAGATGAAATGCAGGCAGAAAAACTAAATCTTGTGACCTGCAAAATAATTCACATCAGAATGAAAAGAGACCTGCGGCAGACAAATGATTGATTAGAGTGACAAAGCAATAGTCAAATAAATTAGGCCAGCACACAGTGATTAGTACAGATGGGCCAACACACTGGAAGAACCCAACCAAATAGCAGCCTGTGCTTCCAGAAGAGGGAAGCTAAATGAGCTGAATGAATTAAATGGGTCACTTGGGTATAGAAAGGCCATTAGCGTTGATTGGGGACTGTTTATTTTGGCACAGAAATTCAAAGAGATTAAAGTGTCTAAAACAAATCATGCAAACAGACAGACATGTGAAGCGAGTAAAAGTTGGTTTACTTCGCTTTGTGCTGCACCATAACCCATGATGGGACTTAAAGCACCCTTATGCATCTCCTGGTTTCCAAACAGCCCACATCGCTCTGAGGGGATTGGGTAAAGAAAGGGATCTAATGGACATTTTCTCTTTATGTTAAGAACACTTCTTAATGAGCAGAATGGGATTTGAAGATTCAGCCTATCCAACCCAAGGTCATGGATTCCTATAATTGCCCAGCTAATGGAGTCACAGACTACTCTCCGTGCTTCATACTTTGGCATGCAACCCATACGATCAATAGACCTTCTGTTCAGAATGCAATGGGGAAACAGTCCATGCTCTAGCAGAACTATAAAGAGAGTAGACATAAGGTATTACATAAGGTCCCCCTCTTCACATCATAGTGAGACATGTGAGACATTGAGAGAGAACGACTGAGCAAAATTGGCTCCTAAAACCCCAAACCTAACTTAATTTTGACCTCCAGTACGATAAAGGAGTGCTGTGAGCAGGGCTGGACTGACAACAAAGACAGAGGTGTGTTCATGACGGCAGGGTATGGGTGTTTGGTTAATTTAAATAAAGGCTAAAATCTCAATGTTAACTTGTCAACATACTGCACATTAATAGTCAATGAAGTTTCATGTCTTAACTTTCAAGATATTTATTTTTTGTTCGGTTTAATATTGATTAAGCAGGGACAATAAGCAATACATATAATTTATCAGCTATACACACAAGCTAACTTCAACTGTGAGGCAGACCATTATTTAGCTAAATACAAAGAAAGAAGCTAGCGGAAAACAACAACAGGTGATATCATCAGCTTAGAATGGTGAAAATAATATGTTTGTCAAAACTTGTGAGTCACCGCAACTTTGAGAAATCCCTGAGCCAACAGTCATGAAATGAACACATACCAATTGTAGCTGATTGGTTCATAAGTAGGCAATATTAGCTACGCACTCACGCACGCACGCACACACATACACACAATCAAAGGCAATATCAACTGGCAGAAACAATACACACACACACCTACACACATACACACACACACACACACACACACACACACACACACACACACACACACACACACACACACACACACACACACACACACACACACACACACACACACACACACACACACACACAGACACACAATCAAAGGCAATATCAACTGGCAGAAACAATAGTAAAACGCTATTCAAAAAACTAATTAAACAAGGGAAAAAATAACACCCACCCTGATAAAAAGAACAAGGTCTGATTCTAATTAGGGAGCCCATAATCAGCAATATCAGCATTAGCATTACAGACAGGCATCAGAAAAATAAATGTCCAACCCGACATAAACTCAATTACTACAGGGCTGATTGTCCTTTAACAATAACCATAACCATAAGGAGGTCGTATAAGTGAGTGTTTAGGACAAAAGCGTGACAGACCTTAAGCATTATTTACATTTAAAAGGCTGTTACACAAGCTCATTTTGTGATTTGAGTTAATTTAAATGAAAGTATTGTTAATGTTGCTTTGTTTTGTCAATCCTTTGTTCTCTCTGATTTAGATGGAAAATCATCTTAATCATAATAAAATGAGAAAACAAAGTCTCAAATATGACAGATTGAATGAAACCGGGTGAATTTAGATTGACTGGACGAGAAGGCTTTTTTTAACTTGTGTTTCAGAGTGATGAGAAGTGAATTAGACAGGACTCTGTTTAAACACAGCTCTTCCCCGTGCCACTCTAAATATCCACTTTGTAGCTACGGTTACGCTGCACACGGCCCACAATGAACTGATTCTTCTTTCTCTCAACGGTTACTTTTACTTTTTTGAAACCACCCTTAATTTAGTGCTTCATATTTTAGACTGTTTTACATATAGAGTAACCATAAAGCTTAAGGGACACATGTGACATAATGCTGAAATACAGTTGAAGCTGCAGGGGGGCATAAGGAAAACTCACTATATCCTCCACCTTGGCAAATGTATACATGTAGTCTGTTAGCTTAGGGGTGAAAAATCCACAAGTGGAAGTCCTTCTTAGTTCTACAGATATAATGTACACCTGGAAAAGGATTTGTTGCACAGATTATGGCAAAAGAGGTTTTCATTTCATTTCAAACCTTTATTTAGACAGATAGGTCCCTTGAGATCATGGATCTCTTTTACAAGGGAGACCTGCATCAATTTAGTTTCACATGAAAGATAAAAACAACATAAAAAGAAACAATAGAGGACATCATATTTACATATTCACCAACACTTACAAACACCCATAGTGTCATAAAGCATTTCGTGCAGACGTGCCTTAAAAACATTCAGAGAAACAAAATTGCACAATTTCAATTTGGACTGTAGGCTGTTCCAAGCAAGTAGAGCTGCGCACATAAAAGCTGTCTTATCTAAGACAGTCCTCACTCTTGGTACATCTAATAAGACTACATCCTGTGATCTCAGACAATAGCTGCTTGCAACTTTCTGCTTTACCAGAGAACAGATGTAATACGGGAGTTTGCCCAACATAGCTTTATAAATAAAAGTGTACCAGTGACTGAGCCTCCGTACAGAGAGTGATGGTAAACCTGCCTTGGTATACAGTGTACAGTGATGTGTAAGCGTTTTACAATTTGTGACAAATCTCAGAGCACTGTGATACGCAGCATCCAATTTGCTCAGGTAATTGGCAGGTGCATTCATATACAACAAATCACCATAGTCCAGCACAGGTAAAAAGGTCACAGTGACTAGCCTTTTCCTGGCCTTAAGCGAGAAACAGGACTTGTTTCTGAAAAAGAACCCTAGCCTAACCCTCAGTTTTTTAAGCAGGTTATTGACATGAAGTTTAAAAGAGAGACAATCATCAAGCCAGATACCAAGGTATTTGTAACAGGCAACAACTTCAAGTGTTGTTCCTTGCGTAGTTACAATATCTGAAACAGGCTCTGGTGTCTTTTTTGCTTTTGAAAAGAGCATTACCTTGGTTTTATCCACATTTAAAAGAAGCTTTAATTCAGAGAGCTGAGTCTGAATAGTGTTAAAAACAGCCTGTAATTTAACAACAGCCTCTTTAATGGAGGGACCTGCACAATACATCACAGTATCATCCGCATAAAAATGTAAAGTAGCTTCATCCACATTATCACCTACGCTGTTAATATAAATGGAGAATAAAAGTGGTCCTAAAACAGAACCTTGTGTTACACCATTAGAAATGTGTAACCACTCAGAAGACAGTCCATCAAAATGAACACATTGGGACCTTTCAGAGAGGTAGTTCACAAACCACCCCACTGCATGGCTGGATATGCCAATACTGAGTAGCCTCTGCTTTAAAATGCGATGATCAACGGTGTCAAACGCTTTGGAAAGGTCAATAAACAGAGCTGCACAACTCTGCTTATTATCTAAAATACTAGTAATGTCATTTATCACTTTCATTGTCGCAGTGATGGTGCTGTGTTTCTTTCTGAATCCTGACTGGTGTTTAGACAGGATAGACATAAAAACTCCTTTACTTGTTCACTCACAAGTCGTTCGAGCACCTTAGCCAGAACTGACCATTTTGAGATTGGCCTATAGTTATTTAAAATAGTTGCCTCCCTTCCTTTCAGTAAAGGCAAGACATAAGCAGACTTCCATACTTTTGGGATTGTATTTGTGCTGAGGGAGAGGTTAAAAAGAGAAGTAAGAGGTGGAGCAATAAAATCTGCAGCTATCTTTAAAAAGAAAGGTTCTAAGTTGTCCGGGCCAGCCGGTTTCCTAGGATCTAACTTGGATAATGCTTCATGAACAATACCAATAGTTAAAGGAGTAAAACTGAAAGGGTTTTCCAGACCACATTGTTCAGAGTCAAGGATTGGAGCGTTCACAGAAGCAGAAGTACAGTCAGTGACAGAATCAAACAGAGAGCCACAAGACACAAAATGCTTATTAAAGCAATTTAGCATAGTAGCCCTGTCTGATATAATGCCAGATACTGTGGTGAGGCACGGAGGTAGCTCATTTGGGATATCAAAATGAGCTGGTTAGGTTAATATGTGTTGAATTAGCTTGAAATGCTCTGACTGACTGAAAGCATGAAGAATCTGCTGCTTACTTTGGTCAAAGAAATGTCGCTAATGCAAGCTGAGCGGCCTAATAGCAGGGACAGTTAGCTACAAAGCAAGCAGTGAGTGAGCTTGAGCAAGCAGTGAGTGTGCTGACTGACTGACACACATCCCTAGAAATTCCTGATCTACATTCAAGTGTCCCTGAAAGTAAATCCTGAGACTTCTGGGACGCGTCCGGTGAGTCACGGCGTTAGAGGAGCTCGGACCAAAACCGCGGTGCAGCCGCGACGCGGCGCAGACGGACCCAGTGGAAACTGGGGGTAAGGCACCCTTTGCTTGGTGCAACTTCTTCATTTTTGCTGAAATGCTTAGAGTTTCCAGGAAATATGTCTATGCAAATGTCGGCCAAGTCGCCTTCTCAAAGAAACTTTTAGGTGGCATTGCCAAAATATTACAGTCTTGTAGGAGAACTCGTGTCCACATTAGTCAATCCACACCCTTGTGGTCTATTGTGTGGAAGTGATTGTTATGCCAAATCCTCTTCTTTAACTCCAGTCTTTGGCAATGACTAATACAGCGCATTCAAAGCATGATATGAAATTGTTCCAGTGTGCTTAAAAATAATCGCGGAATGTGATTCATGAAACGCACATGAACTGTTGTCCAAAAATGGTTTCTAAGTTAATGATGAAACCTTTGTTAAGTGCCCAAATGAATGCAGGATGCTTGCCTAACTGTTTTATAATAGACCTCAGGGACCTATAGTTGGTATAGATCTCTATGTAGGGCTGTCAGACAGCTAACTTAAGCCTGCTGTCAGCTTTCTGATAAGTTATAGTACTCAAGAATTATTTTTTAGTATGCGTCTCTTTTACTCTCTCCAGTGCTCAACACTATTTTCCCCTCAAAAGCTTTGATGTTTCTCTCTTCCACTCTTCCCTTATGTCTGTATTCTAATCCACTTAGTCTCCCTTTTCTGTCTCTCTTTCCTCCCTGGCCCTCTCTCTCTCTTCCCAATCCTTTCCTCCCTGTAAAACTCAGGTGAAACTTCCCAAGTTTAGAAGCTGCTTTTCTCTGCTCCTGTATCCTATCATCTTTCCCTCCCATGCCAGGTGATTAGCAGCTGCTCTCCTCCACCTTTGTCCTTCCCTCCCCCTTCTGCTGTCTTACTGAGAAAATGATCCTGACTTATAAGGAAGCAGGATATTTCAAACAGCTGAGTGAAGAGAAAGGGAGAGACACATATGAAAGACAGGAAATGGGAAGAAGATAAAACAAAAAATGGTTACTGATGAATTGACACAGGGAAGACACTTAAATCAAGCTGTGCCTACAATGACAATTAATTTATAGGATAACCAGAATAAAAAAAGTTCAATGCCGACAAGTATGCAGACTGACAAGCGGAACCATAGCGGAAAATAGAACATAAAGGGCAGAAGCTAACAGAAAACATGGAAGTGGCAGAAAAACATTCGGAAATGTGTAGTTTTACATTTAAGACACATATTTAAGAGCCTTAGAAGTCTTCATCAGTAAAAAAAACCTGACACGCGAAAGAATAGACAGACTTGAAGGTAAAAGACACGTAAACAGGTAGACTAGCATCAGCCTTATTGTATTTTGATTTGCAAATTATCCTTAAGAAGACAGACAGGGAGTCGAACCAAGGGAGAGAAGAGAGACAGGAATGTCGAATGTGTGAACAGTGAGACAGGCAGATGAGGTATGGCAAACAGGATCAGAGGTGTGCAAATACACAGGCCTCTGTGTGGGCAGACACACAAACAAACAAACAAACAGAGAGGGGAGCAAACTCTGAAATGCATAGACAGATACACAGACAAGTAAACAGACAGAAAGGAAGAGGAATAGAGACATGGAAGGGGATATTCACTCAGCATCTTGTGATGGTCATGCTCAATTTTACTTTTCAGACACGCTCTCTCATGCACGCACACACATGCTTTGGGACACAGACATGCAGCAAGGCAATCTACTGCTTACCCAGGCATGCCAGGCTGAGCGCCATCAGGAGCCGGGGAGAGGCAGCAGGCAACTTTAGTGCTTACACAGAGACACACACATACCACAACATCTGTTACTGTCTCTATTTCAGAAAGATCTACTCATGCCATTCTGGACAAGAAGTCACATGTAATTCTTATGTCATTAAGCATTTAACTAAAAACCACAGAAAAAAATTCCTTTTCTAATGTGAAAACAAAAAGAGTTTGTTTTGGAGCAATTCATATCTTGGCATCTTGAATGAAGGCAAACATGATTAGTGAGCATAAGCTCTGGGTCTTTAAGAAGGTACACCATCTTCCTCTTTAACTGGGACTATCAGTGCCCAGCTGTTAACAAACCAAAAGCACAACCATTTATCCAAACCACAAGTTGTTGTCTTTCATTTTTCTGTTTGCGTGCATGCTAAACAATTAAGATAAATTGATAACCACCTTGAGAATGTTATTTTTAGTATATGTATTCTTTAATTTGTTCTAAGCTTGGCTAAACATGTTTTAAGTTGTGCCAATTAATCTGTTTTTAATAGTGGAAGAAATGATTATGGGTAATGTGAATGGGGTCGTTGGTTATAATAGAGCTTTTAACCTCTTTCAGTTAATTGTTTAACTTTGCTTTGGCTTGACTTGAACTGCTCTTATCAAACATGTTTCTGGTAACATTAAGTGACTGTTTTCCTATAGACCAACAATACATGATAGAAGAAGTCAAAACTCATGAAATGTTAGTACAAAAAAACACTTTCATTATTTATTATTTTTGCGCTTAATGTTGACCCCAGTTTTGACTCTTCTGAAGTGTTTCTCTTCTGCATGCACTTTGAAGGAATGTGGGTTGAAAGCACAGAGGGTCATTAATAAAAGCTAAATAGATATATTTATCCTAGTCTTTTCATCCAGAGTTGAAAAGAGAGCAAATACTGGACCTTCATTTTATGCAAGTACTAGTGTCTTGAAGTGGATTCTAGCAGTTATCGGGAGCCAGTGAAGGGAGCGGAGGAGCGGAGTGGTGTGGGAAAATTTTGGAAGGTTGAAGACCAGACGAGCCGCTGCATTCTGGATGAGCTGCAGAGGTCGGATGGCACATGCAGGTAGACCAGCCAGGAGGGAGTTGCAATAGTCTAGGCGTGAGGTGACGAGAGCCTGGACCAGAACCTGGGTGGCTTTCTGGGTCAGCTGGGGACGAATCTTCCTGATGTTGTACAGCATATATCTGCAGCAACGGGTTGTAGCAGCGATGTTTGCAGTGAAGGACAGGTTGTTATCTAGGGTCACACCCAGATTCCTTGCAGTCTGAGTCGGGGAAACAACAGAGGTGCCGATGTTGATTGTCAGGTCAAGAGTGGGACAATCTTTTCCCGGAAGGAAAAGCAGTTCAGTCTTGTCAAGGTTGAGCTTGAGGTGATGAGCAGACATCCACTGAGAGATGTCAGCTAGACAAGCAGAGATGCGTGCGACGACCTGGGTCTCTGAGCGGGGAAAGGACAGAATTAATTGGGTGTCGTCAGCATAGCAGTGGTATGAAAAACCATGCGGGCTAATGACCGATCCGAGCGAGTTTGTGTACAGGGGTAGATCAGGGGTAGGCAAGTAAGTTTGGCCTTGGGCCTTGGGCCAATTTTTTGCTGAGCCACAAGATGGCGGGCCAGAACATAATCAAAGCCTAATTCAAGGAATTGATTTTGGTAAGAGGGCGCAGCGCCCCTGTTCCCCGGTTCAGAAAATACTCTGATATCGCTGATAACCCTACCCATCAACACTCTGATGCGCAGTCAGATCCGCTGATTGGTTCACTGATGATATAGGCACCCAATCCAGAGCCTCTGGCTAGACCCGCCCAAAGGGAGGCTCGTCCTCTCTAGCCCCATTTCAGTCTAAAGCCAGGGCTATTATCTGTATTTTAACAGACTTATCTTTTAAATTGAGATGTATTTATTGTTCTCTTCAAAGTTTATTTTTCTCTGACATTTTAGGGAGGATGGTACTCCCTTTCCTCAATGGACGAGCCTCCACTGAGTAAAGTAGAGTTATTAACTAGGTAGCAGTGTTATTTAACATGCTTTTATTCTGATAAGTATTGTCAAGTTCTCTGGGTTTTTGGCATTTATTTGAGTGTTTGCCCACATTTGAGAGGCTTGAGGGGCAACAGAGGACGCATGGAAAACTGGAATCCTTTTTCCTTTTCTTTATTTCAACTTTTCAAGGACACATTAGGATTCTTTCAGGTTGAAAACCTTTAAAAAATATTAAAGGACAAAATAAATCAATTACAGCATGTTTTGATTTGCAATGTAATATATTATAACCTAAATTAATCAGTAACCAAGTATTTTACTCAAACTCAATGTATTTAATAGTTAAATAAGTACTTTAATTGACCTGGTTCCCCACAACCACACATTTGCCATATGTGACCCGCTCTATCGAAATCAGTCGGAAGTCGCAACGGCTCATTTAAAAATAAACGTGGATTTGCGTAAAAAACTAGTTTTTCGGGGTTCAGGTGTTTTGTTTGATTTTAAATAAACAAAGTCTTGGCTTTCAGAATATGGAATTTTTATTTCCAAAATCACACGATAAATACATGTTTGAAGCTTGTAAACGGAAGATGACAGCTCTCCCTCGCCACTCTGCTCTTCCACAGCGCCGCTTCCCCTCCCTCCGCTGACATTATGAAAGTAAGGCAAAGCAAGGCAACGCAAGTTTATTTATAAAGCACTTTTCAACACAAGGCAATTCAAAGCGCTTTACAAAAAATGAAAGACATTAAGAAAATGGCATGTAAAAGTAGTCATTAAAAAGAAAAGCTAATAAAATAAACATTAAAAGAAGAAATACATGGATAAACATTAAAAGAAAAAATACATGGATAAAAGTTACAGTGCAGTCTAAGATATGAATAGTTCAATTAAAAGCAGCGACAAAAAGAAAAGTCTTCAGCCTGGATTTAAAAGTAGTCAGAGTTGCAGCGGACCTGCAGGTTTCTGAGAGTTTGTTCCAGATATTTGGAGCATAATAACTGAACGCTGCTTTACCATGTTTAGTTCTGACTCTGGGGACAGAAAGCTGACCAGTCCCTGAAGACCTGAGAGATCTGGATGGTTCATAATTTAGCAGTAGATCAGAAATGGATTTTGGGCCTAAACCATTCAAAGCTTTATAAACCAGCAGCAGTATTTTGAAATCTATTCTTTGACACACAGGAAGCCAGTGTAAAGACTTCAGAACAGGAGTGATGTGATCCACTTTCTTAGTGTTAGTGAGGACTCGAGCAGCAGTGTTCTGAATCAGCTGCAGCTTCCTAATAGATTTTTTAGTGAGACCTGTGAAGACACCATTGCAGTAGTCGAGTCTACTGAAGATAAAAGCATGGACAGGTTTTTCCAAATCCTGCTGTGACATTAGTCTTTTAATCCTAGATATGTTCTTTAGGTGATAGTAGGCTGATTTAGTAACTGTTTTAATGTGACTGTTGAAACTCAGGTCAGAGTCCATGACTACACCTAGATTTCTGGCTTTATCTGTTGTTTTGAACATTGCAGACTGAAGCTCAGCGCTAACTTTTATACGTTCTGCCTTGGCTCCAAAAACCATTACCTCAGTTTTATCTTTGTTTAATTGGAGAAAGTTCTGACACATCCAGTCATTGATTTGTTCAATGCACTTACTCAGTGTTTGAATTGGAGCATAGTCTCCTGGTGAAACTGTTACGTACATTTGTGTATCATCTGCATAGCTATGGTAACTTATTTTGTTGTTTTTCATTATCTGAGCCAGTGGTAGCATGTAGATGTTAAAGAGAAGAGGCCCCAAGATGGAGCCTTGAGGAACCCCACATGTCATATTTGTCAACTCAGATGTATATTTACCTATAGAAACAAAGTTGTTTCTGTCCTTTAAGTAGGATTCAAACCAATTTAGGACTGTTTCCGAAAGTCCCACCCAGTTTTCCAGTCGTTCTAGTAATATGCTGTGGTCAACAGTGTCAAACGCAGCACTGAGATGTAATAATACTAACACTGAAGTTCTGCCACTGTCTGTGTTTAAGTCGATGTCATTAAAGACCTTTACAAGAGCAGTCTCAGTGCTGTGGTTTGGACGAAAGCCTGACTGGAACACATCGAAACAGTTATTTAAATGTAAAAAATTACTCAACTGTTGAAAAACAACTTTTTCAATGATTTTACCTAGAAATGGGAGGTTTGATATGGGCCTATAATTGTTCATTACTGAAGCATCTAGATTATTATTTTTTAAGAGTGGTTTAATGACTGCAGTTTTCAGGGCCTGTGGAAAAATACCTGAGTGAAGAGATTTGTTTACTATATGAAGTAGATCTGAGGCCATGCAAGGCAAAACATCTTTGAAAAATCCCGTTGGAATAATATCAAGGCAGCAGGAGGAGGATTTCAGAAGTTGTATAATGTCCTCTAGGTTTTTATCATTAATCTGATGGAATTGTGTCATGGTGTTTGAATTGATGTTAAGTGGACACAGAGACAACACATTTGCTGTTCCTGATGCAGAGGCACAAGCGGATATGTCCGGACAGAATTTATTTTACCGGACAAATTTGAAACTACCGGTTATGTTTCAATAATAATAATAATAATAATAATAAGAATGGTGTAGCAAAGTTTCCGTTAGCAGGTAATCACCGGACTATGACAGGATATTCTGATGTTTAAAACTCAGTTAATGGGAGTCATTTTTATATTGCTTCAGTTTATAATCGTTACAGATCGAAAAGTTCAGATTCATTTTTCAATAAATGATTCCACAAATAACACATTATGTTAATATAAGAGATGGGAAAATCCACCTTTTCACTCTTTTCTTATTTTGTCACATACAGTACACTCCAGAAAAACCTACACATGCATAGTCATGAGGAGAGGCAGGGATTCAGTGCCTTTATTAATGGCTCCTCCACAGCGCCAGAACTGAGCCACACAACTAAATATAGGGATATTGTATGTTTAGAAAAGTAAAATAACACCTATTCTACCTGCAGCTTTCACTGCGCTTCGGCCATGCTGTCAAACATACATTAAAGCTATCAAAATGAGTCATTGATATGTTTGAATAATTTGCTGCGTTTAGCTTGGTTTAGCTTTGAAATTGAGATAAGGCAAGACGGCAAGGTTTCTCAACTGAAACCTGCCTTCTTCTCACTTACATATCGTTCCTTCTCCTTTCTGAAATATATGTGTGAACTCTTACATTTGCAGGCGCTATGTTCTGCCTCACCTTCTCCTTTATGCGCGTATCCCTCTTCCTCCTCTTCTCTCTCTTACCCCTTTTGGCAGAGAAAAATAATCCAACTTAAAAAGTAAGTGTGACATTTAAATGAGCAAACAGCAGGAATAAAAGAGAGAGAGAGGAGTGATTGAGGTAGAAGACCAGGCAAAGAGACTAATAAGGTAGAACAAACTGGTTAGGTGCCATCACACCTAACCAGTTTGGTTCTGTTAAAAAAAAAAAACCTCATGCATGTGCGGTTAGTACAGTTGATTTGGGCTGGTGTATAACCTTTTATTTCAAAAGCTAAAATACTATCCCACTGCTGGTTGTAAATAAATGATGTTCTGTATAAGGCCTATTTTACCATTTATTCAAATAATTTGATAGCATAAACTAACAATACTAATTTGAAGCTAAATGGGAAAATAAAGATTTTTTAACAGGGTGGTTGAATACATACAGTAGTAAAAACAGAATGATTTTTATTCACAATATGTTTGTTTTGAATTCTCAATTTGTGTAGTTTAGTCTGGGTAGTTAGTTTGAATGACCTTTATTCCGAAACAAAATACTTTCCTCTCCTGGTAGAAGAAGTCAGGAATGATGCTAAAAAACTTTTAGCCAGTAAATTATTGCAAATGTTTGTTGGTTGGCAATGAATACTTAAGTGATACAATCACATGGTTTGTCAGCTTAAATTGGCTTGATTGGAGGCTTTTTATAGCAGGAAATGTCAACCTTTCAGAGGTTACATTAAAAATCTACTTTCATATTTCCCATCGCCATCGCCTGTCACTAATCTTGCACCCAAACGTTTAACCTTAACTTGGCGCCAATGATTGTGTTCATGTTGTGTATCAATTTGTTATGGGAGTCTAAACTATAAACATAAAACTGCCCAAGAGGCAATCTATCTATGACCAAAACAAGGAGTATTAGGAAAGGGCTGCAGTTTTGCATAAAAGTGCAAATAAAGTTTTTTAAAAAGGTAATTAGAGATGAGGACAAGGTTATTTATATTGTCTGCATCAGAATCATTTCTCAGCCAAACATAAGAAAAGTATTATTTTACTATACCATTTGTATTTGTGTGTTTCTTCTGGGCAAAAACTGCCATCTCCATGCCAACTGAACATATTTGCTGTTGATGAAGAACATAATATGTGGTTGAGAGCCATCTGGGAAAACAAGGGAACCTTGAAATAGGATAGTTGTCATACTTTGTTCTCTGTGTGATTGTTTGGCTTCAGTTATGGATGAAAATGCTTGCGCACCTTAAGAACTAGAACAAAATCTGAAAAAAAAGAATACTCTGAAACATTCACAACTCAATTACTCTTTATAGCATCAACTGATGTGCAGGCCCATGAAGTTCAGAGAGAGCACTCAGAGTCAGAGAGCTATTCATTTCCCATGTTCCTTTCTCAGGTCTACCAGGCTCAAATAGGATGATTCCCTATGATTTGTACCTTACTCAGCACACAGTGACTAAGTCTAAATGATCTTGACAGTATCCCCACTTAAATCATACATTTTAAAATCTTCCTTTATCAGTTTACTGCTTGGGCACTCCCAACACTTTTCCTTGTTCACTATATAGTAGCTGCCCACTGCCCTTAATACTAGGATGTGATGTGTTTAATACAGAGTTTACATTTCACTGTGTGTTTGGTGTTGTGTACATCAGTGACGATTAGAAGTTTAATCAGAGTCTTACATTTCCAATTTGCATTAGTTTTACAACACTGTCAGTGTCTGTGAAAATGTTCTCGAGTTGTTTCAGTTGTAAATTATTACAGAGTTCACTGACTCTGTAGCTACAGGGTAAAAGTGCACATTCCAGCACACATATTGAGATAATTTGTGTGTCATAGTGAGTAGGCTGATTTGGCAAGTGCAAAGAGGAAACCATTTAGCTTGAAGAATCCAGACGGTTCCATCATGTTTCTTTTTCTGTACACAGGATCTATTTTAATGCCTTTAATGTTCATTATGCTCTCGTATGTTATCTGGCTTGGTATATCAAATGCAGATCCTCATATATACAGAATTCCCAGAAAACACTGAATATATGGACAATTTTGTTTTTAATATTGACAATATACCAGCTAATTAAGGATAATTTACGAACCACGAAACGCACATGCCTTGACATCACTCACCAGGAGATTAATTGATCCACTTTATGAAGTCCACGGACTGCTTGAACACGTTTCTTACGGTATGTTCTCAGAAATACAATCACTCCCTCAGATTACTTCCACGTACACAGATACATCATCAGTCAGGAAAGAAAATTAATATATCTCCTCTCAACTGCATGGCTCTCAGCTGAAAGAACTTTGACAAATGCAAAAGTCAGGTAAGTAAGAAAGGATGTTGTCAAGACAACAAACTCAGGGACATATGAGAGAAAGGAAATGGATAAGGATAACCCCTTAAAAGGAGGGAATGCTCATGACACGCATTTTTAAATAATTATCATCCGATAAAACAGACCAGTCTCTGCCAGTCTTTGTTTTTTTTTAATCCGATGACGTTATCAGTGATTTTAAACTGATTAATTACCGAAATAACATCAACCCTGTGGGCGGCGCCATTTTGACGAGTCACATGACTTATTTTACCGGAAGTGACGTGAACTATGCGTTTGGTGTCGAGGACAAACTGACGTATGTGCTTTGTTCATGTTGTTTACTCTAGTTACTCTCTCAATTCTATAGAAATATGCCTCATTGTATCGCGAAACATTGCCACAATACGGATAGGAACAATCCACGGAATGCTCGGTTCCATCTATTACCAACGGGTAAGCGTAGGAAGTACGTTCGGAGGCAGTGGCTAGCGAAATGTGCTCGGCCCGAACCGAAAGATCCACAGGCGCATGTATGCAGCGAACAATACAAGTTTCCGGACGACTACTCTGAGAGTATGATGAAACATAAAATGGGATTTATTAATCAACCATTACTTAATGGGGATGCAGTGCACTGCCAATGCCAGCCAGCCTAAGCACTTTACTTAACAGACTTTACTTATTGTTTACTACGTAAGGAAGCAGGAATTGCAGGACCCAGAGCTCACGGAGCACAGAGCGGACAGCAGATAACGGAATTGCAGTTTTATTGCTTATAGATTATCAGAACATTTCAAAGGGGACACAGCCACATTGGATATTAACCTATGGATTAACTACATCATCATTTTTATCGTTGTAATGCCATTGAAGACCAGTTTAGACCAGACAAAGACCAAGGTAAGCCATGTTAGCCTAGCGCATGTTAGTACCTAGCGCCACTTGTTTTGATTGATAACGTCACAAGTTTGTATCTTTCAGTGTTGAGGTGAGCACCGTTAGAGTCTGTGTCTTTACGATCATAAACGATGTGTTGGATGTGCAGCTAGGATAAGTAATAAGGGAGCTAGGGGTGATTTTCGGTGCAGTAATAGGTTAGCATTTTTCGCTCGGGGCTAATTCAGAGGCTCACTGTTAGCATTGTGTGTTTTTTTTGAAGAAAAAAATGAAAAAGATCAGTTAAATTTGTTTTTTTTTAATTAAATATTAAGGTTCCTTAGACGTTGTTTCCTGCAAATGACGCGATTTCGGCCCCGGAACCGGGTTCGTGGGGCCTAAGAGGATAACAGAGTATGTTTTTTATTTTTTTTACAGTTGTATTTGGATGGAATGAATACCTATAGTGATAATTCAAAGTAAGTCCGCCTGGACTTTATTTCTCTAAACTTCTTCCTCGGCTGACGAGTCCGAACTCGTGACGTCACGACCTAGCTTTTCGGATCATGTGACTACTGAAAATGGCCAAAATGGCAGCTGCCTGACGGAATATACAGGTTTTGATAAAAAAGAGCTATAAAATCATTATTTACCGGGGAATATCGCTGATTTCTTCAGGGTATGGTTTAAACATAATGTTTCACTAAATACTGAAGTTTTGATTAACTATCTAATGACTGGAGCCTTCCTTTAAGGTAGAAATAAGAAAATAAAAGATTTCAACTCTGAGTGTCTACCTTGAACTCTCTGAGAAAATGTGAGCTAAAAAGCGCGTCTTGAAAGAGAGCTATAACATTTGAGACAAAGGACTCTTCTCAAACAAAGGGAAAAGCAGACTAATACTGCTGCGATTTATATATTGTAGCATTTTAGGTTTCCATGATTTCAAAGGACTTGAAAGATACATTCACATGTTCTGATATACCATTTCAGTGCCCAAGCATGACGGGTGCAAATCAAACATTTCTTCAACGTCCTAAAATATTCAGAATATTGTGCATCCCCCCTCACTGTCTTGCTTTCCTTTCTTCATCCTTTTACACGACAAAATCGGAGCAGATGCTGAGCATTAGTTGGCTATTTCCTCTCTTCACACTGTGTTGGCATAATCAGACACAGAAGCATCATATTTCAATCTATACAATGGCTGGACTCTGATCCCAGCAGTCTACTTTATGAAATTACATTTAGAGGACAACACAATGTCAAAAGTGAAAAGTTGTGCTTTTCTATCATTCAGTAGATTGTTGTCTTGTATGCTGCTTGTTGCTTTACAGTTTTTAAGTTTCTGGGATTGTTTGTATCGCAAGCTACAGTGTACAATAAGGTAAACAGGGTTCTTGTGCAGAAGAAAAGTTTTCAACAAAACTTCTCTAACACAACCATCACACACTCTGATACATCATGTCACCATAAGGTACCAAGCAGCTGTTAATAAATGTTCCACCCGGTCTGAGAAGCAGCTGTCTGTATAATCAGTGCTCATCAACAGGCCTCATCTTCTGCAGAGTTATTGATAAGCCTCTTCATGTAGCCATTCGGAAACACACATTCAGCTAATTAGGTTGAATCATTTGCTATTACATATTTTCAAGGAGCCTATTCAGAAGCAGCCTGCTGAAGAAAACCAAGTCCCTCTTCCTGCATTGTTTTATCCTCTTTCCTTTCCACTTTGTGTCAGAGTAATTGTTTTAATAATGTGTTTCATATATCTCCTCCTTCCAACATGTCTCTGGGCGATGCACTCGGCTCCACCAACACAATCTCTAAGCTCTTTAACTGCTTAATCAGGTTTCCCAGGTCAATGTGACGAGGGAGCTGTGTTGTTAGTCAGCAGTTGTTTCACTCCTTTTCTCTCTTTGAACCTAATTGTTCTCAGTGACAAATACGCAAACTACAGCTGCCCTATCAGCATAAACCTGCATTCACTCATTTAAGCTTTCCTGCTGACTCAGCAATTTTCATAGATATAATGCCTTGCCCCTCAATCACTTTTAAGGGGTTACATTTAAAGGCCATTATCTAATGGTATTCACCCTGCTGCTGACAATAAAATATCTCATGTTTTTCTCTTGAGAGTGCGGTGTATTGTCTTTATTGGCATTTCATGGCCATTACATGAATATACATCACAAGTGTTATGCATCACATATGTCGACAGCAGAGTGAAATATTTTATGATGTCTGCTATACGAACTGGCAAAAACTCTCCATTTCAGCCTCACTTGGAAGGCAGCAACTACAAGTGGCATATCCTATCCTTGACCACAGATTGGAGCCCTTGGTCGTGTATCTGTGCCCTTCAGCAACACATCACGTACCAGAGAGCGTGAGTTGACTTTTAAGTCGCTGTGGTGGAGAGATTCTGTGCAGACAGCTGCTTGGAGAGCCTGTTGTCATCCATCGGAGCCAAGCAGTTGGTAGGATTAAGATGTCCTTGTTACTGGCGGGGTTTCAAATCCAACTGTGGTCTTGCAGTGAGCATAGTGTAATGAAAAACGTACCAAGGAGGCCCACTTCAACAGCATAAAGATGTGGACAAGATGGAGAAAATAGATGAGCCTGCAACGAAGACTTGAAATAGATGTGTATTGGCCGTTCTAACAGTGAGAGCCTACTGTTAAGGAATGTAAGTATTATTACATTCATTTCATTTAACCATTCTAAGTCATGCATTTCTCAAAACAAATGTAGTTTATTTTTTTACTTTAGTGTTTGAGTTTCATAAACGACAGATTAAAATGTTCTGCTCATCTATATTCCCTTTGGAATCAAATGCGTATTACAAGGTTAAACCTTCTTTAACTTCAATTAATGTTACTGAAACACATTCTAAGAGATGGTTGAACACCCCATAAATATGCTTTTTTATTATTTAAATATGCTTGGACAGCTAGACTGTGCTTCAGGCTTGTTGAAGCTTTATTGGCATGTTGTTTAATAGTTTGGCAGAACAAGCAGCTGCAATATGAATAGAGCTGAAAGTGAATGTTATGAAAAATAAAAAAGATTCAAATATATTCAGGCCAGATTTGGCCCCCAAATAACAATAAACTGGAACAGAGCAACACAAAGCTCTTGTGGTAGTTGGTTTAGCGAATAGAAACAGCTACCTGAATCACGGGCCAGTCCGAGAGATTGCCAGTATGTTAATTAATAGCAGCATATTTGTCGGTCTGAAGAATCAAGGAGAGGGGGGGTTTGTCTGTTACAGACAGTGGTACATCTGTGTGTCTACAAAGCACTTTCTCTTCTGTAAGTAGAAGCTGTTAAATGTAAATTGATGGATTTGCATGGGCCATTCTGGTGCCAGCAAAATCAAAAAAAAGGTAATCTTTTAAATAAAACATGGTTAAAAATTTTAGATAAACTGCACTTACATAGCACTATAAAGCGGTTTAAAGTGTGAAAGTTGTAGTGTGAAAAATAATGTTTCTCACAGAAAGACTGACATTTACATTTAAGATGTGAACACACATTTTAAGACACATGTGTATCAGCTCTTATTAAAGCTGTACTGCAGAGAATGGTTGAACTGACCTGTTGCAGAATATCAATGCAAGTCCAGACAAACATTGCAAAATGGAGATCCAAAATGTTATAAAAGAGAACAAATTGTATTTCATATAATAATGACAATAATGCAATAGCCATCAAGTAATACAAGGATGCCAGAGGGGATCTGTTGTATTTGCTGTAAAGTGTCTCTACTGTATTTTTATTATATGTACAGCACTTTGGCTCGACCAAAAATCTTTATAAATGTGCTATATAAATAAAACTTGATTTGATTGGATCTTAAATCCATTATTTGTAATAATAATAATAATAATAATAGATTTAATTTGTTAGCGCTTTTACAGGTGCTCAAAGACGCTTTACAGATATAGTGAAGGGAAAAGGAAGGAACAACAAATAAATATATAGTAAACAATCACACATTAAAAGCCAGATTGAAGAGGTGAGTTTTTGTAAGTTTTTTGAAGGTGGTGAGGTCAGTGCAGTCTCTGATGGGTTGGGGGAGTGAGTTCCAGAGGGAGGGGGCAGCGACGGAGAAGGCTCTGTCCCCCCAGGTCCGGTGATTGGTGCGGGTGGGGATAGATAGGAGGTTGGCATCTGATGAGCGGAGGCAGCGGGAAGGGGCGTGGTGGTGCAGCAAGTCTGTGAGGTAGGGGGGGGCCTGATTGTTGAGGGCTTTGTGGGTAATGAGGAGGACTTTGAAGTTGATTCTTTGACGGACGGGGAGCCAGTGGAGGTTCTGGAGGACGGGAGTGATGTGGTCTCGGGAGCGGGTGTGGGTGAGGAGGCGGGCAGCAGAGTTCTGGATATGTTGGAGTTTATTGATTAGGTTGGATGGTATGCCGTAGAGGATGCTATTGCAGTAGTCGAGTCGTGAAGTGATGAATGCATGAATCAGGGTTTCAGCAGCAGAGGAGGAGAGTGATGGGCGGAGACGGGCAATGTTTTTGAGGTGGAAAAAGGCGGTCCTGGTGATGTGATTTATGTGGTGGTTGAATTTGAGCTGACTGTCGAAGATGACTCCGAGGTTGCGGATGTGAGGGGGGGGAGATAGAGTGTGGCTGTCAATGGTGAAGTTGAAATTCTGGATGTCTTTGATACGGGATGGGGGGCCAATGATGATGATGTCTGATTTGGCACTGTTCAGTTGGAGATAGTTTGTTTGCATCCATGCTTTTATTTCTGAGAGACAGTTGGTGAGAGTGGAGTGTGTTGTGGGGGTGATGGTTTTTGTTGAGATATAAAGTTGGATGTCATCGGCGTAGCAGTGAAATTGAAGGTTGTGGCGACAAATTATTTTGCCAAGGGGGAGCATATAGAGGATGAAGAGGAGGGGGCCAAGCACCGAACCCTGGGGGACACCTTGGGACAGAGGAGCAGTGGAGGAGGTGCAGTTGTTGATGTTGATAAACTGATGTCTGTCGGTGAGGTAGGATTTCAGCCAGGAGAGTGCAGTGTCGGTGATGTTCAGTGATGATTCGAGGAGGGACAGCAGGATGGCGTGGTTGATGGTGTCGAATGCTGCGGTGAGGTCGAGGAGGATGAGGATGTTAAGGTTGCCAGAGTCAGAGGAGAGGAGGAGGTCGTTTGTGATTTTGAGAAGAGCTGTTTCGGTGCTGTGTTTTGATCGGAAACCGGATTGAAATGGCTCAAAGAGATCATTGGAGCTGAGGTGGGCTTTAAGTTGTGAGGCAACGACACGTTCAAGTATTTTGGACAGAAAGGGGAGATTTGAGATGGGCCGGAAGTTGGACATGATGTCAGGTGTGAGTCCAGGTCTTTTGAGAATGGGTGTGACAGCAGCCAGTTTGAGAGAGGGGGGAACTGATCCAGATCTGAGGGAGGAGTTAATGATGGTGGCGATGAGTTGGGAGATGGCAGGGAGGCTCTCTTTAACAAATTTGGAGGGCATTGGGTCAAGTGTGCAGGTGGAGTTAATTCCAGTCATGAGGTCGGACAGTTGCATGGGGGTCACAGGGGAGAAGTGGGACAGGGGGTGTGAGGTGAAGGGGGGGGAGCCAGGAGGGAAGGTGGGGGGTGCTGATGAGGGTGTCAGATTGCTGTAAATGTTGCTGATTTTGGTTTGGAAAAACGAGAGGAAGGAGTTGCACTGTTCGGTGGTGAAGGATGAGGTGGCGTTGTCACAGGGTTTGAGAAGTTTGCTGATGGTGGAGAACAGACGCTTGGGGTTGCTGGAGCCAGACTGAATGAGTTGTGAGTAGTAATTAGACCGGGCTGCTTTGAGTGCGTTACTGTACTGCCGGAGATAGTCTTTGTAGATTTGAAGATGGACTGTTAGTGTGGTTTTCTTGTGTTGGCGTTCAATTTGTGTTGGCGTTGTAATTTAAGAAAACTTATACTGCTTGTTTTACTTTATCCCAAAATAATGTTTATTTTATGTATGCTTTTTTTATGGTGGAAGAAAGACGCTGAAACAGTTGCTTTCCATACAGTAAGTGGTTGTAGTATGAAACAATGCATTAGTTGAACATAAAGGAAATATCAGTATTCAGTAGTAAGTGATAACAAGCGGTGCTGTTGCGGCAGGTCATTTTTAGAATGCTTTGAGTTCATTTTTTTAAAAACAAAACCTAACCTGAACTCTAACCATACAATGCCCAGTGATTATGGCAAATGTGCAAAACATATTCGAAAATGTTATATTTAAATTCTTCTCCATCCTCAGTCAGGACATTTGGTATAAAAAAACCCACACAAACACATCCCCCACCAAACACACATAAAACACACACACAAAGGCAGCTTTCATGGTTTGAGTATACAGTCTATGTTTGAGAGGCATGGATAATTACAGTTGAAATGAGCTTGTCTTCATTAATGGCAGTCACTGCTAAACCGTTTATCTTCATATACCCAGGTTACAGTGCTGAAATTACTCCCTCTATGCAATTCCTACTAATAGCTCTCCTTAATGTGAAAGAGAGAGCACAACCCTGGAGCAGAGTGATTTATTTATGTCTTTGATACATTTAAAATATACATGCATGTGAATAAATGTTGTCAAAAGGACACCCACTTGCGTCTCACGTCCATAGTTTCCCTGCAACCCATTAGCAGTTGTGAGCGAATACATGCAGAATCAATGTATATCAAAGTAGGACCTGAGAAAGATGTGGCATATCCTTTTTACAAGGCTATTCATGGGGTTTATTAACCTGGACTGCAGATATATATTAGTTGGAAGAGAAGTGAACTCATCGGCTTCGCTTCGAGGACTTGTGTTTACTAAATGTCCCAAAAGTGCATACTGAGCTGGGAAAAAGGCTTATGCTGCTCACTTGTTTGAAACCAGATGACATATGAGCTGAAACTCAGGGAGGTTTTCTCTCTTAACAGTTTTATAGTGTTCCTTAAGACTGAGAAGCAGGTCACTGTAACTGTAAATGCTTTAGTTGATGACGTTTCCGATGGTGACCATGATGGTAACTATGTTCTTGTTATTTGGCTTGTTTTTTGGCTTCTTGGCCAGGAGTCTAGTTTAAAAGATATTTATAATTGTAAGGAGACTTCTCCTGGTTAAATGAAGGTTAAATAAAAAATAAATAAAATGATGAGAATAAAGGGAATTCAGTGTGATCCTGCATGGTGACCTTGCTGTGCTCAGCAAGGAACACTGTGTGAATAATGTTAAATTGCACCATTTATAACTGCACACAGGCAAAGCGAGAATATTAAAACAGTGTTTAGGGCCCGTCAACAATCAAGTGCAGAAACTTCTAATCTCTGTGACAGAGAGAATATTTACAGGAGTGGGGTCAACATGCTCAACAACAAACCCTCTGCAAAAGAGCTCACCCTAGAGAAAAACAAGACCCTTAAAGTGGTTAAACACTTCAACACATTGCTGAGCACTTGACTAATGCAACAATTAAGCGGATTCAAGATATTTTCAAATGTCATAAATAAACTGTGTATGACGAAACATTGTAATTGCTGGGTTAGCGCTCAAATAAACATGGTCCGTTGGCATCAGCTGGAACATAGCTCAATTTGGTGACTCTTTTGTCTTAAGCTCCAGGCTTCCTCAAATGATTATATGGATATGAACAGCATAACAAGACAAAAAAACACAAACGCAAAGAAACTGAGCTTACATATAAACTATCCCAATAAAAATGTAATATTTTGTTTTGTGTTTCACAAACTAGGTATTCTCTGTTATTGCTGCTTTGTGGTCGGAGATCCATGTTGAATTTACCAATGGACAGTTTGGGAAAAGGACATCTTATTTGTGTAAATGCACTCTTCCCTTTGGAATTTTAAGCTTGTAAAAGGGCAAACGCAGTGTTATCTACAGGGCTTACTCCTTACATTACAAAGCCTCTCATGTCGAGATTGTGTCTTTATATGGTTAAGCTGATTACATTTACACCTGGTTTTAGTATGTGTCTCCTGTGTTCATATGGAGATCTGATTGTTCTGTCTGAGAGGGCTTAGCTGAAGACTACTATGGGGAGAGGGCCTGCGCTATGTGTACACTTTCACACACACCCTCCCCGGGTAAAGCTTCTATTATATTCTTCCCTTATGCTAACGAGCCCAATACTAATACCCAGAAAAAACCTAGCACTATGTGTTTGTTGCTGAATATTGATTGAAAAAGCAATTGCATTTATGCTTTTTTTAATTAATTTTTTTTTAAAAATTTATTTATTTATAGAAGGACCATGCATACAAAAACATTAATCTCAGCAATGAGAAGAGATGCAATATGCCAGATTATAGCTAATAGCTAATTTCCATCTGTGGTCCTCAAACAGGTTCATAACAATCAATAAACAAATAATAACATTGCATGATCTCTATCAGTCAAAACATTTTAAAACCTGATTTAAGTACAGCTCAATAAATTAATACATACTGTAGTACACTTGAAATACACTTACATGATCTCGGTCACTCAAATAATTACAAAGCCTGATTTAAATTCAGGTTACGAACATAACACTTAGTACACTTCAAATACACTTAAATAAAATATCTAAGATATAGTATGACAATACAGTTCAAATAAAAATAAATAAAAATAAAAATAAAAAAACTCAGATTACAGTGTAATTAATGTTGGCATGACTGGTTGCTTAATATCATTTTGTTTGCACCATAGGAAAACGAGTTAAAATCAGTACAGGTTTTAAGTTCAACTGAAAGAGTATTCCAGTGCTTGATGGCCGTAAACGAAAATGCTGATCGTCCAAAGGCAGTGCGCCTCAGAGGGATGGTTAGATCTGCATTTGATGAAGATCTGGAGTTTCTGCAACTCTGCTCACGGCGAAACTGAAAAAAGACCCTCAACGGTGGTGTTGTAGAATTGTGAATGATTCTGAATACCAATCGAACTCTGGAAAGTAGAACAAGACTATCAAAACTGAACAGTTTGTATTTGGACAGTATATTGCAATGATGGTGTTTTAATGACTTTCTATCCATAACTTTTAAGGCTTGTTTATAAAGAACCTCAAGTGGTCCCATAGCAGTCTTAGTTGCTTGGGACCAGCAGGTTATACAGTAGTGAACGTGTGATAGTATCATGGCATGCAAAAAGGTTTTCGATGCTTCTATGGTTAATGAGTTCCTAATATGTTTACATTTGAAAATGTTATATTTCAGCTTTCTAGTCATGCTTCTAATATGGCTTTCAAAAGTGAAATTGGCATCCAAGATCACTCCCAAGTATTTGACCTCATTGACGTTTTCAATTATTTTACCCTTCACACGAAGCTGTGGATGCGTGGTTGTTTTTTTCTTATTCGTGAAATACATTGTCACTGTTTTGTTAGTGTTTAAAGTAAGACACGAGTCATTTAACCATTGAGCAACTTTGTGCAGCGTCGACGAGAGCTTGGAGGCAACCTGTTCAGCATCTTTCCCATGAGTGTAAACCACCGTGTCGTCAGCATACATCTGGATGTCCACATCCTCACAAACAGATGGGAGATCATTAATATATATATGCTGAACAACAGCGGTTCAATAATTGAGCCTTGTGGCACTCCGATTGAGCATGGCTTAGTTTCTGACAGTTTATCATTTATACGGACACATTGAGAATGACCAGCTAAATAAGACCTGACCCATTGTATTGTGCTAACTGACAGGTCGAAATTGTTGAGTTTTGATAAAAGTTTGGTATGGTTTACTGTGTCAAATGCTTTTCGCAGGTCAAGGAACACTGCTCCAACTATCCCTCCTTTGTCTAACCTAGCCTTGATTCCTTCCACTAAATAGCAGCATGCAGTCTCAGTAGAATAATTGGTCCTAAAACCAAACTGCATAGGATGGAGTAGGTTGTTGTAGCTAGGTGTAACACCAGCTGCTCCGCGACTACTTTTTCAACTACTTTGGACACAACAGGTAGAATACTGATGGGTCTATAGTTGCCTACTTCTTTCTTGTCGCCACATTTAAAAATTGGTGTTACAATAGAAGTTTTAAGAGCTGATGGAAATGTATTATCATTTATTGATTGATTTGTAATATAGGTGATGGAGCTAGCTAAGTCCTTTTTATGTTTTTTTATAAATACTGTGTCTAGTCCCCAGTGATCTTTAGCCTTAGAATTTGATAAGGTGGAAATTATTTTATTCACTTTAGTCTCATTTGTACAGTTGAGTTTGAGCACCTTTGTATCGTCAGCTAATGCAAGAAGCGGTTTTGTTACATTGAAACTGTGGGCCAATTCTGAAACAGACTCAATAAAGAAAGTATTAAATGAAAAAAAAAAAAAAGTATGTTTCAAATTATCACAGGCCCCCTCACAATTTTCACCATATGTCAAATCAAACCAGTCAGTTTGCGTTATTTCATTCTCCAGAATTCCCATGTCCCGCTTTGGGATGTACGAGATATATTTTGTATCCTTTGTTATATTGTGATTTTTGTAACAAAGCTTGGATAGCTTCCTGGCAACTAGAGTAAGGTTATGATCGGACATGCCAGGAACAAGATTGTATGTTTTTGAGACGCGATCCTCTTTGTTCATTAAAATTAAATCCAACAATGTTTGTGAAGATTTAGTAATTCTTGTTGCATTTTTAATTAATTGACTCATTTGAAATCTATCACTAATATCCTTTAATTTCTTCCTGCCTTTTTTGTCTAACCAGTAAATATTAAAATCACCCATTAAGATTGTTTCTTTACCATTACATTGTTTGAGAATACTAGTTAAATTATCATAAAAAACACTCTTTGCTGTAGGTGGTCGATATACAACAATTACATGAAAACACATTTCCTGAGATAGTGAGATAGTTATTCCCACACATTCAGTGGTATCACAGGATAATTCGATTTGTTTACTTTGCAGGCTTTTCTTAACATAAATCATAACACCCGCTCCCTTACCTTTTTTACGATCTAGTCTATAAATGTTATATCCTGGGATATTAACAATATCCGACCGAATTGAAGGGTGTAGCCAGGTTTCAGAAAGGCATACATAATCAAGGTTTGAGTTTGTTAATAATTGCTCCAGTTGTTCCATTTTTGACGTCATGCTTCTGATATTTAAGTGTCCACCGAAAATGCCCTTAGGTTTGACATTTGAGTCCCATAACACCTTTGCATGATTTACAGTTTGAAACATTTTGGTGTCATGTTGTTTTGTGTCACAATGCGACTCTGACCATGTTCAGAGGTGGTTTAGCCAAATGGGTCACAGTCCCTTTTTGGGTGTGTGTACACCTATACTTGACTGTCATGACTATCTGATGCATTGCAATCACCTTATTTGAATTCACATTGATTAGAACATCATTGATGGTAGCAAGTTATTGATAGTGGTTAGGTTTTTAAGCAGGTGTTGTATGATGTGTATGTACATATAGCGGTTTTTATGTTTGCATTGTGTTTAGGTGGAATCAATGTGCTGGTAAAGTTTAATACTTATGATTAAAAAATTCCCTTTGTACAACTGGCGTGTTATCTAACTCTGCTTTTAGCTCTTAAGCTTTTAGTTTTTTAAGGCAAAGGTCTACTCTAGACCCTGTGTACCGGTAGCACTTTCTATCTATTTGTATTCATCTTCTTTATGGGTCAGACTGAGACACAGCTTGCTGTTCAAGCAAGTAAACAGAATGATGCACTTGGATGGATCTCAAGAATACGTTTGGTTACACATACAGTATTTTTTTTGTATTTGATATATTACAGGATATCGAAGGAGGCAGCAGCCATTTGTTTCAGGTAAGTTCTAGGTAACAGACTAAATCTATAGTTCAGGAGTTAATCATGCTTGGTATTGAGGGGATAAAAGTACCTTCACATTTCATTCATTAAATCACAAGTGAATGACCACTGATAGACAAGGTGAATGTGATTTACTACAGCCAACAGGACTCTCTAGTACTCTGATCCCAAGTAAGAAGATCAAATTGAGTTTTAAACAAATGTCCATAATTTCTTCAAAATTCAAGATCTACTGTATGTCCGTGATGACAACATATGCAAGTATTCATATCAATTTGAGAACCTTTTACATTTCCTGTCAACTTTTTACTGGCAACACATATTCAGATAACAGAAACACATCTCGAGTCAAACTACAGTCCAAAACACACTGGTGCCCTCAGATATGCACCAAGTCAGCAACCCTATAATAGCAAAGAAAAATTGAAACTTGCTTCCTGGCTTGGCACATCCTAGTTATTGGACCATGACTTCTGATCTTGTCAGGTGATAGGACATGCTCTCTAGAGCTCTGCTAGCTGTCACAATTTGGAGGAAGAGAAATTCATTGTTGAGGTAGAACCCAGTCTATGGGTAGAACACAACCAAACCTCTGCAACCAACACTATCAGATATTAAATAAGTCGTTGCTTTGTGAGCCATAGCTGGAGAGCCTTTCCATATGGGGAATACAGTTATTTAACCCAAACAAGACTCCTGAATGCATGGCAGCAGACGGCATTTACAAACATATGAGATGCTGATGTGCCATGTTGCAGCGGTGCTTCTGGTGCAATGTGCATCACATGACACTCTGCTGCACTGTGGCAGTATTATGCTTTCAGAGTTACACTCATGGCCTTTTATACCACTATAAGTGACACAACCCTGAGGTTGTTTCTGATGAGTCTGTTCTGGGTATGCTACAGGTGTCAAAATGTCCTATTTTCTACTGCATAATGTTCGTGGTGAGTGACCCACAAGTAAACTGTGAAGTGCACAAAATGAATAAAATAGCAGTCGGCCGTTTTAATTAACCTAAATATAGGATAGAATATAAATGCACTACTGTGAAAATCATTTAAGTTGCCACAAAGATTTCAATTTGGGCGAAGTTTGTTACTTGGGCACTAGACAACTATTTTATGTAAGATAACATAGGTAAGATCACATTAGACACTATATTAAAGGAAATAAAGAACGATGAAGGGTTGAAGTCATTCACATTTGCCAATCCTCTTTAGAAAGACAAATTGTATTCAATCATGTGAAAAGAGCAGACCTAGATAAAAAATGTTTATTCAGGAATCTTCAGAGGAAGAAGAGATGCAATCTGTGGCCCTTGGGAGGATTATAATTGGCGATAATAACACATCATTTATTACATGTTTGATAAAGGCTGATAGAATCAAAGCTATTGTAAAATGATTGTAGGAATTGATATACAAGCTTCTGTTGATTTATTTGTAACTATGTATTTATTGTGAATAGCATGATGTAACACAGACAGCAGAGCAGCTGTTACTGATTTCACAGGACTCATTCTTTCATAGGATGATTGCAATGGCTTACACCTGCTGACTGTTATTGAGCCTATAGGCAAAGGTTTGGGACCTACTTGGACACACTGGACAGGTGCTTTAATAACATATTATAAATGATCCACAGTTTCACTTTAATCATAGAATCGAGACAGCAACAGAATGCCCTGCCTTGTTTTCTTTCCCCTGGCTTTGGATCTTGTCAGTCACTTTGTATGGAAATGCAGATGCTTAAGCGGCTAACCTGAAAATAAGCAATTAGAAGCATCAACCACCTCACTCTCTCGACAACTCTGCTTTCCCAAAGGGATTCTCGCTATTGAAGCTGAAATTGTCCTTGGTGGTGTTCCCTGTCTGTCAACCTCAGAGAGTCTCCATTTCGCTGTCTGAGATGTTGTTCCTATCTTATGTTTCTCTCAAAAAGTCTTCATTCCCACGCCTTTCCCTTTCACTCTTTTTTTTTTCCTTTCTCATCTCTTGCGTATGTGTTTACCGGCGTAGCCAGTTGTTAAGTATTCATCCCACATCCAATCGCTCCATTACCTTGTCAGTACCAGCAGACAAGCACCTGCCTACAGATGAGGAAAGCACAGACAGTGAAACAGCAAAGGAAGGTAAAAGTTCAGCAGCTGTGGGTTATACATAAGGGTCACGAAGGGGACATTACCGGTAGCAATGAGATAAGGGGCATTTCATTAGCATTTACATAGAGGCAACGCCTGCAGTTGACAAATGAACAGGCACATGCAAACATCGGTATTGTTTTTTTTTTTACATACATATGATACAGATTGTATATGAATATGGGGAAAAAGGTGACTGTCATTCACACTGCTAGCTCTGAACGCCTGTCCTTGCACTATCCTAGTGACTTCAATAACTACCAAACAATCTCACATTTCCCTGATTAGCAAACAGCCTGGAGTGCAAAGGTTATTCTGAATTGGGACGTTTTAAGAAGAAACACATTAGAGCTAGAGCAGTCTACGACATAATCCTAGCAACACTATGAGAGAAAATAACTCGGGCACTAATTTCCAGTGGTTCTAAGGGTCCATTTTGAGTCCTCTTTTATTAATGGTATACATGAGCTGTTAAACTCAAAGAGCGTTTACAGGATGCACCCTCAATACAAACACGGAAGGGAGGAGACGTGCGTATGGAAGCAAAAATAATTTAATTTCCAACTCAAAATTCAAACAATATTGATGTGGAATTAATAATCCAGATCTGGGAATAACTACGGGGGAAGGGGGGGAGAGTAGAGGTCCGTTGTTGAAGATCCGGAGGATGTCGGAGAGTGCAGGCTGAAGCCGGGGTTCGGAGATTCGCAGCGGAACACGGGTGAGATGAGCCAGGGAATCAGAGCTGGTAGTGAAGATAATCCGAGGTTCGCTGACGAGGTGGTGTTGGCTGGACGTGGCAGGCAGAGTAGTTGACGGATTCTGGGCAGAGAAATACAGGTTTAAGAATATAACTTTGACTTGGAAACTAGGGTAGCTTTCTAGCAATCAATACGTGTTACCAGTGTATCTTTGACGACGAACTGGTGAATACTTGGTGAGGAAGCCGGGTATATAAGCAGGTGTGGGTGAGTAGATGAATCAGGAAGATGAGTAGCAGCTGTGGAGGTGAATTGACGGGAACTGAAAGTATGTCAGCCACGCCCAACCAGGAAGACAGGCAGATACAAACATGAAACAAAAAGAGAAGCAGAAGGAGGGAAAACTGCACATCCTTACATGAGCTATATAATCTGTAACACCCTAGCCAGTATCCAAACCTTACAGGGTTCTGAAATCAAAACTGTTGAATGTTTTGAAATACTCTTGTCAGTTAAATCTGAATCACAACTCCAGAGCTTGATAAAAAGGGCTGGAAAAATAATTGGCATGCTTCCACCATCCTCTCTTCAGGAGATATTTGAGGAGATGGTGAGAAAGCAAGGCCGTAAAATCACATGTGACCCCAAACACATCCTGGATAGAGAGTTTGAGTTGCGGCAGAAGGTATAGATTACCAAACTGTAAATTGAACAGGTATAAGTTATCCTTTGTTTTCCGCTGTCAATCAAGCTGCTGAACAGTCAGAAACAATTGTGATTATGCTGTGTTAGGAGTTGTTGGGAGGTGCAATGTTTACAGTGTAGTATGTGCAATCGAGGAGGTTAAATAGGGGAAGTGCATTATGTGTAAATAGGTATGGACACAATAGGGATATGTGCAATTTGACGGACACTATGCATAGGTGCAATAGGGAAAGTGCAATATTGATTTGTGTATGAATACAGTAAGGAAGGTACAATATTTGATTTATGTATAAATACAAAAAGGAAAAGTGCAATATTTGATTATGTTTGAATGCAATAGGGAAAGTGCAATTTGATTATGTATGTGCAATAGGGAAATGTGCAATAGGGAAAGTGCTGTACCTGTATATTTCTTGTTTGTTTCTTTGCCATGTGATATGTGATCTCTGTTCTGTATCTATGACTGATTGACCTGAATGTTTTATGGGTATTATCTCGATGCCCAAGACACATTTCTCACATACACTTAAAAAAAATAAGTGATGGGACACCATTTTTGCATAAATAACAAAACCAACTAGTGTATTGCGCACCCGTGAGCAATACAGTAGTAACATACTGTAGGCCTATGTTTTTGTATTAACACCTGTAGACATGATTTACAATGGGCTACAGCCTAATCATAACATTTAGGACATTTCTCTGGATACCGTGGTCTGGTCAACATGGACAATGACACGTTGGCCAAGCTAGCCTCAATGGCAAATGCAGGTCTAAAAACAAACGCCACAAGAAGAAGTACATTTGCTGCTCTTTTGCTGAGGTGGAGAGAAGCCTTACTATTTTTATATATGCAGTCTCTGCTGAAGACCTAGCTTTGCTCCTTGAATTTGCAAACCTGACTCAATAGAGTGGCTGTTTGTAATGCTTACAGAAAGAGAGCGGAAAACTTGGTCAAGAAAAAACTGTGTCAAGAAACATTTGATGTTTTTGATTGTGACATACATGTTTTTTTAACCACAAAAAGGGAGATTTATTTTTGTAGCTTTATTACCCTTTCTGCTGCAAAGTGTGAGCAATTTTTGCTTTTCTATTTTCCATTCAAAGTTTACAAACATTAAATATGTCACATCTCCAAATTGCAACTCTTGGGTTTGCAGAAATAACTACAGTGTAAACGGACAAACTGTTACCGAGAATTTTCATGTTCTCTTGCACATATCCCTTGCTCAAAGGGTTTCACTATTACATTTCTTTGTGCACACTATTTTTCAGAACGTTCTTAACAACTTATACTTTTAAAAAGTAGAGGGGAGAATATTGGCCATTTCAAAAAGTGGTGGGGACATGTCCCCAGCGTCCCGAGTGTAAATTACACATAATGTCCAAAGTTGAAGTTAGATTTTTGCATAGAATAAATTATCAAGTTTCTCTACTGCTAACCAAAAGCCCATTTTCCAATCTACAACACTGTCTGCACATGATTATTGTGAAATTGCATAATGCTTCTCCTTCCACTTCACAGTGCGATTTCTTGATCGCAGATGATACATTTCTCACCATTGCATGTTATATGAAAATATGGGATGGCCCTCCTGAACAAACAAGGGCAGCATTGAATATTGTGTATTTCTTAAGGCTGGCGTCACACTGTCCCGAAATTGACACCCGATGGACACACGAATATGGAATTGTGAATTTCGCACGAAGATGGCCCCGAACCACACACAAAGGCAACATTTACATTACATTTAAGACATACAACTGCAACGAAAGTAACAAAAACAATTATGTTAAAGTACTATGATACTGTACTGATATTTTTAGACTTTGTTCTTTACTTTATCCGTCTTTATATGTAGAAGATATTAAAGGTGGGGTAGGTAAGTCTCGAGTGCACTAAAATTTGAAAGTACACAGCCGAAAAGAATCCGCCCCTTCCTTCAGACTTCCTTACAGAGCACCTCCTCCAACACACATGGACGCACACATGACGTCAGCAGACTGGTGAGAGTGGCCGCCTGTTGCTGGCGAGTGATTGAAGTACTGCTGCAATGCACGCTCAATGACGGCACGAGATACATTTGTGTGTGCACGAGATGGAAGGCTGACAGACGGGGCGGCCCGGCTAAACGGATTGGTTGTACTTTTTACAGTATTACGGCTTCCACAGATGAAATTTTTTTATGGATTTTTTGTCAAAGCACTTAAAGAGCCTGTGACAGCATCCCAACAACTGTTGTGCAATGAAATATTCGGCTACTAGTCATCTCGAACCGTCAGTTTAAAAAATAAGTTGCGATACCGTTCCGATAAATATCAATAATTTCGATCATCGCGGGAAAATTCCTTCGACTCATTTTGAGGTTTTGGGGGAAGCCGGAAGTGACGTCAATGCGGGAACGCTTCACTGTGCGGCGAGAGAGCCAAACACGGACAAAGTGTGTTGTCATGCGTAGAAATGGTGAATTACTGAGTTTAGGCACGTTAATAATGTTTTAATGAAGTTGACTACAGTATATTCATATTTGTCAGTGCTTTCATGTCAATTCGGCGAACATAAACATAAATGATCGTGGTGAAGATGATGATTAAATTAGGATTACAAATCGGTAGTGAGAGCTGCTGAATTTCCTCCCGTAGGATGTGATATAAAAACAAATCGATTATTTTTGTAGTTGTAAACTCAAGTGGATGAAACTACATTTATTAGTGCTTTCATGTCAATTCGGCGAACATATGATACATTAAATGATCGTGAGGATGATGATTAAAAATCGTTTGTTTGAGCCGGTCTGCATTTCCTGATGAAAAAACAAACGATGCTTTTTGTAGTTGTAGTACACCAACATGGATTAAACGTGTGGTTTTTTACCCCAATGTTTATGAAATTAATGGATAAAATGCACGGATTATTATTATTATTATTATTCCCACTCCGATCGGGACTCTCGGTCCACCGTTTCCCCGCAGCGAGGCTCCCCCCGTTGACAGTTTACGTGGGCTGGGTGCAGTGGCGGACTGGCCATCAGGACGAATCCCGATGGGCCGGTACCGAAGTGGGCCGGTCGGATAAGTCACTATCACATCCCCCATAGGCGGCGCGTGAGGCTCAGGTTTGGGAAGGCTTAATAACTTGTTTTACCTGACGCTGCCCGCCTCCAGCGTCTATAGAAAAGAGATCAACTCAGTGTGCGGAGTTTAAATCTCTCAAGTCATATTACAGGATTAGGAAATACAGTTTAAACTGCCGTATGCAGAGAAGACGTCGACGTGTCGCACTTATCATTCATATTATCCCATCAATCAGATCATCGATCATATAATATCATAATATATCATATATTTCCTTATCTGAGTCAGCTTCTCCAGCCGTATCTGGCCGTGCAACACTTACAGTGTCACATACTGTATGCAGAAGTATTATTTTAAGCAACACATTGTTGACGAAACACTCGAGTCAAATATAATTAAAGTCAGATCCACTCGTGTCTTAGATGTGAACGCGCTCTCAGCTGGTGAGAGAAACCCTGGCATGATTTACCGAGTTGATAACCAGCGTCGTAGGACCGCTTTATGAGATCTCGTTTGTTAGTTTGTTGTTGTTAGTTAGTTTGTTACTCAAACATATCCAGGGTATGTTGAACTGGCTTCGTAGTACAGAGCACAGGTGGCTAGCAGCGCTAATGTCAAAGACACAGACATCATACATTTTATTTGTATTTTACCAGGATGCAGTGACACAAATATTTGGGAAGGCTTAGCCTTCCCTAGCCTACAGCACCCGGCGCCCCTGACCTCTCCCACTCCCCCCGTTGACAATTTACTAGCGGTACCGAAGTGGGCCGGTCGAGAGTCCCGGGAAGATTTTTAGTCCCATTCCACCACTGGCTACATGACCGTATGATCGCCCATATTGACGCACCTAATTCCTATTCCTAAACAGCTACAACATAAACCGATCCTTCAGCCTCATATGAGCTCTCAGACACGTTCAAAATTAAACTGTCATCGCTGTCTGAGCTTGCTGCTGTGTGCGCCATCATGCGTTTACATGCAGATGCTGGGATCCTGAACGGTGCAGCTGGAGCGCTGTGCCCGCAATGACGTCACACGTAATTTGGCGGGACTTGAACAATCCCCGAGAAGATCCAGAAAATTGTCAACATTGAAGGGCAGATTAATTAATCAAAGTACAAATATCCAAAATCAGTTCAGTAACAGTTTTCAAGGGGACAATATTTACTCAAATTGATGGGTTTGGATGATGGGGGAAACTCGTGTCACAGGCTCTTTAAGATATTCATTGCTATCGGGATGTTAAGAGCATTCCATGGAATATAACAAAAAGTGTATCTCGAGCCGGTTTCTGAAACTTACCTACCCCACCTTTAAGTTTTCTCCGTAATGTTGTTTCCATAGCAACTTCCTGTCACCTCGCTTTCAAAATAATATATGATATCCTTTCCAGTTTCACAGAACACACATTGGGTGATTTACATAATATGTTTACATGATTTTGTTGTGCAATAAAACAACCCGATGGACACACGATAAAGGAAATGTTCAAATTCGGCTCTGATCGTAACAACATCGGGAAATTCGTGAGGGCATCTTAAGCCATCGTATGACCGCCGGTGGAGTTTCTCAGGCTCCGGCAGCAACTTCGTGAGCGGTGGCAAAATCTTTGGCATGCCAAAAAATTGCCGAAGGACCTTGCGAAGGTTCATTTTCGTGTTGAATTCGTGTGTCAATTTTGCCCTTCGTAAGGCCATTGTGAGGGCATCGTGTTACCATCGGTGCCATCGGGCATTCACCCCGATCAGATTGAGGGCGAATGCCCCATGGCACTGATGATAACAAAATGCCCTCACGATTTGACAAGATGCCCTCACGTGTGCCTTACGAAGTTGCCGCTCACAAATGTACTGCCGGAACCTGAGAAACTCCACCGGTGGTCATATGATGGCTTAAGATGCCCTCACGAATGGCCTGATATTGTTACGATCAGAGCCGAATTTGAACATTTCCTTTATCGTGTCCATCGGGTGTCAATTTCGGGACAGTGTGACAGGGGCTTAAGACTCTACTATAAAGACTGTACTCTACTGCCTGTCACAAACGAGTGAAAGGCCGCTATAGAAGATTCAACATCGGACTGGCATTAAGTAATTGGCAAGAGCTTCTCAAAAATAAATAAAAGGCTAATAGACAAACGCCAACCTGGCCTTCCTGCTGTTGGTCTAAATGTATTGCCATTTCTTGAACAATTCCCCTAAAACTATTTAAATCAGATTTGTGTTAAATGTATTTTCAAACTAAATCCAAAGGTCTCAAGGTAATTACTATGTTTGGCTACGTCTGCTTTTCAGCCATTTTTTTTGTACCATTGTAAAATCAAGACCCTTATTTTACTATTCATTAATCATTCAAATCATTCAGTCCCTTTTTCCTAAAAAATACATTCTAAAAACAATATGGTTTACATTTTACTAGTTTCAGAAGTCTTAGAATTTAGATTTAATTTGATTATCTGATTAGTTCTAATTATTCCCTTAATCTTGATTCGTTCTTGTTTTTCTTCGCCTTTTCTGTCTTCGTCTTTTTTTTAGTGTTTGCCTTTATTCTGTCGATTTCTCTTCTTTGATAGGTTCTTGTGCATTTGAAGCCAAGGTCTTACATTATGGTATTATAAAAATAAAATCTAAATAAATCTAGTTTGCCTGCCTGTGAGTGCAACCCAAGATGGTACACTGAGTGACTGGAACAAGTAAACCTTGCAGTTTGCACACATGCTGTGCAATCCGTTACCTGTTTCAATCTGGCTGCGGTGCAGTACTTAATTAGCTGCTTTTTCTGGCTCACTGAATGTAGGTGTCAACCCAGAGACTCACAGAAACACTCACACATGCTGTGCTGTGACTTTATTGGAAAAAAGATTGTATGCACAAGAAATGGGGCGAAGCTTGCGAGCTAGTTCAGGCAGTCAACTTGAGCACCAATGATACATTAACACGTGACACACCTCGTCCCTCTTACAACCAACCAAACACATTCTCCTAAACATGCCGCTCTATTTAAGCTGCCAGGTCTTCCTGCCTCTGCCTCGCTATGCTGCTGCTGCCACTGCCGTGTTCACTTGCTATTGCTGCGTTTATGTTCCTGCTGCTGTGTTTCATGTTGCTGCTGCTTGCCTGACCCACCACCACCCCAGCTCCACCCCAGCTTCCACGTGTAGGCTCGGGGGATAGTTATCACTCAATGTTCTTTGTAAATCTGTGGAGTGATGAGGCCCGAGCCTAGACCCCAAACTCAAACTATATGCTGCTTTAATAAACATATTAAGAAACACGTGAGTTGTCTGACTGAACTAGCATTTATGGCAAATCCCATTTGTGAAATGATGTTGTTAAAGGTGTGTTACAAGTCACCATAGTGATAAAGTTGATAAATTGTCAACACTGGTTTCAGGTGTGTTCAATTGTGTGCCCCTACTTTTCGGGTTTGATTTTTTGAACTTGATTGCAATACTTTTTGCCAACCAAATGTCACATCTTAGTTTTCCGGGCTTGTAGGCAGTAAATAACAGCTTTCTCTCTGTCCAAAAATAAAGCGACCTTACTGAACCACTGGAGTACTTTGTAAATGTCCTACTCTTCAGGGTATTTAAAAAAATGTAAATGCATGTAATCATCAGTAAAGGAGACATGTTATTTTTTTCTTCAGCGAACACAACTGAGGCTAAGAGCACAGAAAAGACCAAGTGTTTACAGGGAAATACATGGAAATTATTTTGTCTTATTGACGGGCAGGTCATGCAATCGATAGCTAGCTGAGTTTAATGATGAAGGGTAGCAGGGGCATAAATGTCCTGTCGTGCTGGGACAGGAAACAGGTGTGTAAACGTCTTTATGAGGTCATTTCAAAGTTACAGGGATTATATTATAGCACAAGTTATATATAGAACAAACTTAATGTTCGCCAAAACATTAGCCAAACATTTATTTTTGTATGGAGAAACCAATAACTTAGTGCAAACATGTGTTAATACAATAAATACCAGTACTACCACTACTACTACTACTGCTACTAAATTACATTTTACAGCACTCTAACATTCTTTGGAAAAGTGGGGAAAAGAAAAGTAGTTTTGCGAATGCTCAAGTTAAATTGCAGTTAAATGAAATGAAACTTAGCACACACTTCATTGCCTCAGGTTCAACGGACGTCTTCAAATAAAGAGATTGTAACAATTCAAGCAACAATAGACCATCAAGATAATGAAACTTGATAGTGGGGAATTACTGGTCTTCATCTCTTCACAATACCTGTCAAAGATGTGACATACTTCTCTTTGTACTCAGCATGTCCCGATTGTGCCACTGACTCCCATTCAGAATATATTGCATAATTTAACAGTGTAATTTTGCAACCTGACTTTTAGGGGTTGTGTAAGAGCTGACTGACAGTTGGGTTCAACAGAAAGTCTTCAGAAATGATCAACTCAACCGTTTATTCGTCCGGCAGTGGCTCAGTCAGTAGGGGCTTGGACTGTGAGCTGTAGGGTCGCCGGTTCAAGTCCACGACCAGACCTAAAAATTGATTGTGGACTGCTACTTGGAGAGCTCCCAGTTCACCTCCTGCCCTGCTGTGGTGCCCTTGAGCAAGGCACCGGACAACCCCCTTCCCCCCTCACTCCCATTGCTCCCTGGGCGCTGTGCAATAGCTGCCCACTGCTCCTAGTACTAGACTCCTGGTACTAGGATGGGTTAAAAGCAGAGAACACATTTCACTGTGTGTGCTGTGTGCTCTGCATGTGTGACCATTAAAGAGGGTTTCATCCCTCCCAATATATTGAAACTCTTGATCTGTTATTCATGACTTAAAATGCCTCCAGTTCAGTTCATGCATTTTCTTGTGTCCTAAAATGATCGCCATTTTGGCTGCTGTGTGGGCTGGGGCAGTTTGGATAGTTCAAAGGTTCAATATGGTACGAGAAAACACAAACTAAATGATATCACTGCTTTCGATGGAATATAAATAATACATAACATGTTTCTTATGAAATAATTTACAATAAAATTAGATTTACTTTTCAGTGTCATATATTTATTTAAAAAGAAATATATATATTTCTTATACATTTTTCATCTGAAGGCTTAATCCAAATACTATTTACTATTTACACAAAATAACCAATCAACCATTTAAGGTACTTTGTATTCAAAAAGGGGAATTTGTTCGTGTCTATTTTTGTTCTGTGGTTTTTGGAGTTTGTTTGTTTGTAGCCTTTATTTAACCAGGTGAAAGCCCCTTGAGATCAAAAGATCTCTTTTTCAAGGGTGACCTGCAGGACATTAGTTACACATGTAACATAAAAACAACAGAACAACAATAAGGATGACATACAACATAATGTACAGGGTACAGTTTACAAACTCTATTTACAGTGACAGGTACCATGAGTATCAAACAGCATGTCACCCAGCCGAGTTTTAAAATAATGCAGGTAAACCAAAGTGCTCAGTTTTAAACATGTTTGCAGACTGTTCCAAGTTAGTGGAGCTGCACAACTAAAAGTGTTCTTCTCTAAGACATTCCTAGCACTTGGCACATTTAATAAAACAACATCATGAGATCACAGGCAATACGTACTTTCAATTCGTCGAGAGATCAGAGAGCAGATATAAAAAGGTAGTTTACCCAACATGACTTTATAAATGAACATGTACCAACGACTGAGCCTCCGTACAGTTAGTGAAGGCAGACCTGTCTTGGCATACAGGGTACAGTGATGAGTAAGTGCTTTACAGTTAGTAACAAATCTCAGAGCGCTGTGATAGGCGGCATCTAACTTTTCCAGGCAATGGGCAGGTATATTCATATAGATCAAATCACCCTAGTCCAGCACAGGTAAAAAGGTCACAGTGACTAGCCTTTCCCTGCCTCAAGCGAGAAACAGGACTTGTTTCTGAAAAAGAAACCTAGTCTAACCCTCAGCTTTTTAAGCAGATTAATGACCTGAAGTTTAAAAGTAAGACAATCATCAAGCCAGATACCTAGGTATTTATAACAGGTAACCACTTTGAGTACTTGTCCTTGCATAGTAACAATATCCAAAGCTGTGTCTGTAGTCTTTTTAGCTTTAGCTCAGAGAGTTGAGTCTGAATAATGTTAAAAACAGCCTGTAATTTAACACCAGCCTCCTTAATGGAGGGACCTGCACAGTACATAACGGTATCATCCGCATACAAATGTAAAGTTACTCCATCCACATTTTCACCTAAACTGTTGATATATATATAGAGAATGAAAGTGGACCTAAAACAGAACCTTGAGGAACACCATTAGCAATGTTTAACCACTCAGAAGACAGCCCGTCAAAGTGAACACATTGGGACCTTTCAGAGAGGTAGTTCACAAACCACCCCACTGCATGGCTGGATATGCCAATACTGAGTAGCCTCTGCTTTAAGATGCGATGATCGACGGTATCAAACGCTTTGGAAAGGTCAATAAATAGAGCTGCACAACTCTGCTTATTATCTAAAATACTCGTAATGTCATTCACCACTTTCATTGTGGCAGTGATGGTGCTGTGTTTCTTTCTGAAGCCTGACTGATGTTTAGACAGGATATAATTTGTACATAAAAACTCCTTTACTTGTTCACTCACTAGGCGTTCGAGCACCTTCGCCAGAACTGACAATTTAGAGATTGGCCTATAGTTATTTAAAATAGTTGCCTCCCCTCCTTTTAGCAAAGGCAAGACATAAGCTGACTTCCATACTTTTGGAATTGCATTTGTGCTGAGGGAGAGGTTGAAAAGAGTAGGAAAAGCAATAAAATCTGCAGCTATCTTTAAAAAGAAAGGTTCTACGTTTTCCGGGCCAGCCGGTTTCTTAGGATCAAACTTGGTTAAGGCTTCATGAACATTAACAGTAAAAGGAGTAAAACTGAAAGGGTTTTCCAGACCACATTGTTCAGAGTCACGGATTGGGGTGTTCACAGCAGCAGAGTTAGTGACAGAATCAAACAGAGAGCCACAGGACACAAAATGCTCATTAAAGCAATTTAACATAGTAGCCCTGTCCGATATAGAGCCAGATGCTGTGGTAAGGCAAGGAGGTAGCTCATTACGGATCTCACCGGTGGATATCGATTTTATGGCTTTCCAAAATTTCCTAGGATTATTTAGGTTTTCTGTGGTAACTGACACATAGTACTTCGACTTTGCCCCTTTGACATGTGAAGTGAAGCTATTCCTTAGCTGCCTAAAACGCAGCCATTCTACCTCTGAGCCTGATTTCCTAGCCTTTCCCCAGGCCTTGTTTCTTTCATGAAGGAGACTAGACAGTTCAGCAGAAATCCAAGGATTGTCTCGTCCCTTTACTCTAAATGTACGCAGGGGTGCTTGTCTATCAATGATCTCCATAAAACCAAGATAAAAATAAGACCATGCCGTTTCTACATCAGCACACAGATCGATTTTTCCCCAATCAAACCCAAACAGATCATGAACAAAACCCTGCTCCACAAAATGTTTTATGTCTCTCTTAATACTAATACGAGGTTTAACCTTTTGGACCTTAGTGTCCCTAATTGTGGCTACAGCACAGATAAGTATTTATAGGGAGCATTAGTTAAAATGAGATCAATTAGGGAGGATTTATTAGGGGACTTTATGTTCGGGTGAGTAGGACTGTCAACAATCTGAGTAACATTCAAAGAGATACAAAGGTTTTTTAAATCCTCTGATACTGCAGTTAACCAGTCCCAGTTAAAATCTCCAAGTTGCACTATTTTCTTGTAGTCTAGTTGCGATAAAAGATTTGCTAGCGAAGACAAGGAGTCCTTGACAGCTGAGGGTTATTTTGGAAACTAATGTGGTTACACTGAACTTATTCTTAACATAAATGGCAACGCCACCACCTTTATTAGGCCGGTCGGAACGATACACATTATAACCATTTAAGGCAATGTCAGAGGCCAAAATAGATTTATTTAGCCATGTTTCTGAAAAACAATGACGTCAGCGTCAGTCGAGCTTGCCCAAATGCGGACAAAATCTAGTTTACCTAACAGACTGCGCACATTCAAATGGATGAAACCCAACCCAGACCGAGCTTTAAAATCAGCAGGAGTAGCGATCTGACTACTACTACTTCTGGGGTTAGGTTGTACATTTCCTGACAGTAATAGCAACAAGAAAACCAGGCATCTTTTCCTCTTAAACGACACACATACATTGTCATCTACTTTAGAATCACCGGAAAAGTCTGCGAGAGTGTGATTAAAGCTTAAGAAGCAGTCCTGAAGAACCATCAACGCAGGGAAACAAAAAAGGCAAACATATTTTGTCGAACTGATTGCCTGTGACAAGGTAACCGGTAATTGTTTGTGTAGCACTCCCGATCCTTTGCACGGGATGCTCACCGCGGACGGCAGAACAGACATGAATCCAGTAGACTTCTCAGGATGACTAGAAATCTTCTCATCATCCAAGACAGCCAAAAGGCACAGCAGAGCCACGATAATGGCCATTTCCCCAGGCCAGCACAGCATCCACGATATTCCCTTCCCGTTATGAAGTGAAGCGGCGTCACTCACCGAGCCCGGGGCACTGGAGGTGGGAGGCCCGGAGATGCAGGGCTGAAGAAAGACAGCAGGCCTCACCGGTGAATCCTTCAGATCCCAAAGCCAGATATATCCGGTGTGGAGGCGCTCCAGGTCTCACCTCGATATCTCCACAGCAGCCCGGCGTGGCTGCGCACCGGTCTCACCGCGATGTCTCAGGGGTAGAAAACTCCACTGCACAGCAGTCTGGCACTCCTTTCCCACCGCATTGTCTCCAAGGTGGATAAACTCCTCCGCACAGCAGCTCAGCGTGGCGGCTCTCCTGAGCACAGAAACATCGGAAAGGCGAAAGCAGGCCCCGGCCCGAGAGTGGAGGCGCTGCGGTCTCTCCGTGAATATCTCCGTGGTAAATGATCAACAGCACAGCACAGCAGCACACGAGTAGTGTGTACAATAAAGACTAGTCAATAAGACTAAAGAAAGTGTCCCTTTCCTTCCAAAAGGTTTACCACAGAGCCATCAACAAGAATCAACAGTGGGGAGAAATCCCTTCCTGGTACGGCATGCTCACGGCACGCTCACGGCACAGTGAAACGGAAAGTAGGTGTGTTGGGCTTTGTATTGTAACATCATGTAACATCATGAGTGTTCGAATAAGAAAACATATATAACATATATGGGACATTTCTATGATTTGAAGGTGTTAAACCCTGACCGTAAATTCAGAGAAATGGAAAATATATATCAAATGGATCATTCTTGTACGAATCAAACCAACCTCTATTATGAAATATTAAAATAAATCAGTCATCTGGTTTATATAAAAACATAATTACAGAAATCATGTAAGGAAGAATACAATATTGTAATAATGCAGAAAAGGTGTGTGAGCCTTTGATGAATTCCTAAATCATTCCTTTTGTACCACTGCACACTGCTGGTGGTAATGGGGCTTGAAATGGGCTGCAGGTACAAACAATCACACTAACTAATTAAATTAACTTAGGATTGTGCGGAGTAATTAGATCGATTTCTGATCACACAGACTTAGCTGATAGTGCTAATAAAATTGCTTCACACTGAAAATTGTATTTCTGTTACCAATCACTTTACCCTAAAACTTTCAGGAATAAGAATTTTCCAAATATAACTCACTTGCTTGAAAATAATCATTAAAAACAACTGTGAGGGGGTGTTGGTTGCAGATGAAGCCTGCACACCAGAATGTTACGACTGGGGCACACACAAAAATGATAGGACCCAAATGCACGACTCCAGACAAAAGATGATTCAAAAAAGGAATTTACTTGTGGTGATAACTGCAAGGTGTTACAGCTGCTGCCTTCCTGGTCCTTTTAAGTGTGTTAACCTGTGTTATATGTAAATGAGCTGTGCGGGTGCCCTGACGTCATTGGCTGCCATCTCCTGGTCCGCCCCCTGAAGAAAAAAATTCTGGAATTTGCCAATTTATGTGAATTACTTATTTCAATTACACTGTTTGGCAGGGTAGAAAATAATGGGAGCATGTTCAAAACCTATTCCCTTATTGTATTTTCAATCTAACACAGCATCTTTTCTGAATTATTGCTTTTTTAATACTTGAAACGTTTCATTATTTCTCCGCGGACAATACAATTATGGAAAACTTTTTTTACAGGTAGAAAAGTTTGAAAATTTCCTGCACGACTTGAAAATGTTGGCAACCTCCAATTATGCAAGACCTTATACACATGTGCCTGTGGGTGTATAGATGAGATGAGCAATGCTTACTTACTGTACATTAATAGCACTCTATGTCAGAATCCTTAACAAACGAAGAACAGTTAAAAAATAAACTGTAAAAATAAAGCCAATTTAGACAGCATAAGTGTAAAGGGCATGGTCTAAGAGCCCTCTAGCTGCTTATCCATGCGAAATAAATCTAATACTCTGTTCACCTCGGGGATCAGGGTATTTGTTCGTTGTTTACCATAGTTTTACAGCTCTCTGAAGCTGCCATGCTGACAGAATATGAATTGGCTGTAGCACAGATCGTGAACCGTAGCAGCCTGTAGGTGGAGAAGGGCATATTGATCCTGGAAAATACACATCTGATGAAATTCAACTAATCATCCACCAATAAATCTAAAGTTTGTTATGGCTAATCAGTTTAAGAAATCTTTGAGCAGCAAAACACAAAACAAGCGTCCAAGACCTAATCTCCACAGTTAGACAACAACACTATTCTGAGCATGTGAGAAATCATCATGTGAGGTAGGGTAGGGTGTAGATGGTAGTTTCAGGAAAAGCCATAGGGTCATAGTAATATAAATATATTTCTGCCTATTAGGCCAAATAATACGCACTACAAATGTTATGATTCATTACTAAAATGTCAGGGGTTATAACGAGTTGAAAACTGAAAGGTTGTCCGGATTGTGGTGAATGGGTTCATTAGTTTACAACATTTCACGCAAATACAGCAATTGCAATAAGACAAAAATCTATAAATGGAGAAAAAGCTACTCCTCCAGAGGTCTTTACAAAAAACTTAAAACTTAGCCAACATTATCACTCTTTCATCATTATTTTGCACATGGTTTGGTCCAAATGTTGGAGACAGTTCAACACAACAATTTTCTGAAATCCTTTGTTCTCTCTCTGTTGTTTTTGCAGTGACAACATTGAGCTGGGGCTAAAGCTGTGAATTACATCACTCCTCTGTCTCTCGACTCCCAAAGCTTTGTGATAATGATATATGGCCTGACAGCAGGTCAAAATAAAAAAACACATCCTGTCAATTTTCTTTTGTTTACAGACGGTGGACACATTTTACCTGGGCCTAAGGGAAGAACATTGCTCAAGGGACATGCCTTATGGAGTAAAATATCTGTTTGAATATTGATGTTGTGCCTGAACTCACTCACTTAGATGCATCGTCATTGCAACCTAAGGACTGTTAAGTATGTCAATCCAACATAATGTCTTTAAACCATCAACTGTGTTAAGCTCTTACTGTTCAATTACTATGTGTTCTTTGTCAGAAAGGTGTTATTTAATTATTCAAGGTCTTTGAAATACACTACATATTTCAGGTAGAACAATGTATAATGATACAAATAAGCACAACAGATTGTGAAAAGGAATTGAGGTGTAAAGGCAGGGGTAGAGTTTGTATGACATAACGTCAAGGCAAGAGTGAATAGCTGTTATGTTCCGATAATTCATCTGCAATGCAGGCTAAAAAGTGCAGATGAAATGTAAAAATGGGGTAAATCAATTTAATTGTTTTGGAGAATCTTTCCTAAAAATAATTCATAATCATTGTTATGCTGATGACACACAGCTCTACTTCTCAACAAAATATATTTCTCCAACCACACACTCCCAGCTCAGCACCTGCTTCACTGACATTACATTTTGGATCCAAAACTATTTTCTAAAACTTAACTGTGACAAATCGGAACTTATAATCGGCTCAAACTCACTTACCCGCTCAACCCAAGATTTATCACTTACCACTGATGGCTCCATTGTCAACCACTCTACTCACATCCGTAACCTTGGCATCATCCTCGACCCCACCCTCACTTTCCACCCTCACGTCAACCGGGTCACAAAAAACGCTTTCTTCCACTTAAAGAACATCGCCCGCATCAGACCCTCCCTCTCATCGACCGCTGCTGAAACTCTGATCCATGCCTTTATAACATCCCGACTGGATTACTGCAACAACTTGCTTTTTGGATCACCTGCATTCAAAAAACTCAGCTGTCTGCTTGCTCACCTCCACCCGACGCTCCGACCACATCACCCCTATCCTCCATGACCTCCACTGGCTCCCCATCAAACACCGCATTGACTTTAAAATATTACTTGTCACTTTCAAAGCCTTCAACAACCTTCCCCACCCCTTTCTCTGTGACCTTATCCAACGACACACCCCCACCCGTCGCCTCAGGTCTGCTGAAGCTAACCTACTGCAGCCCATCAGGACAAAGCTCCGGACCTGGGGTGACAGGGCCTTCGCTGCAGCCTCCCCCACACTCTGGAACTCCCTCCCCAGCCATGTCAGATCTGCCAACACCGTCCCATCATTCAAACAATCCCTCAAAACTCACCTTTTCACTCTTGCCTTCAACTCCTAATCCACTAACCCCTCGCCCTTATTCCACCTATTTTAGCACTTTTTACTTTTGTTATTTTGTTTTACTTGCTTGTAAGCGCTTTGAGCACCAGGAAAAGCGCTTTATAAATGTATTATTATTATAATTATTATTATTATAGTAATTATTTGTTTTATGTTCACTTAGAGTGCATCATAATCACATACTGAAAGGTTTCACAGCTTCAGTTGTAGGAGCTCCTTTTAAGTGTGTTGAGTTGTACAATAAAACTGAGGTAACATAATCGTCCTGCAATAGGACAAAGGCATTCGATCTAATGCTCTCAGCTTGCTATGCAGATATAACTGCTTTAGTGCAGCCAACCAGTTCAGCACATCACTTATAACTTATTCACATCCAAACTAAAGACGAGTTAAGTGTTTCCCATTAAGAGTAATCATTCTGCAATTGCATGTACGTCACCTTGCTTCGTATCAAAGCAGTGGAGGAGGGGCAGTATTGATGAAGAGTCAAAGGAAATGTTACTATTATTGTGTTATGTCACATTTTGTATGTCTTGTTTTGGGTGTTTTGCTGTTCTCCCTGTCATGTTTTCCTCTTGGTATATTGTCTGGTCCTTTTCCCTGTGTTTTTCCTCCTGTCGTTAGTTTCCCTGGTGTGTCTAGTTGTCTGATTGTGTTCACCTGGTGCCCCTGTGTTTTCTCCTCCCTCCTCACCTGTCTCTTGTTTGTTTGATTAGTCCTGGGTGTATTTAGGTTCTGTGTCTTTGTGAGTTCCTTGTCGTATTTGGACGTTGTTCACTGGGTCAGAGTACTGTTTTGTCGAAGTTTGTTCCTGTAGCCTTGAAATAAAGGCAGTGTGCGAAATACGGGGGGGTCCGGGGGAGCTCGACCCCCCCGATTAACACCTGAGCCCCCCTGAAAGCCTCAACAGCAACATTTAGGGGGGGTCTGAAATTATAATATGTATTTGTCACTTGCAATGGTCACTAAAATGTTTTTAAGCTTACTATGTCCAGTATTCATAATTCAAAACATTTATTCACAAATATCTTCTATTTTGGCTGTCAAAAGCAGAGCCAGCCGCCGTGACGCGGGTACGCTGTGTGACGCGGACACAAATTATGCAAATTAGCCATGCGCGGCAAAGAGGAGAGAAAGACGTTACATTAGAGAGGACTACAATGTCTAAGAGAAAGCTAAACCAAAGTGTTTCACTCGCGCACTTTGGGTTCACATCCAAAAAAGTGACACCACGAGATGACCAAGAGACACCCAGAGATGATGCTGATGATGCAGCAGCTAGCACAGCACTCGCTACCAGAACCGTTAGCGAGTCGGGGGCTCCTGTCCCGCCCAGTCACTCCCCAGAAGGAGGTGAAGTTGAGGCAGAGCGCTCAGAAGACGCAGCAGTTGCGGAGGTAGCTGCTACTGCTAGTGACTTTCCGCCGGCTGGTTGGACAACGAAGCAGGTGGGTGAATGGAAAGACCGCAACCCCTGGCTTGACATTAAGGCTGGAAAGTTAGGATGCTTAGTGTGTAGGAAAGCAAAAACGTTGCTGCTAAAGGGACCGGGTTTACACCTCGCGGAAGAATGGATCAATGGTGATGTTACTAGCCCTGATGCAAAACAGCTACGAAAGAAGATCTACAAACACAGGGACAGCCAGGCCCACGCGAGGTCAGTGGAAATAGTACAGATGAAAGACAAAGAAACCCTCCCAAACTGTTTCATTGATGTACAGTCCGATTTACTCAAGAAAACAACAGTCTCGTTTAGAACAGCTTACACCGTAGCAAAGGAAAGGCTATCTTATAAAAAGCTCAACCCCCTCATGACAATGCAGGAGCTGAATGGAGCCGAAGTTGGGAATATCCACAAATCTGACCATGCATGCGCAGAAATAATAAGTCACATTGCAAAGGAAATGCGCCGCAAGTTCGTCTCTAATGTGAAAGAAATGGATTCAAAGGTATCAATCACAATTGATGAAAGTACCGTTCACGGTCGTCCCTATCTAATCATTTACGTAAGATGTGATGTCAGTGGTAAGGGCGATGTAGATAATGTGTTCCTGGATATAGTGGAACTTACAGATGGGGTCGATGCTGAATCAATTTATAACTCAATGATGGCGAGTCTATATAAAGCTGGAATGGATGATGACTTTTTGAAGATGCACCTAATAAGCATAGCCACCGATGGGGCTGCAGTGCTCACGGGAAAAGCCAGTGGGCTTGTCGTCAGGCTCAAAAACAAGTTTCCGAACGTGCAGTCTGTACACTGCCTGGCGCACAGACTAGAACTGTCAGTCAAAGATGCTCTTAAAGAAGTGGGTGGCACTAATCAGTTTGAGATATTTATTTCACATTTATACTCACTCTACAATCAGTCAACCAGGAATTCCAGATTGCTGAAAGAAGCAGCGGCCGAGCTCAACATGGAAATACTGAAAATAGGTCAAATTTTCACCATCAGATGGGTTGCCAGCAGCTTTAAAACAGTAAAAGCTGTATGGAAAGATTTCCCCGCACTAGCACTCCATTTTAAAACATCCAGTGAGAACGCATCACGTAATGATCTTGAGAGGCAAAAATACAAGGGACTTTTCAAGCACCTAACCAACTCAGGATTCGTGGAAGATTTGGCTGTCATGAAAGACATCCTGCGTGAACTCCAGAGCCTGTCTCTCAAGCTGCAGAGAAGAGAAATGACACTTGTGGACTCAAGTGTCCACATCAAACAAACCATACATGTGTTGACCGCCATGAAGATGACCGGGGGGAGATCAACGAAGAAGGCTGAACAGGGCGTCTCATCGGGCTTTTTTAAGGACGTAGAGCTGACAGAAGGCAGGGGGAAAATAAACAAGCCTCGTTTTTATGAATCGGTGGTTGCTACTCTAACCAAGCGCTTACCGGAGTCAAGCTTGGTCCAGACGCTCAAAGCTCTTGATAAGCGCTTTTGGCCTGGAGAGCAGGAAGACTTGACTTTGTTTGGCGAACAAGAAGTGCACCGTCTTGCTAAATCGCTCGGAGAACCAGCCGGGGAGGCCGTGGAGCAGTTTAGAGACTGGAAATTGCAGGGCACTCCACCGGGCAAAACACTGGAACGGCTATGCATAGCAAGTCGCACTTACCTCCCCACGTCTGCTGAGTGCGAAAGAGGCTTTTCCGCCGTGAATAACACCGACAACCAGAGCCGCAACAGGTTGCGCGAGGAGAGCCTGTCTTCGCTTCTGTTTGTGGACCTAAACGGACCCCCTTTGGACAAATTCGACCCAATGCCGTTCGTGAAAAGCTGGATTAAAGCAGGACATCGTCTCTCTTCTTCTTGGAAACCAGGACGGCAACGAGAAGAAGTCGAGCCAAGGCATCTTTGGTCTATTCTCACTTAAGGTAAAAGACTATTTTTTCGATCTTTGCTGTGCATAAGATGAGCGTGTGCGTATGTCCTGTGTGGATTCCGGGGTTAAGAATAGCATAATTAGCCTTGGCGTTCAAGTTAGTGTGTGTGTGTGTGTGCGTGTGTGTGTGTTTGTGGGTGTTTGCAGGGCCGCACCTCCCTACACGCAGACCACGCAGACTGTGTGTGGGTGTGAAGGTGTGTGCAGGCCCGCCCCTCCCTACACGCAGAGCACGCAGACTGTGTGTGTGTGTGTGTATGTGTGTGTGTGTGTGTGTGTGTGTGTGTGTGTGTGTGTGTGTGTGTGTCTGAGACCAGCTCTGCTCCCATTTCCTCGCATAGAATCGAAAACAGATGGCTCTTTAACGGTCGCGTATTCATTCATATGAACGTTAGAATATATAATTATTTGACAGCGCCCGGTTGAGAAACGCTGCTACTACTGATTGTCTTGGATTGCATCCATGAAATATAGCATAGGCCTACTGCATATTGAGAAATCTTCGACCGGTATATTGCGCAATAAACGGGAGATGGGGACCCCCCCGATTATTGACGGGTATTTCGCACACTGAATAAAGGTATTTTTTCTGTTCATCTGCATTTAGGTCCTGCTTGCCTCAGTCAACCCTGACAGAAGGAACTCACCAAATATGGGCCCAGCAGATCCGTTTGAGCAGGAACTAGTGGATTATACCTTTTCTTTGTCTGACTGTGCTCATCAATGGAGAGGAGCGATCAGGGTTCAGCAGCGAGATGCGGCTCAGGCAGATGCAGTCCACCTTACACTGAGGAATCAAGATTTGGTTAAATTCTTACCGGCCTGGCTTTTGGATTACCTCACGGTTTGTTTTCCCGATCCTGATAGACCCAGGTCTCCAGATTCCCTTTTGATACCACACGCATCGGTGTGGTCCGTCTGGCGTCAGCCCCTGCTTCTCACCCAGTGTTTGCTACAGTCCAGGAGCCATTTGCTGGTACTCGTCTGGCTTTTGGAGGTCCACGGAGCCTCCAAACGGCTCCTAAAGGAAGGAGTCGCAAGGCCAGGTTAGCAGCACGAGCCCAAAGGGCCATGGTTCCAGAACCAGTTCAGCCCCCAGCAGCCATGGTTACAGACCCAGTTCTGGCCCCAGCAGCCATGGTCCTTGCTCCAGAACCGGTCCCGGCAGCCATGGATTCGGCTCCAGAACCAGACCTTACAGCCATGTTTCCGGCTTCAGAACCGGACCTTACAGCCATGTTTCCTCTCCAGAACAGGACCTTACAGCCATGATTCTGGCTTCAATTCCGACCCCCGCAGCCATGGTTCCAGACCCAGCTCTTGCCCCAGCTGCCATAGCCCCATCTCTTGTCCCTTCTCTAGTCTCTTCTCGAGTTCCCCCTCTAGTCCATTCTCTAGTCCCTTCTCCAGTCCCTCCTCAGGTCACTTCTCTAGTCCCTTCTCCAGTCACTTCTTAAATCCCAACTCTAGTCCCATCTCAATTTCCTCTCAATTCCCCTCTCCAGTTTCCTCTCAAGTCCCCTCTCCAGTTTCCTCTCAAGCCCCCTCTCGAGTCCCCTGTCGATTCCCCTCTCCAGTTTCCTCTCAAGCCCCCTCTCGAGCCCCCTCCCGAGTCCCCTCTCGAATCCCCTGTCGAGTTCCCTCTCCAGTCCCAACTCAAGTGCCTACTCAAGTCCCAATTCAAGTTGCTACTGAAGTGCCGTTGGAGGTTCTGCTGGGGGTCCTGCCAACTCCATGTCTTGTCCCGTTGGGGGTCCCGCCGACTACTCTCCTGCCGGGGGTCCTGCCAACCCTATGTCCGGTCCCGTTGGAGGTTCCGCCGACTACTCTCCTGCCGCGGGTCCTGCCAACCCTATGTCCTGTCCTGTTGGGGGTCCCACCGACTACTCCTCTGCCGGGGGTCCTGCCAACCCTATGTCCTGTCCCGTTGGATGTCCCGCCGACTGCCCTCCTGCCGGGGGTCCTGCCAACTCCTGGTCCTCTTCCGTGGGGGATCCTGCCGAGGCCTGTCCCACCGGCGCCGGTTCCTGTCCAGCCGACACCGGGTTGTGACCGGCCTCGGGCATTGTCCCGCCGTCGCCTTCCTGCCCGGCCCCCTGAGAGCCGCGGTCTTCGCCCTCAAGCCCGGCCCCCGGAGGGCCACGGCCTTCGCCCTCGAGCCCGGCCCCCTGACTTTCCCGGCCGCGGTCCTGGCCCTCATGCTCGGCCCCCTGAGTTCGCGGCTTCTGCCTTGCCCCCGGGCCGTCCGCCCGAGATCCTTTCCGGGTCCTCCGCGGTGCTCCTGGGTTGTCAGCCCAAACCCGTCCTCCTGACCCCCTCCACCCACCCTGGTGGCCCTAGTTTTGTGTCCCTCCTCCACCCACCCTGCTGGACATTGTTTTTTTGGACTGTTTTGGTGTTTTAGGGACATCTGGAATCCGTCCCTTGAGGGGGGGGTTCTGTTACGATTATTGTGTTATGTCACGTTTTGTATGTCTTGTTTTGCTGTTCTCCCTGTCATGTTTTCCTCTTCGTATATTGTCTGGTCCTTTTCCCTGTGTTTTTCCTCCTGTCGTTAGTTTCCCTGGTGTGTCTAGTTGTCTGATTGTGTTCACCTGGTGCCCCTGTGTTTTCTCCTCCCTCCTCACCTGTCTCTTGTTTGATTAGTCCTGGGTGTATTTAGGTTCTGTGTTTTCTGTTAGTCTTTGTGAGTTCCTTGTCGTATTTGGACGTTGTTCACGGGGTCAGAGTACGGTTTTGTCGAAGTTTGTTCCTGTAGCCTTGAAATAAAGGTATTTTTTCTGTTCATCTGCATTTGGGTCCTGCTTGCCTCACTCAACCCTGACAGGAAAGATCCCACCAGTTCTTCACCACCCCAGGCATCGAGTCAAAGTTTTGGCATCCAACGTCTCAGTGACCCTAACTGTTTTTTCCTCACAATTCACCTTGGTATAAACAAGAGCTGATGGATTCTGTTTGACAATGAACTCTATCTGACATGGTGTAAGTTACGGCATCAATAGAATCAGATTATTTCAGGTAAACCTCCCTCTTCTCAAGCCTGTTCTTAAAATGTCAAACTGTCCTTTAATGTCAGCTTCTCCATTGCACATTAGTTCATCATGTCACATGTCAAACTTTGTTTCTCCTCATTTGCTTCATGTCTCATTTCATTTATTAAAATTGTCTGATTTTAGATTAGCAATCCAAAAATGGGTGCCTGAACCTGGAAAGACAGAGCAATGTTATACATGGACATGAATCCGACCCTTACATTATTTGAAAACTGGGAACAACTTTAAAACAATATTATATACAGTATATTTTCAACAGCTAGCCACAACTTTATTTTATATTTAGTTTTTGTATATATTTACACATAACCTGTAGCACTGTATTAAGTTATCATTTTAATTTACCTCTTAACTTGGTGGATTTAGCTTTTATCGAATATTTAAAATCCTTTAAAAAGGTATATATGATGTACACATACACAAAAGTAAAATGTTATCATGATCCACTTATAAGCATAATAACTAAATATATATTCTAAAATACAATGAATATACGGAGAAGTAGTCAGGAATGTAGTAAATGTAAATTCATAATGAGACATTTTGAGAACTCACTGCTTCCACTCATTTTCTTGTTATTTACTTGTGTTAGTTAACATTTCCCTTCATGAGAAATCTTAGTTGAACTAATTTGTGCAAAACCTTGACGCCTTTGGTTTTCTTCCCAAATGCAGTTGGCTTTCCCTACCGGAGATAAGCTTAACCCATTAAAAATCTCTTCCCATATCCTCCTCTCCAGTTTGGTTCCCCTATCTGCTCTCATCTTCTTCCTTTTCCCCTCCCTTGGTTTGATCTACTCTCCTTCCTCTCCTCCTCTATACCTCACTCTTATCAGATATTTACGACGGGTGTCTCTCTTAGGTTGGGATCAGTGTTTCCCCTCTTCCTAATGTATTCCCTGCTTATGTTTTATTTTGTCAGTTATTGAGGGTTCTGGTAAATATTTGCACAGAGAGGGCTGCCGGTAATCAGCCAGTTGGCATATCATCACTGTGTGTCAACTAGAGCAGGCCTGTGTGTGTATGTGTGTATGTATAGGAAACTGTGTGAGAGTGAAATTAAAAGTGTATACGAGGAAACTGTGTGTGTGTGTGTGTGTTTGGGTTTATTGCAGGGATTTGGCTGAGGGTCAAGGATGAATTCAAGGTTCCAGAGGGAGGGAGGGATTCAGCAGTCGCAGCAGACTAGTATCGATCAGATGTTGTTTTATAGAGCCTTCCACATAGAAAACAAACTGTGTGAGGAACAAAATAAATAATTGGAGCAAACAAACATTCTACTTCTAATAAGAACAATGTTTTCTGCTGAAAAAGAAGGAAAGGAAAGTCGATGGGGGAAAACATAAGGATTAAGACACCGACTGATTTAATAAGGCTAGTATGTAACTGTATTTTCATAAAAAATACATATGTTGTACAACTTTTTTATACAATTTGTTTGTTTTTTATCAAATACTTTGTAAAACTTTAAATTACTTGGATATATATTATAAAATTGCAACTGATGATATCATACCTTGTCATAATGCTTACACATCAATTACTGTAGTAAAGCATGTATAAACATTATTTAGTTTTTCAATGCTTAATAATTGGTTTCTGGTCCATATATCTACACTGAACAAAATATAAACGCAACACTTTTGTTTTTGCTCCCATTTTTCATGAGATGAACTCAAAGATCTAAAACATTTTCTATATACACAAAATAACCATTTCTCTCAAATATTGTTCACAAATCTGAAAAAATCTGTGATAGTGAGCACTTCTCCTTTGCCGAGATAATCCATCCCACCTCACAGGTGTGGCATATCAAGATGCTGATTAGACAGCATGATTATTGCACAGGTGTGCCTTAGGCTGACCACAATAAAAGGCCACTCTGAAACGTGCAGTTTTGCTTTATTGGGGGGGGTCCGATTTTTTCAGATTTGTGAACAATATTTGAGAGAAATGGTTATTTGGTGTATATAAAAAATGTTTTAGATCTTTGAGTTCATCTCATAAAAATGTGAGCAAAAACAAAAGTGTTGCGTTTATATTTTTGCTCAGTGTATGTAGTGTTTCTATATGTTTTTACAAACTATTTCCTGAAGGGGTTTCAAATCATTTGGTAGTCATCAACAAATGGGTACAAGAATGTTTTACAATGCGCAATAATAGCCTGCATCAGAGACGCAGATAAAATGACATGCATCTGAAAACAAAAAAGTATTAAATTATTAAATTACTACCAAAGTGTTTCGATAAAAACACACTGATGCATTCATTACTAAACTCACACACAACTATTTTCGCAAAGCTCTCAAAGAGCATTTTAAGAAGCCTTCCTTTGTATACAGCACTGTGGCCTTGAAGCACATTATCACATAACCATGAGACACTGATCCTTCTCCCGCTCTCTGTTTCACAGCTAGACTTAATTTGACACACACAAAGGGAACCTCCCCCCCCCCCCATTTTTTTTCTTATTCTGTTCGAGTTCAAGACATAATGCTAATTCAATGCATTTTGAATTCCTTTGTTCAAAAGTAGTTTCCTTGTGAATGTTTTATTCATTCTTTGGTGGCATGTTTAATATCCGAGGCACATATTATTTGTGGGCAAAGACAGAGAGCTCTGCTTGCATTAAAGTGAGTAATGTCAAATATTCCAGACTCATGGGAGTGAAGTTCAGTTCTGCTAAAATGATTGTGATGAAAATAAAAAAAATATGTTAAAAAAACTTTAATTAAAAAATATATAAAGAATGGTATGATTGCTTCGTTCATGAATCATAGCATTGTGTTGTCTTGTAATTACTTTGATTGTCCAACAATTTTAATCTTTGCAGTATAGGCTTAACAATCAATTCACAAATGCATCTAAGTTAAAGTGTCTTCTATCTCTCTTTGCTTTGATTAATAATACATGTGCAGCTAAAAGGCTCAGGTTAAAGGTTTCACATGTTTATGATCATCAACATATACTGATTTAACAAGGGTTTCAAGGATGAAATCTGTATTTTCCATGAATTGTGGCACATAATTGTAAAGTATTTTCAGTGCTCCTTACTTGCATTTGCTGATCAATTCACTAATCCTTTTAATTGTTATCTTTCTGTTGATGAAGATACTGCTCTCCTCGAGAAATGTTTAGTATATTAATTTCACAATTATTTTTTAAAGGTTTCAACAGATCGTTGAAATGCCAACATGTTGACACTGTAGAAACATTTCCCGTATTAGTTTCAGTACAGTGAGCTGCTGATCAAGACTGATGACATTATAGGGGGCTTAAAGCTTTCACAAGTGACCATATTCAAACTGACGGAATGGACCGTATTCAAACTGACAGAATGGACCTTATTTATTTTTGCGAGCTCATTGCACACAGTGAAATTTCTGCCGGTGTGGTGACATTATCCTGGGAACAGTCAGGTTTACCTCCTCACTGCACCTGCACAGTGGGAAGAGGAATCCGTCACTTGAAATCCAGCAGCACACCGCAGTTTGGTGTGGAGATTGATTGCCCTCCGTTCTGTTTTTGCTTTCAGCTGCCAGGTCCGCACACAGGTGGGGTGCATTGTCAAAGCCACATTAAGCACACAACATGCACTGTAATCTAAAAACCTGCACGTCCATTGATGATTAAAGGTCATGCAACCAGCATCATTCACAGAAACTGTTGTGCTCTCGTTGAAATTTGACTGGTTGGTTTGGACTCAGCATTCTCTCCAGTGTATGCAGTGCTGATTATCAGGAGAGCTAGAACCAGGGAGTTATTGGACACACACACACACACACACACACACACACACACACACACACACACACACACACACACACACACACACACACACAGAGTTCCCTGAAAAATACCAAGGTCATTTAAAGTGCTCTCCTCTCTACATCACTGAATGTCCTCAGGGCTGCCAAATCCCACCAATCCTCTCTTGGTGGTAGACATCTTAAAATGGCGGGTTACCGGACTGCAACAGCGGCAGGAATCATGTCCTCTTTCCATCAGATCATCAGCGCATGAAGCATTGCAATTTAATTGCAACAGAGGTCTGAGGAAAAAAATAATAATATAATGTGCAAGGACAAAACCAGGACTCTTTATAGAAGCAATCTTAACTGTGTTGGATTCATTTACTCGTGGGTGGCAGCAGGGTAATGATTATTGGTAGAAGAATACACTATCATTTGTGGACAGAAAATACGACGATTATGGGAATTGTTGGTTTATTCATTGACCCATGATAATAAATAGAGGGGCAAAAAACATAGTGAAGTGATATGTGTTGCCATTATATTCATATCTGGCTGCTGTATATTGGCATGTGACTCTACAGGGCAACGTTATTACTGTATATCAGTATGGGCTCATTTGATTGCCAGTATCAATACTAGCCTTGACATACTGTCTTCAAATGTATGATGGTTTTTACGACTCAGGCCTTGAATTATCAAAGATGAACCACGTGTCCTCTGTATATTTGACTTGTTTTGTCTTCTGGAGCAGAAGTCACTGCAACAACGAGCAAAAGAAAACAGTAGAAATGAAAAAAGCCCAGTAATGCCACTGATAAAGAATTTACTTAAAACAAGAAGCAAGAAGAAAACAGATAAAAGCCTGATGGTGATGAATGACAACCCTGACTTTTGTAGAAAAAAATGTAAGGAGAGACAACCAAAAAAATGAAAATAAGATGCTTATGTCATTCTTTTTAAACCAATAGTCTTGATTCAACACATCTCCAATTACTCAGAAATGCTGGCTGATATTGTTCCAAAAATGTTTTAGAGAGTGGTTGGATTTGACTAACATCCTTAGTGATTACAAATTACAACGTGAATTACATGTCCAGGAGCCTTGCTGCCTCATTGGCAACTCGGCTGCGGCTCAGGATGTAGTGAGGCATTAGCTGCGAGGGTAATGATGGTGCTGATGTGCTATTCAAAATCTAGTTGCTTGGCATTGTCATACCTGCCAACTAATAGTGAGATAAAGAGAGAGCACATGTGAAAAGATGTGTGAAAGAGAAAGAGAACAACCTATATTTTTGTATTTGATCTGATTCTGTGAGTTATGTCTTGTTTTTCCTCAATATATAGGCGCATAAATGTTGTCTACGTATTTGCTTTTTAAAGTGGCATATACATTTATTTTAAATAACACAAGACTAGCCCCTATTTCAATACATCCCATAAAGCTTTTCATCTAACACTCACACAGGCTTGCCCCTTCCTCTCCTTTCTCTCACTCTCTCACACACACAAATAGAGAAGTGACATCCATCATTTCATGGTCACAATGTTGCCATGGTTCCCCAGGCAATAAGAAACAGGAAACAGTTTCTGAAGCGTGACAGAGGACACATACTAAAACACAGCACCATTTTTCACAGCATATTTTTATGTGCAACACCTGCATGTGCAGACCACACCCTTTTAAAGCTAGACTATTCTCTCCTTCACACTTACTGTACATTTACACGCATCACCATTTTGTATTTGTTTGCTGAGAATATATCAAGCCATCAACTTAATTTCTGCATCCATTCTTTAGGGCTTGTATAGACCCACCATCGATGTGACACAACAGCTTTAACCCCATGAGTTAGTGGCCCTCCAGCCTTATAGCTGCATGTTCTGCCTGAAACATCTGTAAATTAAAAATCTGCTGGATATAACTTTAATGCTGACCCTCGAACCAGATAAAGGCAGTACTGATAAAGATTATACCTCTATCAGGCATCATCCCCATCATGATGGCAGAGGCTGTGTGTATCCATCTCTCTAATGATGAGCCTTTTTGATTTCCACACATTTTGGGTGTATTTTGTTTTTACAGTGTGTGCCTGTTCGCATCTATGTGTGTGTGTTGTAAGCGTAGATGGTATGCATTTAGATGTATGTTTATGTTGGTGTACACTGTGGATAATTGATCTGATGAAGATGGATAAACAAATAGATGTTTGTGTGAGTACTGTGGTAAGCGTGGGATGTATGTGTTGTATATTGGCGTATGCGTTAATCTTGGTGTATACTGTGTAGGATAATCTGTCACAGGAGGTGGAAGCAAATGATTAAGTGAGGGAAAAAGAAAAAGAGTTGAACATGGAGAAAATAAAGTTTATAATTGACAATCTTACTATCTTCATAGGCTACAGTTTAGACGAAGATGAAGATTTAAAGAGTACCACATTCCAGATATGACACTGTACTGTACATTAGCCTATTTATGCATGATTTATTTGCATGTTGAAGCCATGTGAAAAGCAGCAAAGATGTCAAAGGAAAACACATTTAGGGATGAACGCGAGCAACACAATATACATCTAACATTTTCATTGATAAGTAAGCATACAAAAAAGTACATTACTTGTTTATTTAAGAAACTGAATTCAAATAATAGGTCCAAACACTCACAATGTTTTTCTCATTTATTCATCTTTAAAAAATATTATATTTATATTTTAAAACAAGTTAGCTGGTATCATTCAACAAGTTGTTGTGTGTGGGTTGGCTCACAGCTGAATCGGCATCAGCTAATCAGCAAGTAGCTAACTAGAAGGTATAACATGTTTAAGCAACAGTATTCACTTCAGCAAACACATTTTTGGCTAGACATCAGATGCCTGGCTTTTCAAATTGTAGACCTGAAAGTGTTATATGTTATTTTGTCATGCTTGAATAGAAAGCTGCACTGGCGTAGTGACACAAAGGACTCACAAAGACTCAGATGCATGATTCTTTCTTGATTTCAAAAAATACCTTTTAATATACAAAAATGTTTTAGGATCAACTAGGACACTCAAAAGTTCGCTAGGTTCAACTAATAGTACGAAAAGACTTTACAAAGAAAAAGGTTTCTAGGATCTACTAGGATACTCAAAAGTTCACTATAGGTTCAACGAGTATGCTTAATATTTGCACGAGGGAGTACAGACATGGACTTGGTATAGACACAAGACGGACCGACAAAAGACAAAAGGAGAAACAGGGCTACATATACACACAACGGTTAATGGGGCACAGGTGAAAACAATCAAGAGCAGGAGACCACAATCAAGCTGGCAGGTGACACACAACGACAGGAAGTGTAGACACCTGAAAAGAGAGGACAGAGTCAACATCAAAATAAAATGCAAGGCCACAAGAATAAACACAAAACAATAAACTAACAGAACTCTAGCGCTGACACCTTACACGTAGCAATGGTATCTAAAGAAAACGGCTCTTGGTGGAAGGTCACTTGAAAAGAAGAGTCGGAAGAGGAGTTACTGATGATTAACCGTAACAAGTCATCTTAAATTATATTGAAATGACAGAAAACCACCCACACAGTAACACATACACACACACACACACACACACACACACACACACACACACACACACATACACACACACACATGCACACACACACACACACACACACACACACACACACACACACACACACACACACACACACACACACACACACGCACTTTGCAAACTAAACTTGTATAACTGAATGCTTAGTTACTTCAGCCCTCAACTTTCAGTCTTCTGATTCAAGGTCTTTCTCAACCCCTTTGTATTGTATAACTCTGATTAGACACAAAGGGGAAAAGAGAGCGAGATGTGAAACGAGGAGTGTAGGTGAGAGGGGTTAGCCGAGTGAGAAGTGAGGGACATAGAGAAAGACGAGACCTTGACAAGGATTATTCTGCTTAATTCTCTGAAAATACGGTATGTACTTTGCAAGTACTGTGGGATATTCAGGCATAAAGCTCTCGTTATATAATTGAACACAATATGAACAAAGATACTGAACTGAAAGGCACATTTTACTGCAATGTGTTAAGCATTACAATATATATAATAATCAGAGCATGTTCTGTTCTACGGACGAGGATTAGGGCCGCATGATTTTTTTTTTGGGAGGATTGGAAAAAAATTTAAATCATTTTTGTTCTGAGAATTGATTAATCTCAGAATTCTGACTTTAAAGTCAGAATTTTTTTCTCCCAAGAAAAAAAGTCAGAATTCTGAAAAAAAAGTCAGAATTCTGACTTTTTTCTCAGAACAAAAAAAAAAAGGCTCGCGCTGCCCTTCACTACAAGCTCGCGCACCTTCAGCGGTTTCGCGCCAATGGTACGATTAATCAAACCTGGTCAGCATAGTTGGATATAAAAATGTCTCTTTCTACATTAAAAAAACGAAAGGTTGACACCGAAAACCGGCAATTCAACAGCGAGTGGAAAGAGAAGTACTTGTGTGTAAATGTCAGTGGGAGGCCCGTGTGTTTAATCTGCAATGAGTGTTTATCGGTGTGTAAAGAGTACAACTTGAGAAGGCATTTTAAGACAGCTCACGCCAACTTTGACGCCACTTTTCCAGCGGGCTCTGATGCTCGCCGCCAGAAGATTTTGGGGCTAACTTCGTGCTATGAGCAAAGACGTAGCTCCCTGTTTCGGGCTTGCACTGACCAAGAGAGAGCTGCCGCAGCGTCCCTACGAGTGGCCTGGATATTAGGCAAAAAGAAAAGGCCTTTTACGGACGCAGAGACAGTCAAAGAGTGTATGCTTGCATCAATTGAGGAAGGGGTTGCAGATGAGAAAATCAGAAAACGCGTTATTGACTCAATTAAGAACATTCCGATTTCTGACACGTCAACATCAAGGAGAGTGGAGACCCTTGCATCGGACGTTTTTGAGATTCTCTTGGACAAACTGAGAAAGGTGGAGGTTATGTCGCTAGCTATTGATGAATCCACTGACAGCAGCGATGTTGCACAGCTGTGCCTCTATGTTAGATTTTTTGATGGTGAGTGCTTTAGGGAGGATCTACTTGGATTAATTCCTTTGGATGGACACACGACCGGTGAGGTGATGTTCCACAAAGTGGTTTCGTTTTTCAAGGAGCACAAGTTGGGATTGGATCGTATTAACATGCTTGTAACGGATGGGGCCCCTGCGATGTCGGGCCGAACACAGGGACTGTCCGCTGGCAGATGTGGCTCCACAGCTGAGATCGTTTCATTGCCTCATCCACCAAAGCCTCCTGTGCGCAAAACTGAGTGGTGAGTTAAAAAACACAATGGACTCTGTCATGGCGATTATTAACTTTATTCGTTGTAACTCCAGTTTACAGCACCGCCTTTTCCGCCAGATGTTGTCAGACATGTCAGCTCAATATAATGATTTGCTCATGCACAGTGACATTAGATGGCTAAGCAAAGGAAAACGTCTTGAAACGATTTTGTGAACTTAAGGAGGAGATCATGGCGTTTCTCCGCAATTCAAAACATAAAAAAGCCAACTCCTTTCTGTGTCTGATAGAGAATGATGAGTTTTATGCTGCTGTTTGCTTTTTGAGCGACATTTTCCAACAATCAGAAATATAGCTCTTTTCCCACAAGAGAGCCGCACGAAAGTCCCTGCTCTCTAGCAGGGACATTCGTGGGGGTAAAAAGGTTCTCATGAACTCATTTTAGTACCGGCTCTTTTTGGTGTGAACGCGACAAAAGAGTTCTCATGAACTAAGTTCTCATGAACCTTTGTGGGAAAAGTACTGCGGTGTGAATGCGCCTAATGTGGCCCTAATCCTCTTCCGTACTGTTCAAATATTGTTATGCAAGTACAGCCTACACACTGATTATTTTACACAAACAGTAAATAACCAGTATGTCAGAATATTTAATGAAGCAATAACCCTGTGATAAGTTGCTGTTGGATTGAAACCCATCTTGAGTATAGTCTATTATGTGTGTTACCCTTTGTCGTTTTGGGCATGAGCAGCATGACAAAGATGCTTTATGGACTTGAGAAAAACGAATGCAGGGAATGCAATGTCATTTTAATCAAACAAATCTGTCAGCATCTACACATCTACATCTACTCACCCAAACATGAAGATGGCTTGGATTTGTCCAGCCTCTGTTGTGACTTTGTAAAACACTTATATTAGAGACATCTTCATCCTTATTGCAAAAAAAGGTCTTCTTTATTCCTATCTGTTCTTTAAAACATTCTCTGCTTTTTTTTTTTTCTGGTAAAAGGGTTCATTCATCATCATCATCATCATCATCATCATCATTATGATTCATATTTCCCTTACCTATATCTACATAAAAGATATATAAAAAAAGTGTATTTGCATTTTACAATCCTTAAGATTGCATGCAGTAAGACAGTCACAATGGGCGTATATAATAATAACAGGGTAATCTACATACAAACGCACACATACGCACACACATGCAATCACACATGCACGCACTATTTCCCCAATATATTGAGGTGCAGTTGATATAAAAACAAACAGCCTAGTAATGTTGCAAGAAGTGGAAGAATACAAAACCCAGGATAAGGATGTACATCTCAATCTACTCTTTAATATTGATGGATATATAAAGTGTTACCCAGGAGACTGGTCATCTCAAATTGACTCTGAAAAAGAAATGTGAATACAAAAAAGTAGAATTTTTCTTACTGCTGAATTTAAATGGAGCTCTGTGGATAATTGATATTTAGAGCGTGCTTAGTAGCCATGGGTTACAGTTTGCATAACTTGTTTTTTCAAACAAATTTGTCAGGAGTGCAGGGCGTGACATGTTTTGTTGCTCCTGTTCATGCAAAAACCTTCAGCCTTAGGAATACATTGAGGAATGGAACAGGAAGACGGATACATGTTTGTGAGCTGACCCTTATCTCCAATTATTTTTTTCTTGTGCTGCTGTCCTGGTTTTAATAAGATATTACTTAAAGGCAAACATCGCCCTTATAATATAAAGCAAATTAATCACTGAGGGGAAGTTTGTTTGCTGTCATTTCAGGTTCACCATCCTTTACCCCCACAGGACCAACTGCTCTGCTGTCAGTATAACAATGATCCATCATGATTTCCTCTGTGAAATAAAGCACATCCATATGCAAATGCACACATACTGAAACTTACAAACACGTATTTGTACCCTTCAATAAAAAGGCAAATAGACATACACTGGGCAAATGAAAGACTAATTACTCAGATGTTTATGCTTCAAAGTAGTGTTGAAGTCATGTTTTGGGTCGAGTGCATAACTGCACATTTCCAAATAAAACATTTCTGTGTCAAAAGTGGCATACATATCTGTTTGCACATAGCATTTGGCCCACGATGTATCCTCGCATGTACCGTCTCTGCTTTTATAGCTTCATAGGGATTATCATAGAAAACAGTGATGTACAAACTGAGTGCCAAAAAAGAATGTAAATGTGCTGACTTTCTGGCTTTGCCCCGATTGCTTTGACATGGATAGGGCTTCAATCATTGGGCTCATTTCCAAAGCAGACATCTGTGCGATGTTGCTGCAGGTAACATTGCCAGAAGTTATCCTTTGGCTCAGGGGAGTGGACGCGGATCAGTGAAACTTCCTGAAGACTTCTGCGGACTCAGAGCCGTAACCGTAGCAGATCCAGAGATCCAGACAGACTCATCATGCATGAGTCAACAGCAGACTCAGATTCGCAAATCCTGACTCACTGAATAAAGGGAACTTCCTTCACTTCCTGCAGACTCGTGGGGACTCAGAGCCGTAACCGCAAAGCAGATCCAGATATCCAGACTCGTCATACACGAGCATAGCCGCGGGAACTGGGAAGTCATTTTACTTAGGGGGTGGGGACACATTTTTTTCAAATGTACACCATTCGCATAGAGCGAAAAGTTTAACCACAAGAATCAAGACTATGAGCTACCACTAAACGACTCACTGTCTGAAAATTACCATTAAAAAAAATCCTGGACGTTTACTTTTCGTTTTAAGCATCGTTTTAAGGTGTAAACGTTTCATTTTCAAATGCGCGTTCCCATGACAAGGGGTGCATTTCATGGCAGGGGAGCATAATTTGGCACAACACCGGAAACCCAGAGTTTACCCTGAAGTTACCTCGCTAAGCGAAAATCCGGCTTCGTAGTATGGCCTTTGGTTTGTAACCGCAATGAGCAGAAACACCAGATAAGGTGTCAGTCTTTCATGATCAAAGTTGGATTACATTATTTTGCAATCATCATTACTTTGGTACTTATAAAATACATGTGTAAGGCAAAATGACGAATCTACATTCCAGTTGTGTGTAAGTGATTGAATGTAACAAAAGTAAAAAAAACGCACCAACGTTTTTTTTTTCTTTTTTTTCTAATTGTTTTGGCTGCATGTTGTGGCCACTTTACTGGCATACATCCAAAGATAGTAGCCTATTAAGAAAAAGGGTTAAGATGTTGAACATCTAGCACCATCAGTATGTTTCTAAGAAGTCGTTGCCAGAAAAAAATATATATCTCCAAATGTATCAATGATGGTCCATGTTTGCTACATTTCTAAATTGGAAATTGATAGCTAACATACCTACAGGGCTGCACATAACTGGTGCGCAGGTGCCAAAAAAAGAGCAACGGGTCATTTGAAAAATGGTGCATTTGCGTACCAACCATGGATGTATAATAAGAACTGGATACAGCGTGGGAGGCGGGGCCTCATTCATTCCTATGAGAGTTGCTCATTGGCGCATGATGATAAAATGGCCCAACTTTTGAGGGAGCGAAACGTCACAGATTACCCGGCATGCCTGAGAAGTACCCGTATGTGCGCTCATAGCGCATGCGCAACTTTAACCAAAATGCTCGTTCACATCAAGCACGTCAATTTGCGTACACGTAAGTTACAGAACCGCACGTTCATGACAGCATGGTAATGATTTGTTATTATGATGGATTTTATATTAACGAGGCGGCAGTTAGCAGCTAGCGGCTAGCTAGTCATTATGCTAATGTGCACATCAATCGTTATGTACTTATATTACGCTGTAACAGGATCTAGTGATATCCAAGCAACAGAGCTTCATTTAGCATGAAAGAATGATTGCACTGTATATATACTTATAATAATAAGTAATATTAACTTTATTTAATACAACATTTACGGTACAATATTTAATCATACAGCCCATGTAGTATGATAATGAATTACAGCAAACATGTGCAATATATCCATTATTACAGCTCCGTGGGATGTCAGTAAGACGATATGGGTCCGTTCTTATTGTGCATCCATGGGTAAAGATAAACGCAACTCACATCGGTTTCTCAAACAGCATCTCTGTAAACTACGTGTATTGTATTCACTGAATTTCACTCTCTGCCTTTAACGGCTCCTTGTAGCTCCAATAGCTCCAGCCCCCACCCTTCCTGTGAGCACAGTGTGCTCTGATTGGTCGGGACACGTAACATGAACGTGCCGGGCGGCGTGGTCCTGTGGGTTAGATGCACGTTCATAAGGGAGGGAAATAACTCTCAGAATAACGTTATTAGCACATTTTTACAACTTGAGAAACTAATGTTTTTAATAAGGGCTATACAAGTGTTCATACTGGGTAGTTTATTTAGTTTAAAAAAAATGATCCAACGATTTACAGACCACTCTTTCCCCATGTAAGTCAATGGGAAAAAGTGTTTCCGGGCCTGGCAACCAAACGGAAGTGTAGTACCGCCGTTTGGCCTCCACGAATATTTTCATCTGAGTCCGGCGCACTTCCTGGGGGCTTGGTACCAACATTGAGAGAGATAGAGAGGGAGAGAGGGAAGAGAAAAGAGAGAAGAGAGAGAGAAAGATATATGCCAGTTGCATATGAACTCAGGGCCGGCCCGTCGCACTGGCGTTATAGATGTTCGCCTAGGGCGCCAGATCTGGGGAGGCGCAGCGCTGACAGTTCTGGGAGGGAAAAAACATTTTTGACCGTTGGTGCTCATCCTAATTTTTGGCCTTGAAAATTATTATTATTATTTACTTAATATTCATAATTAAGTAAATGTAACACCCTTTTCACCTCGGTTACACTTTTCATCTGCCCTGTACTATGGGCGCTGTAAGTGATGAAAATGGGGGATGTTGGCTTATCTGGCGCCCGCAGCTCACAGCCAAAGTGCGAGTGAGCGTGGGAGAGAGGGTGGATGCACCGATACCGGCGCTGTTGTTATTAGAATCTGGTGCTAGCTGCTCTAAGGGATATAAGAAGAAGATGTGTCTACAATAATGTGGAGGGAGAGTTCTCTCCAGTCAGACTGAGAGGCTGATAACTACAGCTCAGTGAGGTAAAGGACTCTGAGTGTTTAGATAGTTCACTTTAGTCTACTGTAAGTTCAAACGGTTTGGTCACAATTTATGTAAACACATATATCCAAGACACTCCTATATAATTATTGGGATAAACAGGTGTGAAATCATTCCGATGTATACTATAAGACAGTAACCAAAAATATCCTTTAAAACTGGAGAGATAAAAAAAAATGCATAAATAAATGTTAACTAGGTAAAATAAGATATGAATGAACAACACAAATAAAATAAGTTACATTCATTTGTTATTGGCTATGGTAGGTTATTGGTTATGTTCACATACTTATTTGATTACATCCACTTGTCTAAGATGATAACAGAGACTTTCGACCCAAAACCAGCTGTTGACGCAAGCAGCTAATTGCAGACTCAACCAGAGAGAAAGTAGTAGGCCTACATCATCAGCTACGATGTCTGACAGAGAGGAAGACAGTGAGGAGAACAGTCAGAAAGGTAGTGATGACAGCTTGTAGGATTACTGGTCATGCTAATGTTGTCTTGTGTTCACCTCTGCATCTGTGTTCTGTGCTGTGTGTCTGGTAAATAAAGTCAAGACCCCCTCAAAAGTTATGTTGTATTTCATTTTAAGGATGAGCACCAAGCCACATCTCCAGGTGCTCCTTTGAGAACCAGGGCAAAAAAGTGATGTGCACCCCTGCCTATATAACAACATAGTAAGGGGTGGCTGTGGCTCCAGAGAAAGAGATTTGAATAACAGCGCTATAGCATTTACCATTCGATGAGGTGTCGGGTTTGTGAGATCGTTTTGAAGTTGTTCTGCCCCAAAATCAATGAATGCAGCTTTAAAGAACCACAATTAGAGAAGATAGTGAAATAAAAAAACATACTGATATTGTTAAAACATGTTCTATCAGAGGACACTGCAAAGGCTTAAAAGCAATGACAGACCTGTGTGATGTATTTTAGCTTCAAACAATATATAAATTAACAATATGTAATGTATTGATATGGTTAATAAACTTATGCTGTTAACACAATCTGCTTGTTGTTGACATATTGCATATCAAATGGTTGTTCAGTGAAGTATTGTGTTCAGTGCAGGTGATGTCCTTTGAGACATCCTTGTAATGAACGCCTTCAACAATTAATTAACTAGACTAATCTTCTTCATCAAATAAAAACGTAAAGAGAGAGAGAAGAAGAAAGGTGACATGGGATTTGGATCTTATCTTATGTGACATGAAACCATTTGTGTCACCTCTGAAGCTTGTTAAAGTGAAATATAAGGGTGAAGAGGGAAGTGCAGGCATGGAGATGATTGATAAAATGAGCAAGTGAAGAAAAAGAGGTGCAGTGGAGGCAGATGTTGTGGGTTGTCTGGGAGGACATCAAATGTACAGGAAAACTGTTTGGGTGTTGGTTGTAATGATAGCTATTCAGAGGATGCCGTGCTGAGAGAGAGGCACGGTGTAGAATTATGTTTGACAACAACAGGTGCAGAGCATGTCAAAGGAACAGTGACAGCAGAATAGATGACTGAAACACAGAGTGGAAGAAATGGCGAGGGGGGCTGGAACAGTTGGATGGAGTAGGATTGAGAGAGAGGAGGGAGGAGAACATAAATGACAGTTTGGCTTGAAGCAGGATACCTGTATTCTCCTGTTCTCTCCTTTTTTTCCCTTTAAACTCTATTTTGCAACCGCTTTAAGGTTTATCCTACCTTCAATTCAACCTCCTCAGACCCCCATGTTCTTCCAAACTTGCTATCCAACTCCCCCCCCCTTCCTTCTCTCTTTCTCTCTCAACCTTGCCGTGCTTATTCTCTCAGAGTTTGTTTGCTTGATCGACGAGGTAATTACCAGGAAGTGTATAAGGATCCCACCTGAGAGGCTCAGTGCATGTGTGTGTGTAGAGTCTGTGATCCAATGCAATTATAAGGTGTTATAATTATAAGGATTAAGATGTTTATCACACTGCTGTCGTAAACCTTGAGGACAGACTCACACACACACAAACACACACACACACACACACAGGGAATAACCCGCAGTGATACACAAATACCCATAAATAGATGCATAGAAGTGCTGGCTCTGATCGCAACGTAATTTGTGATTTTAAGATTGCTTGGATGTAGGAGAAGGACTTTCTTTACTTTGGTTTGATTATGATCCTACATCAGTTTTGCAACAGTTCCAACAAAACAAAAAAACCTGCAAACAGCTAAGATGTAAAAAACCTAAATTAGCCATTGACATCAATACAAGTTCGTGATTTAAATTAATAGGTTTTGAATGTGTATTTACTTGATATCAAGCAGCTGCTTGATAAAATGGAATACGTGAAAATGGGAAAAACTTCCGGAGAAAACCCACAGTTTAAGGGGAAAAAATGGGAGAATCCTCAGGGAGAGAAACAGAGGAAGGATCCCTCTCCCAGGACGGACAGACGTGCAATAGATGCCGTGTGTAAATCGAAGAGATAATACATTTTACAGCATATAGACCGAATGTTAGGAAATGCATGTGTTTGTAATAAGAAGATGAATCCACGAGGATGTCAGCTACAATCCTGTGGAAGCCATCAGGGAAGCAGCATGACGAGACCCAAGGCAGGACCGCAGAGACAGGTTCAGCCACGACCCGAATTCCACGACTTAATCCAGAACTCAGGATAGAGGATCCAAGACACAGGACTACAGCAAGAGGATCAGCCTCAACTCCGGATCCCGGCGTAGATATAGATACAAAACAAGAAAAAAGATTTGGCTGGGTTAATCAGAACAAGAGAATACACAGACACAGACAGAGAGGGAAAAGGTCATTGGATAAAAGTTATTCTTGATAACCCTCTAAAAAGATCTCATGAACTTCCCCACTCAATCTATCAAGACCCGAGCAGTTATATTAGATATAGGATAAGAAACAGAGATAGGGAGCACAACAACCTATCTCTTCGTCAGATGCACTCCCCCGCTTATCTAAGCGACTCTGTACCCCGTTACCCTCTACAAGGCCATAGACCAGCAGAGGGAAAATGGGGGGTGGATAAGGGTAAGGGTTTTTAAGAATAAACCGCAAGGGTCTAAAGCAGGGGTCGGCAACAGGCGGACCGCGGTCCGGATCCGGACCTAGACGCCGACCTATATGGACCCGGAGCTATAATCAATACATTAATAGAGGATTTTTTGGCGCCTCCCGCTTTTTTAACTCTGATTTGGGTGACTTGTGTAATTCGTGGAGACCCGGAGAGTTTTCGTTTTGGGGGTGGGGGGGGGGAGTCAGTCCGACTGACGGACAACTTCTCACTTCTAAAAAGAAGAAGAAATCTAGACCGCAAAAATAATTAAACAAGCGAGTACCTGTTTTTCCTGGCCAAGGACAGGTTCCTTGGTCACAACACGAGTCTTCACGTGGTATATGTCTCGTCTGAAAGGAGTGCTGACAGAGAGCACCGGAACGCCGCTCCAGCCCTTCAAATATTGCAATACCCATAAGGAGCCGTACACATGCCGCGGTGTTTGCGTGGCTGTGTCTTTAGTTGTAAGCACAGTGGCGATCTGTTGTTATTAGCATCTGGTTAGCTAGCTATACTAACAAATTTAAAGAGCTTTTCTACAACCAGGTGGAAGAGAGCTCTATCCTGAGAGGCTCAAATAACCTCAGCTCAGTGAGGTTAAGGCACACCTTGATATGATCATTATAGTTATTAATGAGACTAAATGAAAAACAGGTATAAAATACTATATGACAGTAACAAAAAAGTTGTTAAAAATAACAAGAATAGAGTTTAAAAGGGGAGTGATTTGTAAAATATCCAAAAAGAAAAATATGCTTACAGTTCTGTTTCATATGGGTGTTGAGAGATGTATCCATAGATCTCTTAATGTTGCTCTCAAAGTGTACCAGATTGATGCTTTTAACTTCAATATTTAAAAAAAAAATCTTCCAGGGGGAGCATGCCCCCGGACCCCCCTACAGAAGGTTAGGTCCCCCCCCCACTTAAATCATGTTCACATGGATAGGATACTAAATACATTTGCACACATCTTGTGTCCATATCTTTCTGTTTTGGTGGTCATGTCACACCGTGCACATGCATGCATACGTGAATCATGGTGAGATATCTGGATTAAGAGGTTGCTTTTTATTTGCACAGCATGAAAGAAAGGCGAAATTAATGGGCTGTGATTTTAGTTTTTTTAAGCAGAGGTTGAGTGCAATAATTTGTAATATCCTCGGAGGATGTTGTAAAAATTGAAAGGAAAAAGGTTCCCCACCCCTGCTGTAAATAATAATAAAAACCCTTGATTTTTAACTTAACATCTCTGTCTCCTATTGATCTGAGTATATTATAAAGAATAGCAGTTCAATTAAGTATTATAGCACAGGCCTTTGTCAGATGGTATATTACGCTGTTTTTTTTCTGCTTCGAATAGTTCTCTCTTTTTTCACCATACCTGTGTTTGCATCACTGTAACCAATGAGCACTGCATGTGTATGAGAATGGCACTGACACCATGTCAGCCCAGATTTACAAACTCCTGGCAGGACAAGCTCGAGCTCAATTCTCACACTGAATTTTAAAAAAGTGAGTAAGGGACTGCAATATAAGAGGGAAAGAAAGAGAAACTTTAAAACTGTTCAATTGTTAGGATGTGTAAAGACTGATATTGTTCTATAATCGGCTGAAACTGTTAAGTCATGATGTGAAACGGTTAACAAAGAAAAAGGAAAACTCAAGCTGCTGCTACACTTTACTTTATCTATCTAAAATTAAGCACTTTTAAGATGCACATATTTTCAAAAGCTATTTTATTTATTTTCTCTATTTTATTTTTAAATGCAGCCCGAGAGGTACATTACACATATCCACAGTATTTAAGTAATGTTCATTGAAATAAATATTGTTGTTTTTGAATTGTACTTTCTTTATTTGATTGGCAGTCAATGGTTGATTACATGCAGACGTTGATAAAGCTACAGGTCACTTCAATATATATCACACTAATTCATGAAGCAAGTTAGACATTTTGATGTTCCCGGACCTTTGCATGGGGAGATTTTCTCTAACTGGACCTCGTTGAATTTTAGTTGAAGACCCCTGGTCTAAAGGGAAAAAAGATGAAATATAAGGTACTACATTTTAAGTAATCCTATCTACTATTCCTATATTCGAATAATGTATAAACTATTTTAATTTATGAAATCCTATGTTATGTTATAAATATTAAAATAAAGAACTAAATGAATAAATAAATAACTAAATAAATAAATAAATAAATGAATAAATAGATAATTAAACAAAAGCCAGAGAGAAAAAGTGAGTTTTAAGTGTTCATTTAAAAACCCCCAGGGTCTGGGCCGACCTCACATGGAGGGGCAAAGTATTCCAGAGCCTAGGGCCAGCCGCTGCAAAAGCTCGATGCCCTCAGGTTTTAAGCCTGGTCTTAGGCACTATCAACAACAGCTGATCAGCCGACCTTAAGGCTCTACCTGGGGTATAGCGATGGAGGAGTTCGGCTATATAGGCAGGAGCCAGCCCATTTAGGGCTTTAAAAACAAATAAAAGGAGTTTAAAATCTATTCTGAACCGAACTGGAAGCCAGTGCAATGAAGCCAGAATTGGGGTGATATGGTCACGCTTTTTATAGCCAGTGAGAAGACGTGCCACTGCATTCTGAACTAGCTGGAGTCGTCTAATTGAGGCCTGGTCCATACACACATACAGAGCATTGCAGTAATCCAGTCTCGAGGTAACAAAGGCGTTAATAACCATTTATAGGTCTTTAAAAGATAAAAACGACTTGGTCTTAGCCAATAGTCGTATTTTGAAAAAGCAGATCTTGACTACAGTGCTAACCTGCTTATCAAATTTAAAGGCGCTGTTGAAGGTCACTCCAAGGTTCATAACAGAGGGGAGGATATTTTTATTGAGGGAGCCCAGAATATCAACCGGGGAGACTGTTGGTTGGGTTCCAAAAAAGATGACCACGGTCTTGCTCTCATTGAGGGTGAGGAAGTTTTGACTCAGCCAGGATTTAATCTCTGTTAAGCAGTCCTTCAACTGCTGTAGTGAGTTGGCATTTTGATTAAGAGGCAGATACATCTGTACATCATCAGCGTAACAATGGAAGGGGATATTATGTTTTGTGAGAATTAAACCTAGGGGCAGTATGTACAATAGAAAAAGGATGGGGCCCAGAATCGAGCCTTGGGGAACCCCACAGGTAAGAGGGGCTTTGGCAGAGGAGAAAGCACCTAACTGCACTGAGAAGCTACGGTCCGTCAAATAAGACCTGAACCATGCAAGGGCAGAGCCTGTAATGCCTGCGGACTGTTCAAGCCGTGACAACAGGATACTATGATCCACAGTGTCAAAGGCAGCAGTTAAATCTAACAGCACCAAGACAGCTGGGCTGCCTGAGTCGGCGGCTAAGAGCAGATCATTAAAAACTCTTAAAAGGGCTGTTTCAGTACTATGCATAGGTTTAAAGCCAGACTGAAATTTTTCATGGATACCATGCGTGGTTAAAAATGACTGCAGCTGAGCGTAGACTACTCGCTCCAGGGCTTTAGATAAAAAGGGTAGCTGGGAGATGGGCCTGAAATTTGCGAGAATGGAGGGATCGAGATTTTTCTTTTTAAGTAGTGGCTTAACCACGGCATGTTTGAAGGCAGCTGGGACACATCCTGAGCTAAGAGAGGTATTTATAAGTAATAAAATACTTGCTCCAACTGATTCGAAAACAACTCTAAGAAGGCGAGAGGGAATGATGTCTGAGGTGCAGTTTGTCGGCCGCAGGTGCTTGACTACATCCGAGAGAGAAGAGAGGGATACAGGCTCAAAATAGTCGAGGACAGCCAACCCAGTCTCATGGCATTTCGTGTTCACCAACACGATTTTTAATCTATTGATTCGTGTTCACCAACACGATTTTGCCCTTTTTTTCGTGTTGCACAGCACGATTTTAAAAGCAATGTATTTCTACTGGTAATGACGCTCATGGAAGCACGGCATTCATTTGTGTCGGCTGCTCTTAAAGGCAATGTGAGCGTCCATTCTCATTGGATAACGGAGAATTGTACACCCGGAAGTAAGTATTCCCCTTACTGTCGATTGATTTTACAGTGATATCTGCACTACTCATCGACTAAAAAACACCAGATTATCCTTGTTAATTACACAACATTGATTGGTTTAAATTGTGTGCAATGCTTTTGTATTTTTCCCGTTCTATTCGGAGAAACAAATATTTTTTCGGAGTAAAGGATGGCAGAAGACACTACACTACCCAGAATCCCCAGCTATCGTTTGGACTACACCATGTGCTCTGTTTGACAAAGCCCGTTTTTTTGAGAGGGGTCTGCCTGCAGACCTCCACTCTCAGGACAGTTCCGGTGCAGACCTCCACTCTCAGGACACCTCCACTCTCAGGACAGGAAGTGCACGCTAAGAATTCCAAAATAAAATCACCACTATCAGTACAGTGCCACTTTCCAAACAAATACAAAATAAAATCGGATCTTGACCATGATCTTGACGGATCGTGACACTTATTATATACATATGTATATATCTATATATATATATATATATATATATACGGACACCTTGTATTGTGTTACTATCAGTACAGCCGCAGCGCCACTTTCCGAACAGGAAATGTACGCAAGTACAAAATAAAAACGTACTGACACTTATTATCTATATAGATATTTATTAATATATATAAATACGACATCTTGTATTTTAGTTTCACCCGCTAGACAACAGTGGAAGGTTCGAGAAACAACCGTGTTTGCCGGGTGCACCGCGGTGGAGGTGGGGAGGTTCCAGCTGGGAACCTTCACCCCGCTGCAGGACCCGTGGGACCCCTGTACGGTGCGTCTTGGTCACGCTTCATATCGGCTGGCCCGGGAAGGAAGAGACACGCAGCACACCCCCCGGGCCATCAGAGTCGAACCCGCAGTTCGGAGGATCCGACCGCCAGAGCACTGGCACTAAGCCGGGCCGGGTGACATAGCCAAAAAAAAAAAAAATAATAAAACCGGGGAAAAGTGAAAAAAAGAAGAAAATAGAGAACCGCAGTGACGCGTCGTAAAACCCGGAGGTAAGTTAGCATTTTTAGCACTTCCGGTTCCTTCGTCAAAAAGCAATGCATTTTCTCCATAGGGTTTTGGAAAATAGCTCGAAATAAGGTCTGTGGTTGACACACATTCAAGAGATAAATCACGTTTTGTTCTACGACATTAAATACATCAGCAGTTACCCCACTGGTGATTTTTGAAGAGTTTACGTGTCTGAAAAACGATGGTTGTTACCGAGTGGCTGAATAGGACTACAGAAATTGTCGAGGCCGTTATACGTCATTACGCCTAACACGTAAACACTCCCGCTAAGTTTGTTTTCCCCCCGTGTTCTGCTTGAAAACAAGTACCTGCCTATCTCTAGTATCTGTATATCTATATCTGACCATTAGAATCTGTATTTTTGAAATTATCGTTTTTAACACCGTAGTTTTACAAATTATAGAATAATTAATTACCAGTGTTTTCCAATGTTACTGGGCAGTTCGTTTCGTTAGCTAACGTTAACTAAAGCTAGTGCTACTAGTTAGCTACGCTGTTGCTTTGCTCCGGGTTGCAGCCACAGGTCTTCGCATGAAACGTGCTCGTTCTATCGTTTCCCGGCCAATGCTTTCCAAAGGAGAGTCTGGATTTGTGCTATGAGGTAAGCTGACGTTACATTTTTGTCCATGTCACGGTGAAATGTAAATGATTGGTACTGACTGTATCGCTGTTTTAGAGATGGCGCTGCTGAAAAGACCACAACATAAGTAAAGATAATGAATACATCCTATTAAAACCTGTGTTGCTTATATGATAAGTCTAATTAGTCCAAGCAGCATAACGTTTCACCATGTGACTAAAGATTGTAGTCAGGGAAATCAGTTTGACATCTTGAACTAATAACAAATCACCTCTGTCTGTCAGAGAACTCTCTGCTCCATAGCTTCTCTTGGACGTAACATGTACATTTATATTCAATTTAATATTCCATCCCTCACATACTTTTGTATATATAATAACTTATATTTAGTTTTTCTTGTTATGCTGCTGCAACACAAACATTTCCCAAATTGGGATCAATACAGTAATATCTTATCTTAATTAATTAAGAAATATAACTATTATAATTAGTGTAGCAGCTGACACTTATTTTCAATATGGATTAATCTACCATTTATTTCTTTAGTTCCATTTTCATCTATAAAAATGTCAAAATAAACCTTGTCCCTCATGCTAGCCCTGACAACACCGGTAAGCACACCTTCATCTAGGCTGCACTGTTTTACGTGTCCTGACTTGTTGTGGTTCTCTCCTCTATCTACACTCTTCTTGTCATCTTTGTGAAACGATAGACTGGTAATTGACACAGCCATGACTTCTAGTTAAATTCAGTGTGGCTAAAATGAAAAGCTTTGTTAAAATATGCAAGCACGCGGAAGTCAAAGTCAGCTTTATTGTAAAAAATTCTACATGTGTTATACATCCAGAAATATCGAAATATCGTTTCCCACAGTGTGACATGTATACATTAAACAAAACAAAAAGGGCCTAGATAAACGGGGTATACAGTTTAAAATGTTAATATATTTAAAGTGTTCAAAGTGCAGTTTCAGTGCAAGTCAGTTGAAACGATCTTAAGTTGGCGTGACGTTGAAGTCGTGCGACCCTGCTGCTGTACTGGCTTGTAGTTTGTTTATAGCATAACGTTAGCATTTCGCTTTTGGCGACTAGATTTATGATTCAAAAATTATAAAAGTAGGGGAGACATGTGGAGATTATCCGGCAAAACGTGATCTGTCTCTTAAATGTGTCTCAACCACAGACCTTATTTCGAGCTATTTTCCAAAACCCTATGGAGAAATTGCATTGCGTTTTTGACGAAGGAACCGGAAGGAGTTTACATCCGGGGTTTAGGACGCGTCACTGCGGTTCCCTATAGGCACTCGTGAGGCGGGCAGAGTCCCCTGTCAACTCCCGTTACATTCCTCCATGGTGTCATTTGAGCGAAAAACTTTGACAAGAACCAGGCTGGGGGGGTCAAAAGGACCCAAAGTGCACGGTGGGCGGACTCATCACCTCCGTGATGAGTCTACATTGGGATTTGAAAACTTCCATCAAACGAGTCCTTCGGTGGGCGGGAAAAAAAACGCGTCAGAATCGTCACTTCCTGTACTGACAGTGGAGGTGTCCTGAGACTGGAGGTCTGCACCGGAACTGTCCTGAGAGTGGAGGTCTGCAGGCAGGCTCCCATGGTTTTTTTTCACCATTCATTCCAATGGCTGGCGTCTATGTCACGTGATCTTCAAATTTCTCCCTGCAGAAAAAAAAACATGGCCGAACTTCGTTTTATTCTCGGTGGAAAATGCCTATTTTAAAGTTAGTTTGGCCATTAAAATGCGTTTTGATGTCATTTGATGCGAGAAATATGAGTTGTTATTTCAGATTATGTGTGCAGTGGATGTACATGATCTTTAGTTTGCTAGTTATTACGAAGATTACTTCAGGAAGTTTTTATTGTTACCAAGGTGGTTGCTAGGGACGCTGCTATCGATATTATTTCTGTTATGTTGTGTAACTGTTTAATTGTGTTATCTTTATTGCTACCCCCTTCCCCATCAATGTATAGTGTTGGTCCACAGCGCAAACATATTAGTTTAACAAAATCCACATCTAAAAATAGCCTACGTCAGTGGTTTTCAACTGGTGGGTCGCGAACCAAAAGTGGGTCGCGGACCCGTTAGGAGTGGGTCGCGGATGTGTGAGTGAAGAAAAAAAAAATTGAAAAAACAATTGAATTGAATTTTTTTTTGGGGGGAAAAAGTCAAACTTTTATTTTGAAGGCACGATTTTCTTACGCTGTGCATGCAGTCGGCGTTGGACTGGAAGTACCGGAGACCATAAACGGATTTGAAAACTTCTGTCACGTAGTGATCATCTTCCCAATAAAATATCTTTGCTGATGTTTTTTCGAGTCTTCTGGACAATCAGAATCAAGATTGTTGCCGGAAGTCCCGACGGAGAATAACTTTGCGGTAGAACTCTTCTTTATACATCCATGGGTACAACTTCAGATAAAAATGAACACATAATGAAATATGACCCCCGGTTTGATGATTGACAGGTCACAGAACAATGGGAGCTATCTACCCTTACCCACAATTTAAAGTAAGTCACACAGACTATCTCCTCTTTACTCTTCTCGCAGCAAGAAGTCAGAACAAAGTGAAAAACAAACAATGGCATAACATATTATTAACATGTCGGGTAGTAATACATCTATTTATTTTCTTCTCAGAGTGTACCAGAATGCATAGTTTATGTTAGTATTTCTTAAAATCTCCTGGGGGAGAATCCCCCCAGACCCCCCTGCTGGGGTTTGGTTTTCATGTGCCTTTTTATATAGTTCAGCTTTGATTCCATCATCTCATTAAACCTTTTTTAAAAGTATACTTTAGTTCTGTGAAGGGATATATGCACTGTACTTCACTGTTATTAATATTGTATGCTGAAAAGCGTATATATTATAGCTCGTTTTTTTGTTGAATAGATTTGAGTGCTTCAAAATGTTGGGTCGCGATGTATTGACCAAGTAAAAAGTGGGTCCCGAGGCCTGACCAGTTGAGAACCACTGGCCTACGTTATTTTCCCCTGTGCAATTCCAGTCTCACGTCTCACAGCACATCGTCATTAACAAATACCGGAAACAGACCGAAAACATTTTTAAAAAATAAAATAATACTTTATTCCAAGTGTGCTTGCTTTTCTCTTTGAAAGTCATCACATAACGGCATTGTAATACACGGTTCGGCTGCATTAAATATTACATATCTGCCGTAGTTCTGTATTTATAGAGCCCTGATGAGAAGACTTCTAGACAAACATGAGGAACTGAAAACGTGACGTGGATCATAAATATATCAGCCATTAAACAACATCTTACATTTCTTTTCACACAATACGTCTCCTTGCAGTATCAACACTAATTCGGCTGACTTTTATATTTGATCCAATTGGTAGATAGGCTGTATTTACACCATAAAGGTGCACAGCTGATATAAAGGGACACCTAGTGGTTAAAGCATGTTATTGAATTTCATTATTTTTATTATTAGATATTAATAGGATCCCTATAAAGTATATTCATTACTCGTTATTCTCTACTAATAGTTAATTAAAGACTGTATATAATGACTATTTTGCACATCCCTTTCAAGATTTCTGTCACGGTTATCATGTCATGTCACAGTTCTGTCTTGGTTTGGGTGTTTTCGCTGTTCTCTATGTCATGTTTTCCTCCTGTCGTTAGTTTCCCTGGTGTGTCTCGTTAGCTGATTGTGTTCACCTGTGGCCCTTGTGTTTCTCCTCCCCTGCCCGGCTGTGTCTCGTCTTGTAATTATCCCTCCCTGTATTTAGTCTTGTCTCGTCCTGTGTTCAGTGTTGGTGCTTCTTTTGTTGGTGACTGAATTCACCCCGGTGAGTGTTCTGTGTTGTCTGTATTAGTTTCATTTTCCTTGAAATAAAGGATTATCAGAGTTATCTGCATTTGGGTCCTGCTTCCTTCACTCAACCGTGACAGAAAGCACCAACCAGAAATGGACCCAGCAGATGATCCATTTGAGGTGGAACTACAACATTTTTCCTTTGCTTTGGCTTGCTGCTATGATTGGTGGAGGGGAGCGTCCAGTGTTCTGCAGAAGGAGGCCGCTCTGGTAGAGGCGCACCGGTTGGCTATGGAGAAACCAGACTTGGTGAAATTCTTACCTGGCTGGATTTTGAACTTCATCTGGGTGTGTGATTTCCAGCCTGCTGACTATAAGCGTCTCGGTGTGTTCCGTCTGGAGTCAACCAGTGCTTCCGCCCCAGTTCCTGCTCCTGTCCAAGAGTTGTTTTCTGGAACTCGGCTGGCTTTTGGAGGTCCACGGAGCCTTCAGGCGGCTTCTAAGGGAAGGAGTCGCAAGTCCAGGCTAGCAATCCGAGCCCCAAGAGCCATGGTTCCGGCTACAGAACCGGCCCACACAGCCATGGTTCCGGCCCCAGTACAGGCCCCAGCAGCCATGGTTCCAGCCCCAGTTCTGGCCCCAGCAGCCATGGTCCCAGCCCCAGTTCTGGCCCCAGCAGCCATCATTCCGGCTCCAGTTCTGGCCCCAGCAGCCATCAGTCCGGCCCCAGTTCTGGCCCCAGCAGCCATTGTTCCAGCCCCAGTTCTGGCCCCAGCAGCCATCATTCCGGCCCCAGTTCTGGCCCCAGCAGCCATGGTTCCGGCCCCAGTTCTGGCCCCAGCAGCCATGGTTCCAGACCTAGTTCTGGCCCCAGCAGCCATGGTCCCGGCCCCAGCAGCCATGGTTCCAGCCTTAGCTCTGGCCCCAGCTGCCATAGTCCCATCTCTGGTCCCTTCTCTAGTCTCTTCTCGAGTCCCTCCTCTTGTCCCTTCCCTAGTCCCTCCTCAGGTCACTTTCCTAGTCCCTTCTCTAGTCCCTTCTCCAGTCCCACCTCTAGTCACTTCTCTAGTCCCATCTCAAGTCCCTACTCAATTCCTTTCTCAAGTCCTTTCTCAAGTCCCTCCTCTAGTCACTTCCCTAGTCCCTTCTCCAGTCCCTCCTTTAGTCACCTCTCTGGCCCCTTCCCGAGCCCCTTCTCTAGTCCCACCTCGAGTCACTTCTCTAGTCCCTTCCCTCATCCCATCTCAAGTTCCCTCTCGAGTCCCCTCTCTAGTTCCCTCTCGAGTCCCCTCTCTAGTTCCCTCTCAAGTCTCCTCTCGAGCTACCTCTCGAGTCCCCTTTCTAGATCCCTCTCAAGTCACCTCTCGAGGTCCCTCTCAAGCCACCTCTCGAGTCCCCTCTCAAGTCCCCTCTCAAGATCCCTCTCAAGTCATCTCTCGAGTCTCCTCTCGAGTTTCCTCTCGAGTCCCCTCTCCAGTCACCTCTCGAGTTCCTTCTCGAGTCCCCTCTCGAGTCACCTCTCCAGTCGACTCTCCAGTTTCCTCTCGAGTTCCCACTCAAGCCCCTACTCATGTGCCGTTGGAGGTCCCGCAGACTAGTCTTCTGCCGGGGGTCCTGCCAACCCCATGTCCTGTCCCGTTGGAGGTCCCGCAGACTAGTCTTCTGCCGGGGGTCCTGCCAACCCCATGTCCTGTACCGTTGGAGGTTCCGCTGGGGGTCCTGCCAACCCTGTGTCCTGTCCCGTTGGAGGTCCCGCAGACTAGTCTTCTGCCGGGGGTCCTGCCAACCCCATGTCCTGTCCCGTTGGAGGTCCCGCAGACTAGTCTTCTGCCGGGGGTCCTGCCAACCCCATGTCCTGTACCGTTGGAGGTTCCGCTGGGGGTCCTGCCAACCCCATGTCCTGTCTCGTTGGAGGCCCCGCCGACTACTCTCCTGCCGGGGGTCCTGCCAACCCTGTGTCCTGTCCCGTTGGAGGCCCCGCCGACTACTCTCCTGCCGGGGGTCCTGCCAACCCTGTGTCCTGTCCCGTTGGAGGCCCCGCCGACTACTCTCCTGCCGGGGGTCCTGCCAACCCTGTGTCCTGTCCCGTTGGAGGCCCCGCCGACTACTCTCCTGCCGGGGGTCCTGCCAATCCTGTGTCCTGTCCCGTTGGAGGCCCCGCCGACTACTCTCCTGCCGGGGGGCCTGCCAACCCCATGTCCTGTGCCGTTGGAGGCCCCGCCGACTACTCTCCTGCCGGGGGTCCTGCCAACCCTTTGTCCTGTCTCGTTGGAGGCCCCGCCGACTACTCTCCTGTCGGGGGTCCTGCCAACCCTGTGTCCTGTCCCGTTGGAGGCCCCGCCGACTACTCTCCTGCCGGGGGTCCTGCCAACCCTATGTCCTGTCCCGTTGGAGGCCCCGCCGACTACTCTCCTGCCGGGGGTCCTGCCAACCCCATGTCCTGTCCCGTTGGAGGTCCCGCCGACTACTCTCCTGCCGGGGGTCCTGCCAACCCTATGTCCTGTCCCGTTGGAGGTCCCGCCGTCTACTCACCTGCCGGGGGTCCTGCCAACCCTGTGTCCTGTCCCGTTGGAGGTCCCGCCGTCTACATTCCTGCCGGGGGTCCTGCCAATCCTATGTCCTGTGCTGTGGGAGGCCCCGCCGACTACTCTCCTGCCGGGGGTCCTGCCAATCCTGTGTCCTGTCCCGTTGGAGGCCCCGCCGTCTACTCTCCTGCCGGGGGTACTGCCAACCCTTTGTCCTGTCTCGTCGGAGGTCCCGCCAACCGCTCTCCTGCTGGGGGTCCTGCCAACTCCTGGTCCTCTTCCGTGGGGGATCCTGCCGAAGCCTGTCCCGCCGGCTCCGGTTCCTGTCCGGCCGACACCGGGTCCTGCCCGGCCTCCGGAGCTGTCTGGTCTTCGCCCTCGATCCCGACCCTCTGTGAGCCGCGGTCTTCGTCCGCGGGCCCGGCCTCCTGACTCTTCCTGCCGCTGCCCTCGTCCTCGGGCCCGGCCCCCTGACTCTTCCTGCCGCTGCCCTCGTCCTCGAACCCGGCCCCCTGACTCTTCCTGCCGCTGCCTTCGCCCTCGATCCCGACCCTCTGTGAGCCGCGGGTCTTCGCCCGCGGGCCCGGCCTCCTGACTCTTCCTGCCGCTGCCCTCGTCCTCGGGCCCGGCCCCCTGACTCTTCCTGCCGCTGCCCTCGTCCTCGAGCCCGGCCCCCTGACTCTTCCTGCCGCTGCCTTCGCCCTCATGCTCGGCCCCCTGAGTTCGCCCGCTGTGGCCTTCGCCCCACCATGGACTCAGCCTTGCCCCCGGGCCGTCCGCCCGAGACCCCCACCATGGACTCTGCCTTGCCCCCGGGCCGTCCGCCCGAGTCCCCCACCTTGGACTCTGCCTTGCCCCAGGCCGTCCGCCCGAGTCCTCCTTCTCGGCTTCTGCCTTGCCCCCGGGCCGTCCGCCCGAGATCCCTTCCTGGTCCTCTACCGTGCTCCTGGGCGGTCAGCTCAGTCCCGTCCTCCGGACCCCCTCCACCCACCCTGCTGGACGTTGGTGGATTTTTGTTTTGGTGTTAGGGACGTCTAGAATCCGTCCCTTGAGGGGGGAGTTCTGTCACGGTTATCATGTCATGTCACAGTTCTGTCTTGGTTTGGGTGTTTTCGCTGTTCTCTATGTCATGTTTTCCTCCTGTCGTTAGTTTCCCTGGTGTGTCTCGTTAGCTGATTGTGTTCACCTGTGGCCCTTGTGTTTCTCCTCCCCTGCCCGGCTGTGTCTCGTCTTGTAATTATCCCTCCCTGTATTTAGTCTTGTCTCGTCCTGTGTTCAGTGTTGGTGCTTCTTTTGTTGGTGACTGAATTCACCCCGGTGAGTGTTCTGTGTTGTCTGTATTAGTTTCATTTTCCTTGAAATAAAGGATTATCAGAGTTATCTGCATTTGGGTCCTGCTTCCTTCACTCAACCGTGACAATTTCAAGATTTTCTAAGGTTTATTGACATATAATATACACAACTATGGTGTAGTTATGCATTGAATGACACTTGGGTCGCAGGTTCCTCAATACTGCATTACAAGACATCTATCAATATTTGTGCATACCTCCAGCAATGTTAACTATGTTGAAGCACTTATTTGAACTGATATTATACATAATTTATTATACTCTTATAAGATGTATGTAGATATTTTATCTCTGGCCTTGTCAGGTATTGAACAATAAATAAATAAAGAACACAGAATTGTTAAATATAAAACACAGAATTTGTGTGATTATACTAAATGATTTACAAATAAACACCACTGCATACAACTGTTACACATGCTGATGTAACGCAAATGTTCCAACTTGGGATCAATAAAGTATATCTTATCTTAAGCTGATTGATGGCTACTGCCATATTTGCAAAATTTGCCTCTGAACCTTGACAAGTGCATGTTTCAGGCTTATCAATTAATAAAGCTCTTCTGACCTTAGCTGGCATGTGTGTATATATTAATGCTGCCCATTATGGGCACAAGCAATTTTCCCCCATTTATTAATTATATGTTTTAAATTTGAGTGTTTCCTATCCCCTAAACCTCCAGGGATGTACACAGTTTAATACTGGCAACTTCTTATTATGGGAAATACGAAAACGTCTTTTAAAACTACAACTCCCAGTAGAGACGTGCTATAGATGGAGAACATGTTGCGAAACAGAATAGCCAGCATGTGTAGTTCTGGGGACGGGGTGGACGAGGGGGGGACGGGGTGGACCCGTTCAAATCCAGTTTTGGACAGTCTGCCGTGGTTCCATCCCATTTCAAGTGCTGTTCGAGGCTCGGCGTAACCCTCGGAGCACACTCTCCAATCACAGAGCTTGAGGACTATCACGGGTTTGTCAAACAGAGCACATGGTGTAGTCCAAACGATAGCTGGGGATTCTGGGTAGTGTCTGCTATCCTTTACTCCGAAAAAATATTTGTTTCTCCGAATCGAAGGGGAAAAATACTAAAGCATTGCACACAATTTAAACCAATCAATGTTGTGTAATTAACAAGGATAATCTGGTGTTTTTTAGTCGATGAGTAGTGCAGATATCACTGTAAAATCAATCGACAGTAAGGGGAATACTTACTTCCGGGTGTACAATTCTCCGTTATCCAATGAGAATGGACGCTCACATTGCCTTTAAGGGCAGCCGACACAAACGAATGCCGTGCTTCCATGAGCGTCATTACCAGTAGAAATACATTGCTTTAAAATCGTGCTGTGCAACATGAAAAAAAGGGCAAAATCGTGTTGGTGAACACGAATCAATAGATTACAAATGATGTTGGTGAACACGAAATGCCATGAGACTGGGTTGGGACAGCAGGGCACAGAAAGGGAGCAGGATCTGGGGTAGCAATAGTATAGGCTAGCCTAAGAACAGATACTTTTTCGATAAAAAATGTAAGAAATGTATCGCAGAGAGTAGTTGATGGCACAATTGGAGAAGCATCACAAGGATTAATGATCGAATTGAGGACATTAAAAAGAACTTGATGTTTATGGCTGTTTTTGGAGATTAACAGAGAAATATACTCTGTTTTGGCTGCTTTGACTGCCGTCTGATAATCGGAAAGGCAAGCACGAAGAATTTCTAAGGAGACATGAAGTTTATCCTTTTTCCATTTTCTCTCTGCACGCCTGCAAGCGCGTCTAAAAGCGTGAGTACAATAATTGAGCCACGGCTCTGAGAGAACTTTGTTAAGTCTAAGCGTAAAGGGAGCAACGGAATCCAGTATTAGTGTGCATGTCGAATCAAACAAGCTCATCAATAAGCTCATCCGCACTAAAAGCACAGTTCACCTCTAATTTACAAATCGGATAAGTATTAAAAGCATCTGAAAACTGTGAGGCAGTCAAGGGGTTAATTGAACGCAGACAACACGCAGGAGCACGTGATTCGACTCCTGCAGAAGGGATCGAGGTTGTAAACAGAACCGGTAAATGGTCTGAGATACGCGTTCCTGCACAGATTTCATCCACAGATTTCATCCACAGAGATAGACAATCCAAACGATAATACTAAATCTAAGGTGTGTCCTTTATCGTGTGTTGGGCCAGCCACAGACTGAATAAGACCGAAAGAGTCGAGGAGGTTTAAAAAATCCCTAACCAGAGGTATAGACTCGCAGCACACATGGACATTAAAGTCTCCGCAGATCAAAACATGATCATATTTCACCATGATCCCGGACAAAAAGTCAGAAAAGTCAGTTATGAAATAATTATTGTACTTTGGCGGACGATACACGACTGCACAGAGTATAGGCGAGGCTGGGTTCAATTCAAAAAGCTGCAACTCGAAGCTAGCATAGCTAGTTACTGGGTGAAGCAAACGGCATTGGAGATTAGCTCTAAACACTGAAGCTATACCCCCACCACGGCCGGTGGTACGGGGGGAGCTGAAGAAAGTACAGTCGGGAGGAAGAAGTTCAGAAAATGGTACATACTCGCCGGTGTGGACCCAGGTCTCCATCAGGAACATTAAATCCAGACCATGAGAGGTGAACAAGTCATTTAACCAGTGGCGTTTTCTCCCGGAGGCCAAGGGAAGCCAGGCTTCCCTTGTTTTTTCGGATTGCAGTTATAATTTAAATAAATAAATAAAAACACTGTTTCGATAATTCTCCTTTGCTGTGTGTTGCTGCCGGCCCGTCTCTCCCCCATTCTCATTGAGTATTTTACAAAGAGTGAAACAAACAGCACCCCTCTAGATGTTATGGTGAAACAGTAGATTGCACTCACTGTTGCGAGAGGAGGCCAGCCGAATCTGGCTTCCCTTGGTGAAAAAAAATTGAGGGATTGACCAATCAGATGAGGCCCACTTGATGCCCCTGCCAACCTGTGATTGGTTAGGGCCATGCTAAGGGAAGCCACCCGCCTCTTGCTTCCCTTCAGAAGCGGCTGGCAGCTGGTGATTTGATTGGACACTGCCATCCAATCAAATCATATCAACATCAGTTTTAATACTGTAACTGTCATCATTGCCGTTAGAAATTATCGAGCAAATGAAGCATTATGGAGTGTGGAGATTTGGCTTACTTAATCAAACATAACTTTACTAAACTTCCGCTACAGCAGCAACTACAAATTAAATCAGATGACAGGCCAATACCCGCACTCGAGCTGGGTACACAGAGGAAAAAGGGAGAGAATCGGACGTTCAATGAGGACAATTATGTCCGCACGGAGTGGCTAACTGGAAGCGCTAAACTTCAGCGTCTATTTTGCTGGCCATGTCTTCTTTTTGACAAGGATTCGTGCTTCCTGAACAATCCTTGGGCAACTTCAGGATTTATCGACCTTGCCAACCTGTCACGGGCAATTGAGAGGCACGGTAAATCCAAAAATCACATAGATTGTGTGATTGTCTGCATACATTAATAAGTAAAATGCTTACATTAATAAGGAGAGAGTTTCAGCTGGAGAGTGCGTGCGGATCTGTCGGTTAGATAACAGGCGTGTGCAAGTCCTGCATCTGTGTGATACAAATGTGTGTAAAATGATATCGGGCGCTGTAATCACTCATCTGGTGATTACAGCACCCCCCCCCCCCGACCCAAGAAAATGGGCTTCCCCTAAATGTTTCCCCACGCCACGCTACTGCGTTTAACAGGAACGTCTTGATTGCTATTGACCTAGCATTTAGCAAAGCCATGCAGAGTTTTCTCTCCGGCTGGCAGAAGGTGTAGTGCGTCTCAGCTGACGAAGATGTGCGTGTTGAACGCCGCGCGGACCGGGAGCAGTCAGTCGGGCAGGAGGAGCTGCCAGCGGGCCCAGCAGAGGCCGCAGCTCCGGAAAGACAGGGCGAATCCACCGAACCCTCGGATGGCGTGCAGCGGGAGGCAGTGGCGGTTCTAGACCAATTTGACTGGGGGGGCCACTGGGGGGCCTGTTATTTTCTGAGGGGGGCACAATAAATGCAGGACGAAAAAGAGAACTAGACAGTATGAAGTAATTGCACATAAGAAAACAATGCAATACAGTTATTGGTATTTGTTTCAGTACACTTATTTATTTCAGATATATCTTATAGTTATTACTGTTAGCTTCAGCTTAAGTTATAGTGCAATGTTTGCACTAACACCATATTTATATAAAAATAAAGGCAATGAACAGTTACATCTCTACTTTACATAAGAGTGTCTGCACAATCTCACATTACAGCAACAAAATCCTGCGTTTTTTGGCAAACCGAGTACCATAAAATATACATTTAAAAAAAAAAAAAGGGGGGCCACAGGGGGATCAGAGGTCAGTGTTAGGGGGGCACTGACCCCCCCCTAGATCCTCCCCTGGCGGGAGGGCCATGACATCTGATGCGTGGATAAGTCACGGAAGAAGCCGTCAGGTGTGCTTTGAGGGGGGGGGGGTCGATTTACGGTTGCCAGATATAGGTTTGGGCAGCAGTATAAACTCCAGTGAGGGTCTTAGGTGGAGGAGAGTTTGGCGATCATAGACAAGCAGAGCAGGGACATTCTGATACAAACACTATTGGCACACACATACACACACACACACACACACACACACACACACACACACACACACACACACACACACACAGTGTAGCGTAGACGGCCTCTCTCTCACTGTTCTACTATCTATTATAATGATCATGGTCACTGTGTATTTTATATGGAGGCACTTCATTTTTTATGTATCATCAAAAAGGGTCAGTAAAAAGTGAAATACCATTACAGTTGGTATAAATAAAAAGGATAACATCATACGTATTTTGAACAGTGAAGAATGATCTTTGTTTGTATGACAGGACTAAAAATCTTAGATTTTGTTAACAAAATTCTTACATTTAAGAGGTGTTTTACTGTTTTGTGCTCAGCTAAGCATGCATGAATATGTGTTACATTATAGGGTGTCTATAGCTACAATAATGTTAAATGTTCCCAGGTTGTACTGTGACGGATGACCTCCTGTCCCCACCAAATGAAAACACGAACAGGGGGCTGTAATCACATCTATAAATTCAATTGAAAATCCATAACATTTTGCTCTTACCGCCAGAACAATCAATGTCGAGCTCACACCTTTGCTCTGCGTTATAAAACAGGTCTGTTGCTGTACGTAACAAGACAATAGTCCGGGGCCAATAAAGCGAGAAACAATATTCGTCTGCGAAGCAGGTTAAACTTGGACAGGTTATAAACTGGGAGAATAACAGGAGAAGACAGAGATAAAAGAGGGAATAAAACAGAGAGAAAGTACTGAGAAGGTGATAACGCTGAGAATAGTAGTGAGCAATCAACATCATTTGATGAAAGCGAAAGTCAGGGGAGGGTGTAAGTTGAAAAGTCAAGAAGATAATAGAGCATTAGATTTAGGAACGCATCAGAGGGAGGCATTAAAGAATAAACATCACACACTTAAGAAAAGAGAACGAATGTCACACTAAATGGAAATAACACAACATCATATTGTTTGAGGGTAGGATCTTTTAGTTTGTTATTACAGTGACTGTGACACAAGCTGTTTGAATGCTCTGTATGAGCTTTGACTTATGTACAAGAACTCTCCAAACAACATCTGAGAATACAATTATGATAACATCCTCACTTGGGCAAAAGAGCTTGTTAAGAGACTACAGTTATAAAAGTAGTTGTCGTTGTTGAGTACTTGAATAGTGACTGGGTGGAACTGGAATTGCAGAAAAGATGGAATTAGTCAGACCTTGATATAGAACTCCTTTGCCCCAAAGTGTCACTGTCTGTACACAATCATCAAATGTTGTTAGGCTATCATGGGCATAGTGTTGCTGGAATTGATTGGGGAGTGCAAATAAACTCTGAATTTACATCAGGTGGATTTGGCTCAACAATGTTACACTGAAACGAATGTGGATGAATAACTTCCTGCTGCAATGCAGTCCTCATCTCAGGCTGTAGGCAAAAAGAACAATAACCTCACATGCAGCTTACCAAAAAACGTGTCTGCGAGTCTATGTGAACACGTTGTTTTGTGGTTATGCGTCCATGTTTGTTTGTGTGAAAATGCACATTTGTGCGTACCCAACTAAACAGTTCCTCCGGCTGTTGAGCTACACTGAAAGACACACTATTCAGGAGATCCTTAATGTCTCAGCAAGACACAACAGAAACACACTCAGACAATGAGAAAGAGATATCAGTAGTAACAGAGACACACACACACACACACACACACACACACACACACACACACACACACACACACACACACACACACACACACACACACACACACACACACACACACACACACACACACACCACACACACACACACACACACACACACACACACACACACCACACACACACACACACACACACACACACACACACACACACACACACACACACACACACACACACACACACACACACACACACACACACACACACACACACACACACACACACACACACACACACACACTCCCAAAATAAAAATGCCCAGCTATTGAAAGTTAATACAGCATATTGTCCTGTTGGATGACTGGGATGCTTCCAAAGGCACTTGTCACTTATTTTGTTTGCAACCTTATGAAAACTTGTATATCCAGTGTAGCAATATGGATATATTCAAAAAGTTGTTTTTCTCTAGCGTATTGCATATTTGAAGGGATAAAATATGTATTGTTACAAAAAGTACTTTTCACAGCAGACATTTTGACTTGTCACAGCAGGAACTGCACAGGTGAAATTAGTATGGATGAAGGCTCAGTTCCAAGTTGCAAGCCCTACAAGTGAGGAAACATGCCGAATGGCAGCAGGGCTCTGGAACCGAAACACTTGAAAAAACTGTGTTTTCCTGCTTAGAAATAGATCTTGAAACCCACAAGCTACCTGCTGAGCCGCAAACAGCTGACAGACACAGTTCGGGGGTAGCTGGTGAATATATAATTTAGCAGCCTTATATTTGTCTCATGACCTTGTTATCGTTAATACCAGACCAGAGCTAAGGAAGAGCAAATATTGAAATTACATTTATCAGGTAGACAATCACAACTCCAAATGAATGGTTGAATGGTTGCTTTGTTACAGCTAATTTGTAAATAGGCAACTGTTTGCTTACAATATTGTAGCATTAACCCAAATGGTGATAGCAATGTCATATCTTGTTTTGACTCTAGAAAATCATCAAACCAAGGTTTTAGCTTAATTGGCAAACAGCATTGTAAAGAAGAGATGCATACTGTTGTAAAATCAAGTAACAAATACCAACTGTTGAGACTTTACCTTCAGGCCTTTCTCATCAAAGTTATTTTGAAGTTCCACGGTAAAAAAACAACAACTGATGGGTGAATTCCATGTAGCTGCTTTAGTTTCAGACCCCTGATTTTGTTCATGCTGGCTTACCATCATGGTTTACCAGGAGACTGAAAAGAACAGAGACATTTCTGATGTCATTAGTAACACCTGTGCTTGCCATGCTGTGAAAAGTCACACTGTCTGCTGTGAAAAACCTATTCATGCATCTTACAATACTGTGTGTGTAAATTAGTGAATATTTTCTTGTAGTGTAAGTGAGAAAATTATATTGTGTTATGCATTTACATAATGTCTCTACACTCATATGTGTGTGTGTGTGTGTGTGTGTGTGTGTGTGTGTGTGTGTGTGTGTGTGTGTGTGTGTGTGTGTGTGTGTGTGTGTGTGTGTGTGTGTGTGTGTGTGTGTGTTTAGTTTCAGTGGTCATGTGAGTGTTGTTTTCTTTCATGTTCTTTTCATGACAGGAATTGCCTATCAGCCTCCACAGAGGGACCTCTGTGTCCCACACATGGATGCTTGCCCACTGCAGGCCTGGCATAGGCAGGCAATGGAAAGGAGGAAGAGGGAGTACGAGAGAAAGGAAGAGAGAGAGATGGGGGGGGGAACAAAGAAAATGTATCTGACATTAAGGTAGGGACAGAAAATTATTTCTCATGGCTTGTTTCCAGTCAGGTCGTTTTACATGCTACTTATATGGACTTGGCACAATGGCATTGAGCAAAAGATGGAGAACAGATGGAGAAGGAGATGGAGCAGCCAGAACAATCTGAGGAAATAAGAAACAATGAAAATGAAATGGAGATGGAGATGGAGGCTGGCATTGAGAAGTGGCTCGCAATCAGTGGAGCTGCAGGAAACCGTTTTTTCTCTCTCTACCTATTAAGGGCCATTAGTAACCACAGCCCTTAAGTTGTTTTTGCGTCTTACAGTGAACTCACTATGGGGGCACAACAGTTGGTTTAAATGTGTTTTACACAATGACCAACACTGTAATTGTTCTGGTCAGGACTCAAAGTCTGGTGGCGACAAGCAAGTATATACAGTTGTGAAGAGTATATCAAATCAAGCCTTTAATTCAGGCAAGATTATTTTATATTCCAAATAATTGCTTTCCTTAAAATACAGTACATTGACTCAATCAGATCATAGCTCGAGCAACAACAATGAATATTCCTGGGGGCAGCAGTGTTACGCAGAGTGAAGCAGGTAGGACCCAAACGCAGATTACACTTGACGATACCTTTATTTCAAGGACTTTAAATAAACTTGGACAAACAAAACACTCTTCGGTGAACTGGGTCACATACAAAAGAAGCACCAACACTGAACACAGGACGAGACAAGACTAAATACAGGGAGGGATAATTACAAGACAAGACACAGCCGGGCAGGGGAGGAGAAACACAAGGGCCACAGGTGAACACAATCAGCTAACGAGACACAGGTGAGGAAACTAACGACAGGAGGAAAAACACAGGGAAAAGGACCAGACAATACCCCAGGAGGAAAACATGGCATAGAAAACAGTGAAAACACCCAAACCTAGACATAGACCCGTGACCTGACATGACAACCGTGACAGAACCCCCCCCTCAAGGGACGGATTCCAGACGTCCCTAAACCCCAAAAACAAAAGTCCAACACAGTCCAGCAGGGTGGGTGGAGGGGGTCCGGAGGAGGGACGTATCCCTAGGCCACCAGGGTGGGTGGAGGGGGTCCGGAGGACGGGACTAAGCTGACCACCCAGGAGCCCAGTAGGGGAACAGGAAGGGATCTCGGGCGGACGGCCCGGGGGCAAGGCAGAGTCTAAGGTGGGGAACTCGGGCGGACGGCCCGGGGGCAAGGCAGAGTCCATGGTGGGGAACTCGGGCGGACGACCCGGGGGCAAGGCAGAGTCCAAGGTGGGGGTCTCGGGCGGACGGCCCGGGGGCAAGGCAGAGTCCATGGTGGGGCGAAGGCCACAGCGGGCGAACTCAGGGGGCCGAGCATGAGGGCGAAGACCAGACAGCTCCGGAGGCCGGGCAGGACCCGGTGTCGGCCGGACAGGAACCGGAGCCGGCGGGACAGGCTTCGGCAGGATCCCCCACGGAAGAGGACCAGGAGTTGGCAGGACCCCCAGCAGGAGGGTGGACGACGGGACCTCCAACGAGACAGGACAAAGGGTTGGCAGGACCCCCGGCAGGAGAGTAGTCGGCGGGGCCTCCAACGGGACAGGACACAGGGTTGGCAGGACCCCCGGCAGGAGAGTAGTCGGCGGGGCCTCCAACGGGACAGGACACAGGGTTGGCAGGACCCCCGGCAGGAGAGTAGTCGGCGGGGCCTCCAACAGCACAGGACATAGGATTGGCAGGACCCCCGGCAGGAGAGTAGACGGCGGGACCTCCAACGGCACAGGACATAGGGTTGGCAGGACCCCCGGCAGGAGCGTAGTCGGCGGGACCTCCAACGGGACAGGACATGGGGTTGGCAGGACCCCCGGCAGAGGGCTAGTCTGCGGGACCTCCAACTGGACAAGACATGGGGTTGGCAGGACCCCCGGCAGAGGGCTAGTCTGCGGGACCTCCAACTGGACAGGACATGGGGTTGGCAGGACCCCCGGCAGGAGACTAGTCTGCGGGACCCTCCAACTGGACAAGACATGGGGTTGGCAGGACCCCCGGCAGAGGGCTAGTCTGCGGGACCTCCAACTGGACAGGACATGGGGTTGGCAGGACCCCCGGCAGAAGACTAGTCTGCGGGACCTCCAACTGGACAGGACATGAGGTTGGCAGGACCCCCAGCGGAACCTCCAACGGTACAGGACATGGGGTTGGCAGGACCCCCGGCAGAAGACTAGTCTGCGGGACCTCCAACTGGACAAGACATGGGGTTGGCAGGACCCCCGGCAGAAGACTAGTCTGCGGGACCTCCAACTGGACAGGACATGGGGTTGGCAGGACCCCCAGCGGAACCTCCAACGGTACAGGACATGGGGTTGGCAGGACCCCCGGCAGAAGACTAGTCTGCGGGACCTCCAACTGGACATGAGTAGGGGCTTGAGTGGGGACTCGAGAGAGGGCTTGAGAGGGAACTTGAGAGGAAACTGGAGAGTGGACTTGGGAGGTGACTCGAGAGGACACTGGAGAGTTGACTTGAGAAGGAACTCGAGAGGTGACTCGAGAGGTAACTCGAGAGGGGACCTGAGAGGGAACTCGAGAGGAGACCTGAGGGGAAACTTGAGAGGTGACTCGAGAGGACACTGGAGAGTTGACTTGGGAGGTGACTCGAGAGGACACTGGAGAGTTGACTCGAGAGATAACTCGAGAGGGGACCTGAGAAGGGACTTGAGAGGGAACTCGAGAGGAGACTCGAGAGGTAACTCGAGAGGAGACCTGAGAAGGGACTCGAGAAGGAACTCGAGAGGTGACTCGAGAGGGGACCTGAGAGGGGACTTGAGAGGGAACTCGAGAGGAGACCTGAGGGGAAACTTGAGAGGTGACTCGAGAGGACACTGGAGAGTTGACTTGAGAGGGGACACGAGAAAAGACTCGAGAGGGGACCTGAGAGGGGACCTGAGAAGGAACTCGAGAGGTGACTCGAGAGGGAACTCGAGAGGAGACCTGAGGGGAAACTTGAGAGGTGACTCGAGAGGACACTGGAGAGGGGACCTGAGAGGGGACTTGAGAAGTGTCTGGAGGGGAAACTTGAGAGAGTTGGTTCGCCAACAGAACACGGGGTGCTGGAGTCGGCCGGTACGCCGACAGGACACGAGGAGCTGGCGTCGGCCGGTACGCCGACAGGACACGAGGAGCTGGAGTCGGGGCCATGACTGATGGGGCTGGTACTTGAGCCGGAACTATGGCTGGAACTGGGGCCGGAACCATGGCTGCTGGGGCCAGAACTGGGGCTGGAACCCTGGCTGTTGGGCGCGGAGCGGAAGCCTGGACCCTGGCTGTGTAAGACAGGTAATGGAGTATGGAATTAAAGCTGCGTGGGCCGGTACTGGAGCATGAAGCCATGGCTGCTGGGGCCTGTACTGGGGCTGGAACCATCGCTGTGTGGGCCGGTTCTGTAGCCGGAACCATGGCTGCTGGGGCTCGGGCTAACCTGGCCTTGCGACGACTCCTCTTAGCAGCCGCCTGAATACTCCGTGGACCTCCACCAGGACTGTAGTCGGATCCGAGGAAAGGGTTAGAAGCGTCAGACCAGTCCTCAGGACAACTTGTGAACAGCTGTAACCACTCCGGCAACGAGCTCCTCAACCAAGGCATTTCGGCCACCTCCATTCGTGCCTTCTCGAGAATAGCCTCTTTGTCCTTTCTAGAAGACGTTCCTTTCCACTCGGCATGATAACATTGTAAAGAAAAGTCTAAATCGAACAGATCCAGCTTAAACTCCTCAAAATCCGCTGGGTCCATTTCTTGGTTGGTGCTTACTGTTACGCAGAGTGAAGCAGGTAGGACCCAAACGCAGATTACACTTGACGATACCTTTATTTCAAGGACTTTAAATAAACTTGGACAAACAAAACACTCTTCGGTGAACTGGGTCACATACAAAAGAAGCACCAACACTGAACACAGGACGAGACAAGACTAAATACAGGGAGGGATAATTACAAGACAAGACACAGCCGGGCAGGGGAGGAGAAACACAAGGGCCACAGGTGAACACAATCAGCTAACGAGACACAGGTGAGGAAACTAACGACAGGAGGAAAAACACAGGGAAAAGGACCAGACAATAACCCAGGAGGAAAACATGGCATAGAAAACAGTGAAAACACCCAAACCTAGACATAGACCCGTGACCTGACATGACAACCGTGACAAGCAGGAATTGATACAGTCGATGGTAATAGGTGACAAATAAGTCACAAAGGTTTATTAAGTGTGAAGCCACTCAACCTTAAAATGTATGTGTGTATATTTATACACTGGTTCTGAACAAATGAGTTTTCAGATAAACTAGGTCTGTGTTCTCCCTGACACCTCACCTTCAGGCAACATTTTGAACAGCACACACATCTTGTTCCTGATGTTGCCCTGTCAAAGCTTTGTGAATGGAGCCACCAAACTGAGAATTTTACGTTCTCAGGCCAGAGGGGATAGGTGACAAGCTTTTCTCGCCTTGGTGGCCTCGGGGAATTCTTGTCCACAGTCGTGTGCCACATCAGGATTCTCCCTTGGGCAGAAGAGCAGAACAAATGCTGTGTGAACCATTGGTGCTACTGTTGCCTGGGTGTCTGTGTTGCCTGAGGTCCATTTCTGGGTGTTTACATTTCCATGGCAGCATCCGGTCAGGTCACGCTTGTTCTATGCAAGTCCTCTTTGTAAAAACAAAGCCTGTGTCTCCCAGATACCTTATTTCTGTTCCAAACTTAACCAGCCTGTAAGAGGTACTGTACAAATTATCCATCAAAACACACACACAGACACTCACCATCAGGAGACATGGTATAATATACATCGATGATTTAGCCGGAAAAAAAAAATTAAAATTCTCTACCTGCATGTTTATTATGCAGGCCAAACTGAAGCATGCTACAACAAACACAATGCCATGGCGAGGAGCCTGCTGGCGAAGATATTTCTGAGGGCGGAGGAGATCCAGCCTCTGCTGCCCCTGAGGTGACAGGAGCGTGCTGCATCCTCCACAACGTCTGTGCAGCATGAGGTGATACCCTAGAGGAGGAGGAGGAGGAAGGCTTGAGCCATGATGACAATTCAGATGAGGTGGATGCGGGGGAGCTGTCAGGATATGCTTTCTGTGCAACAGCACACTTCTCCTCTCTTGCAGAAGTGCCTGCATGTCTGAGTCAGCATATATGGGCAAACCCTTTCAGATGTCCATTAAACTCTTCCATTAGATCAAGGTTACTGGACACTCAATGTCCATGTAGTACAACATACACTACACGCCGATACTTAAGTCTCTTGTTAACACAGTGTATCACGAGGAGACTGGAATTATTATAATCTACGCTTCTCGAGAGAGAAAAACAATCGTGAAAAGAGCTCTTCGAGGTTTAGGGTTGACCCTGTTACATAATAAATATCCCTAAACCCACCATACAGCAACACAATCATGGGATGAAAAAGGTAATGAAAATATCAAATACATAATTAGGAGTAGGGGGCACACTCTGGATTCAGATAAGCCTTATTTACATCCTTGGGTTGTACAAGGCCTATGTGTATTGGAATAATCAGTCTCCGTAGAAGAAGCAAAACCTCAACTTCCTTAAAGACAGAAGGAGAAGATATATTCTTAAAACTGTGCAGTCCAAAACATCTCTTAAATTCTTTTGCTGAGATGGGTCAAACTGATCAAGTTTTAGTCTGATTTTTCAGAAGCTACTCTGAGTTTGACCCAAACTGTTTTTATTTCCTCTTCTTTTTGATGGTAGATTTTTTATTTTTTTCTGTGAAATGCTGCCTTTTTTTTTGAAGATAAGAAGTAATTATTACTACTCAAACTACAAATCATAAATCACTCGTTTGGAATGAGGATACTATTTATCAGTGTTTTTCTTTCACAAGCCAAGTGGAATATCATCGTCCAGTCAGTAGAGCATAAGGTAGAGTCTACATTTTTCCACCAATGAGATGTCACTACTCTAATCCCACAGTATCCTGAACCTCATGTCTGTGATTTCACTCGTGTGTGCTCCAGCCAGCGAAGGCAGTCATGTAAACAGAATGTTTGGCCGGTCTTCAAAAGCGAGTGGATCTGGCTGAAGAATAGAGACCCCTGTAAATGTCAGCGTGCCCATTTCTCTCTCTTTCTTGGTTTGTCCTTTCCTCTATCACCAACCCTCTTCTGGCTAATGTAAACAAAAAGTCCTTCCTTCTTTATAACCTCTCCCACTCAATAAAACATGTTTTCTGAATTACTGTACATTAACGTCTACTCACTCTTGTCTGCTATCGATAATTCGACTTGAGTGTACAAACTGTATAAATAATACAACAATTGCATACTGTATAGCTTGAGTTATTTTATATGTGAGTGTCATCTTTTTCCATGATCATAATTCCACTTGCTCTTTTTTAAATCCGTCTTATTACAGCACAAAGGTTCACACTCACTCTTCTCTCTTTAATAACGCCGCAGTATTCAGTAGGTATCATCAGCGTTCCAAGGCACACTATTCAATTAGCGTGGTTGCTTCATTAGGAGACCATTACACTGAGACACATCTGGTCTCACTTTCTAATTTCATCTCTCTTTCGTCCCACAACTCAGACACTTGCTCACTTCCTCCAGTCACTGTCAATCTAAATCCACGCTCATTATCCAGACCTTTGCTCTAAAAGGTTTCCTGTGAGTCTTGACACTGATGTAGTTTCAAGTTAATACTTTCATCTGAACTCACTTGCTTCGAGGAATGTTTTTTACCACTTAATAAAATAAGACTTTCTCTGACTATGGACTGAAGGCATGTATAGTCTAAACTGTGCGGTATGGTGCTTTTACACTCAAAGAGTTTCAAACCTCAACTGGGAAAGGAAAATTAGAGTGCAAAAAACCCTGTGGTTTGGTTTGAAAAAAATGAACTGTAATGCATTATTGATTTTGACATGTAGTGTTTCATTGATGATTTTATTATTGTGATTTCACTGTTGCTGCTGAGGAAGTGTTGATAACTTCCAGTACTATAATAACAATGACTTGCAAAATGTTTCCCTCTTTGTTTTCATCAACCCTGTTTTATCATGTTATGACAACCTAACATAGTTTATTCTCATTTGTTAAAGTTGAATTAGTTACCTCCTTTCTTGTAACCTGTAATTTCCTACTTACAATCAGCCGACATGGAGCAACATTGTTTTCATGATGTTGTTGAATCGTGTTTCTAGACATGTGACAACCCTAAGGCCAGTATTTCTATGGCACCAGTATATCTAGTAGTCCCAACATGAGACCAGCTGTAAATGCACATTGTATTTCCATTTTGCAGTGCATTTTGGACTCTACACCATTTAAACCGTGATTTATTTAACATAATAATGTGCTTAGCCCAGACAGCTGATAACACCTAACGTGATAATATACTAAGTAAATTATATGGATGGAATATAAATATAAAAATGACAAATCAGAGCATGATTTCGTAAAATAATGGGCAATAGAGAAGGTTTCATACTCCCCTGTGTGTAATAAACCACAGACTTGAATCATCATCTTCGATCATATTCCTCAGAAAAATCATGCTGCATGGTAATTATTCTATAAACATGACCTACTCCTTATTTACATAATAGCACAGCCATTTTGTTGCAAACAAATCACCATTGATGTACAGTATGATTGTAGGCTGCACGGTACACACTGAGCTCATTGAACTAATTACATCAACATGTACGTACAGTAGGGACTTGATTGTTTTGGCCCAGATTGTTGTTTTAATATCATTACAAATGTGATGTTACCAAAAATCCTTGCCATGCATGTGTTTGCTATTGTCAGAAAATAATTACTTCAGATTATATTATTATTATTATTATTATTATCTATTATACTGTAACCTCTTTAAAAACTAAAACATTTTTTAAAAATTATTATTTAGTTATCAGTATCAATTAATTAGTTTGATTATGTATGTTTATATCATTTGACAACACGTTTTATAAAAAAAGAAATTTCTCCTCCCTCTATTTTAGCACATATCCCATTATTTAGTATTTTCAGCACTTGAATTCTCAAGTTTGTGTTATATTAAGTTAAAAAACTATAATTGAACTGGTTCATATACATTTTTTAATTCACCTGACCTGCAACTGACCCAAACAGCTGGGATTCATTGACACGTCAGGTTCTCATGCTTTGAATCTCTGTGGTAAAATTATTCTGTAGATTAAAATAGAATCCTAATCTCATGATAGGGGAATCAAACTAATTACGTCCGCTCTGTGTTTTTAGTCTTTGCGACCAGAAGAGAAGCTTCTCCTCATTGCAGCCTGCTCTCCCTCCCTCTCCCCCTCAGAGAGATAGCGTGCCAAAGACTGTGAAGAAAGACATAGGCTATCTGATTGTTGCCAATACGTTTTCCTGTTTCTCTTTCTCTCCTTTCTTCTTTGTCATCTATTTGTCCTTTATCTTACCTGCTGCATGTATGAACTCCTCTCTATCTCCGCAGGGGCCAACTGTCATTGGTGGTTTAATGTTTATTTTCCCATGTGGTTGTTCTGGTCTGCTGTTTTTTTCGTCACCACATGATATTTTGAGTGTCTTCTTTAAAGTTGATTTGCATTCATATCATACAGTTGGGTGATGAAACACTAATGTCACAGAGAGCATACAACACAACATCTAGTAGCAGCATCTGAGGCACACATGCAGACCTGCCATCTCCTTAAGCATCAGCTTTTCAGTAATCCAGGAGAAGCTTTGACATTTTATTCAGATATAACATCATTTGAATCAATGTGGTGTGTACCCGCCCCGGCTCATCAAATGTCACTGCCTCCTCCATATCACTATTGTGTGAGGACAACCTGTAAGCCTGACAAAGCAGCTGCTTAGGGGAAATGTTAAGTTCAGTCAGACATCAGTTTCATGGAATGCGTTTTCATGAACTGTGATAAGCTGGTTACCATAAAATGTGCTAATATTCAGCCGGTCAGTGGTCTGGATTTTTACCAAGCGGCAAACTCTGGGGAACAGCCGGGACGCCAATACGGAAGTGCCACACACTGCAGTTCATACATGGGCCGCTAGGGACTGGCTGCAGAAAGGAGCAATTTCCATAGACCCCCATGTTAAAATTCCCAACTTTACAGCAGAAAAAAACATGTTTCTACCCATGGATGCAATAAATATTATTATCGATATAGTTAGAATCCACCTTCATGATTATGAATCTGTGAGTGAATTGTTTTCTAACAGGACCCTTTTATTTATATTAGGTCTTAAAGTTTTTGCATAAATTAGGGCGTGGTCACGTTGATTGACAGATACGTGCCTCGCTGTCAGCTAACAGCAACTTGTCTACTCTGCTAGGCTACAACCATAGAGGCTACAACGTTAGTTAGTCATAGTACTGTACTTGACCCTTTAGCTTTAGCCGTGTTCGTGGTGATTGTGGGAATATTGTTACAAATACCAGACAATAATGTCATGCTGTGCGCTTTAATGAACTAACAGAACTTCCAAGAAGTCTACTCTCAGCTTTTTTCGGTGAGTAAAATGATAATATTATACATGTTTGTTAACCCCGTTAGCAGGTGTTTGTGTGCTTGTTAGCTTAGCTTGTGATGTAGCTTATTAGCCAGCTAAGGACGTAACCCTTTATACATGTGTATATATATATACATTTTAGTTTATGATTCAGCCTTGGGTAAGACTTTTATAGTCTATGGCTATGACGCCCATAATGCTAAACGGGACCCAATTATCCCATAGCTAGCCCCCTGCGGCTCCGTTAGCTTCGGCCAGCGGCGGAGCCCGGCGTTATAACTGGAGATCAAGGAATGCAGCGAAACCATAGAGTGAAACGCGGACTTGGTTCACCTGTAGCCCGCTATAGTATTAACTAAAGAAATGATGTTGAACAAGGCTTATTAAGCTGAACATCGCCACAATTGTTCTGCTATGTATCGGTACTTATTTTTATTTTCTTAACGTATGAATGACAAGCATTAAGAATAACAATAAATAGCTATTTATCTTGCACATTGTCTCGTTTGATTATGAATGTAACGTTTATATAGTGGAACTACACTGTTTTATCAAAACCAAGTGCCACGCAGTAACTTGGTAGGCCCATGCATGTATTTCAGCAGGAAATGTGCAACCTAGATGACATTTACGTTTATGTAAACGCCATTATGTTCCTGACCTGCCATTATATTCCTGACCTGCACCTTGTCGTGGTGAGTGGGCTTTAAACTAAGAAAAAAGTCCGACTGTTAACAGCAATGAGGAGGTTGCAGATGTAGACCATGGTAGTGGTGAAAACAGTCTTGCTGCTGATCAGAGCAATATCATTATGATACAAGACACACCTGAAGAAGCCTTTGTTGTTCCACATGTGGAGCATAATGACATTCCAACAGTCAATGCTTGTGAGGATGTTGGTTTGGGTAGCAGCAGCCAACAAACAAAACAAATTGGAAAGCAGGCAGACTCCGCCTCTGTTCACTCTTACATTTGGGCTTTAAAGTATAATGGGTCATACTGAATAGTTTGTGCACACATTTTTAACATGTGATCTTTCTTTCATGTAGGACGCTTGAGGGAAGTTGCAACGCCTCGGCCAATGTGATGTCTTCTCCACGTGAAAGAGATTGAAGGCATAACTTATAACTTGAGACAATTTTCCAAAAGTTATGACTTTTATTGGCTTACGGTGCGTCCACACAGCAGCTTTAAACGAATCTTCCACCGCTTCCAACGCTTCTCTGCCCATTGACTTTGAATGGGGATGACGTCACTTTGCCTCGCTTTTCACCGAACTGCATTGAGGGGGAGCGAAGCGAAGATTTCCAGGATTTCCAGGATTTTCAGGATTCAAAAGTTGAGCAATGTTCAACTTTTGAAGCTGAGCTGGAAGCGTTAGCCAATCAAATCCCGTGTATGCAAATCTGACAGTACAAGCGCTAGCCAATCAAACCACGTGCAAACTGGGAGAGCCAGACCGCAGTTCATTTCCTCATATTCCAAATGAGAAATTACGGGAGCAAATCACCAGACTATTTACCGGGATACAAACCGGAGGAACCAGGCATGGAGGGAGGTGGCAGAGACAGTGGGTGAAACTGGTAGGGTTTCGCCTGTTTGGGGAGTTTATATATATATATTGCTCGCATAAAATCCCCGGGGTTTTTTGCTTTGTATGTCGGGGGCGGGAGATTCATGTGATTGGTTGTTGGTCGCGTTGCTCGCAAAAAAAAACGCCCAGCTCCAAGATGTTCAAGATGTTTTCAAAGCTGCTGTGTGGACGTACCGTTAGGCAGTAATGGATTACATCTAACACGAGTCAAGATCGTATAGAAAAAAAGGAAAGTGTAGTCCTTAGTTACATAGGAAAATATGTAATCGGATTAGTTTGACTTTTTTTAATAATAGGGAAACTCAGGATTACAATCTTATTCAAAATCTAAAAAGAGCTGTTTGTTGTAAAATGATCAAAGTGTATCTCTTCTCTGGAAGCCGTACTGTTCTGTAGGATTTAATTGTGAATCTATACACCTACTCCCTGAATCTGCTTTATGGTATTATATTATACATTTAAGTACAAAACAAATCATATTAATATTTCTTCTCTCCTGTGTTTATTTGCATTGCATTTGATATTGAGGTAATCCAAAAGAAAAAGAAAGTCATCAGGTTACATTACTTTTATATCTTGATACTCACATGAAGTTACTGGCTGTGTTTTTGGCAAGTAGCCGTCCCAACCCTGTACATAAGTTATATCATTTTAATTACTGATACAGTTGTTGCACATCTTTAATTTATTTTCTAGTGTACTTAAGTCATACAATTATTCGAAACCTTTACTTTTCATAAAATGCAAGATGTAACTTTCAATGTGGCTTGTGTGTTTATCACTTTTTCAATGTGAAAAAGATCTGATTAAATAAAGAGTAAAAGCACAATCTTAAATGTTGACATGTATCATTTTCCTATGCTTATTGTTAATGTAGTGGTGTTATAAACAAAATGTTGTCGTAAAGGAAATTAAGATGTTTTTTATTTGTTGACAAAAGATTTAAAATTGATGCTCACAACATGTGGGAACATTTATGGAGAAAAATGTTTCTATTGTAAAACAAATATTTATCTGCATACTGAACAATTTGGAAACTCTCTAAAAGGTATTATCTTCTATGACGTTACGACCCTGTAGGGATTGTGGGTATTGCACTTCATAATTACATTCTATGGTATGCTTATGACATAGTTGATGCCAAAATGCCAAAATACATGGGATTAGGGGAGACCTTCTGGTTGTTTGCATTGTCACTGATAAATGACAGCGTAGTATTCATTGTCAAGATTTTGTGTTTTTAAACTTGGGACTCTTTTCAGACTGCTACGGCTTGGGAAAAGATTTGAGCCTTAATGTGTAATGTTTTCTGTATTGTATGGTAAGCTTATCCTTTCATTTGATAGTCCCATTTGGATGTGATAGCTAACATTTTCAGTAAGCAGTAGACAAAAGAAGTGAAAATATGAATGTAATTTATTTTCAATATTTACATAAATACAGAATTATTTTAACAAATAAAATAACAAAAAACATCATAACAAATACAAAATAAAAGGTTTGACAGAAAGCCATGCCCAGCATGGGCCTGGAGAGCTACAGAGTCCATTGGGGGAAGAGGGGGGGGGGGGGGGGGGGGGTGGGATGTGGGGAAGAGGAAGAGCAGCCATGACAACAGTGTTATGGCTACAGATGTAATATCCAACTCAACATTAGCCATGACAGTCTGGGCTTAGCAAGGGCCTGAGAATACATACTCTAAAGGCCAAATCCAAAAACAGTGATACTGACAATTTAGCAGTTCACAGTCTTTGGAGGTGGTCTTTCAGGCAATTGGCTAGTGACTTTAAAAATATATAATTTCCCCTAGGGGTGAAATGAACTCTATCTCGCAAAAAAAGCCCAGGACTGTCATGTCTAATGTTGGAGTGGTCAACAATGACACCATTTAGGCTATGAACAAAAGTAGCCATAACACTGTTAACAAACTTCCGGGCCTTGTCAATTTTGACAGGATTTGCACCAGGGCAAAGAGGCGGAGCTGAGGCGGAGCTGGGGCGGAGCTGGGGCGGAGCTGGGGCGGAGACAGGGCGGGACCTGCTGCCAACAAGCGTGACGTTCCAGACCTAGCTCAGGCTAAGAAGCTAAGCTAACATGCTCTCAGTATTAAGCTAACAACCTATGCTAACAACACAGTCAATGCTAACAACCCAGCTTGCAGTCACCGCTCCTCGTTCCCGGCATACAACGTTGACTAAATCATCCATAATTGGATTGTTCAAAGGTGTACTGTGAAGGATATCATAAAGCCTTAATGCAATCGAATGTAAAACATGATTGATGAAAGTAGTAAATCGGTCAGATTTGACCCGAAGGAGGGTTAATGCCATATTCACTTAGTAACGAACAACTTTTACAAATATTTCTATATAGTCTGTGTTGGTAAATGTCATCTAGGTTGCACATTTCCTGATGAAATACATGCATACCAAGTCACTGCGTGGCACTTTGGTTTTTGATAAAACAGTGTAGTTCCACTATATAAACGTTACATTCATAATCAAACGAGACCATCTGCAAGATAATTAGCTATTTGGTATTATTCTTAATGCTTGTCATTCACACGTTAATAAAATAAAATAAGTACCGATACATAGCAGAATAATTGTGGCGGTGTTCAGCTTAATAAACCTTGCTCAACATCATTTATTTAGCTAATACTACAGCGGGCTACAGGCGAACCAAGTCCGCGTTATAACGCCGGACTCCGCCGCTGGCCGAAGCTAACGGAGCCCCAGGGGGCTAGCTACGGCCGCCGGGACCTATGGCCGGGAGCGCTAGCGAGCTAGCCCCCTGCAGCCCCGTTAGCTTCGGCGGCGTGGACTCCGGCGGCTCCACTGGGATAATTGTGTCCCCTTTTCACATTTGCTCCCGTTTAGCATTATGGGCGTCATAGCCATATAGTATAAAAGTCTTACCCAAGGCTGAATCATAAACTAAACTGTATATATGTATAAAGGGTTACGTCCTTAGCTGACTAATAAGCTACATAACAAGCTAAGCTAACAAGCACACAAACACCTGCTAACGGGGTTAACATGTATAATATTATCATTTTACTCACCGAAAAAAGCTGAAAGTAGACTTCTTGGAAGTTCTGTTAGTACATTCAAGCGCACAGCACAACATTTTAATTATCTGGTATTTGTAACAATATTCCCTAACAGGCACGATCACCACGAACACAGCTAAAGAGTCAAGTACAGTAACTACAACTAACTAACGTTGTAGCCTCTATGGTTGTAGCCTAGCAGAGTGGACAAGTTGCTGTTAGCTGACAGTGAGGCACGTATCTGTCAATCAACGTGACCACGCCCTAATGTGTGCACAAACTTTAAGACCTAATATAAATAAAAGGGTCGCGTTAGAAAACAATTCACTCACAGATCCAAAATCATGAAGGTGGAATCTAACTATATCGATAATAAAAATGTATGGAGCCAGGGGTAGAAACATGTTTTTTTCTGCTGTAAAGTAGGGCATTTTAACATGGGGGTCTATGGAAATTGCTCCTTTCTGCAGCCGTCGCCTATCGGCCAATATATGAACTGCAGTGTGTGGCACTTCCGTATTGGCTTCACGGCTCTACCCCACAGTTTGCCGCTTGGGTAAACACCACTATACTGAAGTTTGCATTTCCCATAATGCAATTCAACGCCATCTTCATCATTCATTGTGATGCAGGGTTTCTGTTTTCTAGTCTCACTGAGACGTTAACAGGATTATTTCTTAAAACTTCAGAAAGCTTCGTCTAGAGACAGCAACATTACACAACACTTTTAACAGACTGCAGAATACTCCTCCTGAAGATTAAACTGAACGTCATGTTGACAATTGGAGGAGGGCCCCTTAAGTAATTGGCACAAGTAAAAACCCTTTGGAAACCGACCCAAAAAAAAAATGTTGTCAGAAGATATGTTTCTTTAGCATGTAAACCTAATCACTTACCCCAGTTCAGGAAACTACCATTTTGTATAGAAGACTTTAAAAGAAATGAGGTTACTCAACAAAAAAAACCTGAAATAGCTGCCAATGAGCTGATGTTGGCTTATTCTGTCTGAGGTTTGTTACACCGTGTTTATACACATAATGCTGTGTCCTCTAGTTTGCTACACACAGGTGCATTATGAATGCTATTGTTTACCGGTGTCGACCCATCCTGTCTTCCACATGCCGGGGAAGGCCACTGTGAGCCTGATAAAGAATTAAACAAAAAATAAACTTCTTCACAAACGAAGAATACACACAACGTTCAGATCCTCCCTTTTTTGTACAACAGACTTTCATTTTATAATGAACCAACATTTCAAAGGCAAACGACATTTATCATTATGGTAACTCATTAGTGTGAATTTGCAATCTGAGTTGAATAACAAAAGTTGTCGAAAGCTGTTTTCTGTGGAAATTGTGTTCCTTGATTAAAGGACATGATCTTAAAACAGATGCAATTCAAAGAATTCCTGCTCCAGTTATTTTTCTTTAAAGCAAAACAACACCTACCAACTCACATGACAGTTCATTTAGATAATGATATAAATAACATGTGTTTCCATATTAAATATAATCTTTCTCACCTATCGATATATTTTTGGTTATACATTCAAATGTATTTTTCGGACCTGAAGGCCGGAGCAGGTTTTTATGTAATGACTGCTGACAGGAAGCTTGTACTGCGGAGCCTCTGCAGAGCTTCCTTTAACTTATGGCCTTAGCCTTCCCCCATTCATACGACCAACTTGTGTACATCCAATGGGGAAGACAGGTCTTTGCTGCTTTTGATCTTAAACATGTATTTTTCAATGCTGTTAAATCAATCTTGACAGTGATAGTGAGAGCTTTTAAACGCAACCTCATCTACTTTGTAGTTTGAAGTTGCTGCTTTTCCTGCAGACTCATCTACTTTGTATTTGACATCATGAGATAAATATGAGGGTAAAAGCCCTGAGACAGAGAGAAGGAGAGAGAAATAGAGCGAGAAATAAAGAGGGCGAGGGAGGTTTTATGTGAGAGCAGCATTTACGTGAGATACTCACCTAAGATCACCCCGTCTCTCAGATCCCCACAGTGCCTCATTCTGTCCCTCCTCTCCCCTCTGTTCCATCTATACCTTTTATGCTTTATCATTTCTGTCAGTCCGTCATTTCTTTCTCCTCGTGTCTCTTTGCCTCACCCTTTTCCTCCAGACCACATAAAAAAGCACTCTCTTAAAGACATCTTCCAGCTTCTAATGCCACTTGCTATACTTCTGCAATAAACAGTAAGGAAACTTGCACTGATTGCTTTCACATATCCTGGTCACTTCTCAATAATGCAGTGAAATACAACTTGTGAGTAATTCATTATTGAACCATACAACAATGTTTGTAAAGGCGCAACATATTTTATGTTTCCGCCTCTTGATTAATGGATTGGTAAATAATTGTCTACATAAAGAATGATTACTGGCATCCAACCTTCTTATCAGTGTACAAGCTTGGTCAATATCATCAGCTGTTACGATTATTGTGTTATGTCACATTTTGTATGTCTTGTTTTGGGTGTTTTCTTCCTTGTATATTGTCTGGTCCTTCTTCCTGTGTTTTTCCCCTGCGTTAGTTTCCCTGGTGTGTCTAATTGTCTAATTGTGTTCACCTGTGGCCCTTGTGTTTCTCCTCCCCTGCCCGGCTGTTTCTCGTCTTGTGATTACCCCTCCCTGTATTTAGTCTTGTCCCTTCCTGTGTTCAGTGTTGGTTCGTCTTTTGTTTGTGAATGAGTTCACCGGTGAGTGTTCTGTTTAGTCCTAGTATTTTTTCGTTATCCTTGAAATAAAGGCAATATCAGTGTAATCTGCATTTGGGTCCTGCTTGCTTCACCCACCGTAACATCAGCTCTTTTAAAAGATGTGCTAATAAGATGAAGGTTGACAACGCCATCAAAGAAGCATTTCAGAGATTGTTTAACAAATACCTGCCCGGCATCACGTATAGCACTGTCCAATAAAGTGCTTGTTCGTACAGTAAATTATTTCTGCCTATCTACTGAGGTGTTTTCAGACTTTGTCTGCTTATCTGAGAAATGTCAAAAGTGCTTTGTTTCTGCTTTTACCACTGTTGGCTGTTCTGACATTTGAATAAAGCTGCATCACAGATCCGTGATGCAATTATAGTGACAAGTAAAAACATCAGTGTTTATGTGGGTATACGTGTCTGTTCAAAAGGCTGTCTGTGTCAGAGACTATCAAACATAAGGAGAAACATAGATATTCTATGTAAATAAGTCCCTATTTGTGTCCCTGTATCAAATAAATTGCAGCTCTGACACAGATTTGAAGAGTGAAGTGGAGAACAGATGAAAGGAAAAAAGGTGTGGAAAGGAATAGGCAGCAGCTATATGGGATTAAGGCTTTGACGAATGGGAAAGGGAAGCGAAAAATAATGTGTAAATAACGAGAATAACCTAAGAAGTGATTAACTAGATAGTTTACTGAAAACGAACATTCATGGCAATGGCTTGGATCATTATCACCAAATGACAGATTATCACCTGAACAAACCTATAGTAACTACGACTACATTTCATCAATTTCCAAGTTGAAGAGGACTTCAAATGCATTATGGAAATCAAGCAGTGTACATGGAACTGTGGTTCCATAACAGAAAACTGGCAGGATTTATTGACTGCACACAGAGAAGCCTTGGGATTGAGACTTGTTCTATGTGGTGTTGAATTGTGGAGGCAGTCTGTGAATTGGGGCACAACTTATTAATATGCAACACCGTTTAGTTATTTGACTCCCGGCATTGCCTTTAGTCGGAAACCCTCTGCTCACCAACCAATTCAGACATTGTAATTATTAATTACAGTGTTTTATTTTTCACATATTGATGCTTTCGTAATTCATCTGAACCATTTTTAAGATAAAGGGCCTTTCAGATGGTGAAGTTTTGATTTCTATGGGACAAGGCATATCGGAAATGTTCCTGTGGAGTAAAAACGTTCTATTTTTTGTAGTAAGTGACCATTTTTTTCAGATTCATACTTGTGATGGTTCTCTTACTAATCCAATCCATTTTATTTCTAGAGCACATTTAAAAACAACAGAGTTGAACAAAGTGCTGTACATCAATATCACATCAATGCTGTACTAATACATGTCAATAGGATGACCTGGCTCTTGCAGTAGGCAGAGAATAACATGAAGGCTCAAAACAACACTTTATCAAGTCAAGGTCGCAGCAGGCTACAGCATGGCATTTTTTTGCGGGACTGTGGGGATTGTGTACCATACAAAATAACAAAACTGCCAAAGCCCTTTTCTCTCTATCCTCTATTTTTTCAGGTGTTAACTCTCAGAAACATTTGTAAATATAATTATTTCCGGCTAAGTAAGATAGGCCAAAGCTGCCTGCATAGAGAGAAACATTGATTATTGTCAAAACAACAGCATTGCAGGTGAACTTTTTGAACAAATGGCATTTCTAAAAAACAAATGTTGCACATTTTAGAAATGCCATCTATGCTTTGACCAACAAAAGGATTGGATCACTCAGAGTCATAAAACATTACAATGCATGCAAACTTTTATTTAAAATAGCAAGTTAACATCAGAAACACCCTTATTTGTTATCTTGTTTCTGTTCATTCACATAAGTGGCCACACGCTGAGGGAGACTGTTTTTAAATTGTTCCAAGACAATGAGCTCACAAAGGCCGTCAAAACTTGCAACCTTTGCTGCCGCGCACCACCGCTGAAAATGAGAAGTTAAATCACGGATAAACTCCATATGTGTCTGCTTATCTCCCTTGACCCAACTTCTGAACCTTTGACGATACGCTTCAGGAACCAGTTCGTAAGATTTCAACACCGCTGATTTTACTCTATCATAGTCCAAAGCATTTTCGCCACAAACCGCTGAATAGGCTTCCTGTGCTCGCCCAGTGAGTACACACTGAAGTAACAGCACTCTGTCCGAATCTGACCAGTTTCTTACCTCTGCTATGCGTTCAAATAGAGTGAAAAAAATGTCCGGGTCACGCTCATTGAACTTTGGCACTAATCGCAAGTAAGAAATTATATCGCCACTGCCTGATGCCGACCTATCACCACCATCCTCCCTTGGAGACAACTTGCCCTCTCCCATCAGCCGTAATCTAGCATGTTCCACCTCACATTTCATCTTTTCCACCTCCAGCACCTTCTCCACCTCTAAACGCTTCTCTACCTCCTGCTGCTGACCCCTCATCTCCAACTGCAACTTCTCCTGCTCCAACCTCAACTGCAACTTCTCCTGATCCAACCTCATCTCCAACTGCAATCTCTCCTGATTAAACTGCATGGCCAAAAGCTCCTTTTGCTGCTCGAACGTCAAACCAGTTGTCTGAACCACTACCGGCACGAACCCTGCCTCACCAGACTCACTCTTCTGCAACACCCCCTGCTCAAACAACGATGACAGTTTTAATGTCATGTTTCCGCTTGCTCCCCACAACAGCAATGTCATAGTGCTCTGCTATTTCGACCAACTGCGCCTTCTGGCAATTATCTAAGAAAGACACTGAGGGCGCATCCACAAACGCTGACAAAGAAGTCATAATAGCCAATCAGAAAGCAAAGTACTAAACTGCCAACACGCATGGGCATAAGATTAACCCAACAGAGAATTTCCCCCTAACTGCCTAAACAAAATCTTCCTAATCTCACCTAGTCTTCATGTGGCTTGCGGTGGGTAATTACGCACTGGAACCCGGCGGAGTTATGGAGCGACCTGCACGCAGGTAACACCAAGAAATCACACGGATGTGCCCCCGAGACAGCTGTCCGAAAACAGCTGACACTAACCACGTTGCCACAACACTATAAAAAAAACAAACAGACGCAACCCAAAGGGAAACGCCACTTAAGCCTAGCGGGGAAAACTCTTTACAAAAGCGTAACAAGCAGCAACATCTTACCTTCCGATTGGCACACAAAACCTGACGCCATGTCAAACACTAAAGCTTCCTGAAACCCAAAAAACATGATGTGTCCCCCAAATAGCAGTACAGAGCCAGCACACAGCTGGACCACATCAACTAATTAGCTGCTCAAATGACACCATGTGCTCTGAGCACTACACAAACTTTTAACCAAATAACCCGTCGGACGAGCCCCCATTTGTTATGACCTGGCTCAAAGGGCCACAACAAAAAGGAGACACACCATGTCAATGGTTATCAAAATATGTTTATTTCAAAGAAACAATCCAAATTAGCCAAATTAGATGAAGTGCCACAATAATTAAGGCATGAGGTGTGGACGACAGTGGTATCAATAGTGTAAATGCAGGGTGAGGGTTGCATGAATGTGTATGTGTGAGAGTGTTGAGGTGCACAAAGTAAAGTAACAACAAGATATACTTAACAACACCGGGGCCTGTACGGGAAAGCAGAGAGAGCACAGAGAGGAGCAGAGAGGCTCTAAATAGCTGCAGGACACCAGACCCAGGTGCCCTGAGTTACTGCAATCAATGCAAACAGCAAACACCAATCACCACAGCCACCTCCTCTCTACTGATGCACCCACAGGGGCATCACAGGGTCTCTATAATATTAGCTCTGAATTAGCTATTTGCTAACTATTACATTTGTCCAAATATTGAGCCTATAGACGTAGAAGTTATGAAACCCAACTTTCCAAGATGAAACACATCACTTATGACAATGTTACAACAGAATACAACAAGGGACGACAACCATCAGATGTTTTGCAAGGTATGTTGTTCATCTCTGGTGTGAACACTTAAAGTCATTATCATGCACTTAAATGTAGATCTAATTATGATAGCACTTTCAGAAAGTGTTTTGAGGCTAATGGCGTGTTTTTTTATGTACAGTATCATTAGGAGCAATTTAAGTGAGGACATTACCCACATCATAGTTAGTTTAAGTCTGTGTCAGTCATGGCAATGGCTGGAATAATTACCAAGAGCACTGTTTAGGCACATGCACACTCTAAAAACGAATTCAGGCGACCTTTCACCTCCACTTAATGAAATGCATGGTTGCAAGATAAAAATGTGAGTTAATTGATTTAGATAAACATTTTAAGTTGCAAACATTCATTTATAAGTTTTGTTGATGTAATAATGTTAATTACATCAACTTAATATTGTGTGTAATTTGAACTCGGATTTCTGCGGTAATTGACTTAAAACAAAATTCAAGTTGTAGTAAGTAATGCAATTGGCTTGATAACTTAATTGTTCTACACCTTGAGTTAAGGATTTCAAGTCCACTCCCACTTAACATGCATGGACAAGTTCCGACAGTTAAGACAAATAGAAATATACAAAGGACATTTTAAGGTGAGTGTCATCTTTTGTCATTCAAATACAGATAGCCTTGTAGTTGCACTGTATAGGCAAATTGCTGTTTGACCAAAATTAGCGGCCTTTGAACTGTGAATAGTTCTGTGAGAGGATACAAAGTAGTAGAGGCTACTGTGAGAGTAAAAATACTTTGATATCGCTTTTTATTCAAAATGAATCTCGGTGAAGCAGATCAAGGACATGCTTCTTGAGGTAGGATCCTTATTTAGAGTTGTCATTGAAATGCAAGTTGTTGGCAGTCACCCATTCAGAATATATTCATTTAGGTAATTTCTCTTTTTTTCCTTTTTCAAAAATAGCACAATACAATTGAAGTACGCAGAGAACTATTGTCAACCGCTGCCTTGTCGTGTACCTTGGAGACAAGGAAGAGGACCTTTTCAAGGAGTTTAGCGACGTAATTAAAAATCTTGAAATTAAATAAATAGGTGAAAACAATACCAGCGTTGCTTTAGCAGCTGGTAATAATGGCTCTGAATTCGCTAAGAGTGACAGTTTAAAAAGTATGCACCTAATTCATTATCTCTTATGCGCTATCCTATTATTTAATGTGCTTCAAAAGGACATGAATATCGCCTTCATCAGTGACCGGTCCACCCCAGGGTCTGACCATACGATGGCAACCATCGTGGTGGAGGGAAACAAATGAATGAGCAAGCATTCTGCGTTAAATGTGTTCATACTGTTTGAAATAATGACTGTCGGCAGTGCAAACATCTTTGTTACATCCTTTGTAAAATGTATGTGTGTGATCTGCAGATTGGTGGCCATTGAGAGTTTGTTTCTGTAGTTTTACAAAAACTTTACAGATTTTACACATTTGGCACTGGTTTTAAATATGCAAAGGCCTCTAACTTCGTTGTGATGGCAGCATGTATTTGCTGTGTCCCCATTTCCCATGGTAATATGGCTAATGTGTTTATTTATTATTTGTGGGGCAATTTAAATTTGTGTTATTTATCTTTTTTTTCAAGATTTAAATGAAGCTCAGCGCAAGTTCTTTCAGGAAGAGTGGGTGTATATACATTCGCTCCGCAGCTGCATACAATCAGCTCATCACGGCGTTCTCTTTAACCTATTACATTTCACCTCATTCTCCAGCAGCCAATCAACGTGCTGCAGCCAAACTATAAAATGGTTCTTCTCTCTCCTGCAGTCAGCTGTGATTTCAGGTGTTCATGCACCTTATCATATGGCATGTGTCAATAAATGTTCAAACAAAATGAATTCTCTCCTGATTGAAACATCATGTGTTGAGATAAACAACTGCAGTTCAAAATAAAAAGTGAATTGCCTAATATTTTTGTTGTGGAATCAATTAATTTCTTTCTTTAAAGGCAAAAACATGAAAAAGCTAAGAAAAATAAAACTATTGAATCCAATATATTTGGAGCAACTTAATTTATAAATGGTTGTCAACTTAAAAACGTGTGTTCACAATGATGGTAATTAAGTACATGCAACTTCAAATTCTTTTTAAATCATGCGGTAAAACAAGTCGGAACAACTTAATCTTTTGAGTAATCAACTTCAAAACTTGGGTTTATAATACCAATTATTAAGTAAGTGGTAATTAAAAACACCTCTGAGTGTAGAGGAAAAGCCTTCTCCCCTAACTCAAATAACGTTGTTGCTTTAAGACAATTTCATTAGATGTTGTCTTAACTCAATAAACATCGATGCAAACTGTTGCGTTGATTTTCTTTGTTGAGCCAAGGCATTTGTTTTTAGAGTGCATGAAGGTGTGTGTGTGTGTGTGTGTGTGTGTGTGTGTGTGTGTGTGTGTGTGTGTGTGTGTGTGTGTGTGTGTGTGTGTGTGTGGTGTGTGTGTGTGTTGTGTGTGTGTTGTGTGTGTGTGTGTGTGTGTGTGTGTGTGTGTGTGTGTGTGTGTGTGTGTGTGTGTGTGTGTGTGTGTGTGTGTGTGTGTGTGTGTGTGTGTGTGTGTGTGTGTGTGTTGTGTGTGTGTGTGTGTAGTGTGTGTTGTGTGTGTGTGTGTGTGTGTGTGTGTGTGTGTGTGTGTGTGTGTGTGTGTGTGTGTGTGTGTGTGTGTGTGTGTGTGTGTGTGTGTGTGTGTGTGTGTGTGTGTCACAGGCCTTTTGTGAGGATTTCTATGACTACGTGTATAGATCATAGATGATTGGCATTTGTTCACTAGCACACAACACAGTGGCTGGTTATGACGTTCATTTGCTTTGAACAAATCAATGACTGGATGTGTCAGAACTTTCTCCAATTAAACAAAGATAAAATTGAGGTAATGGTTTTTGGAGCCAAGGCAGAACGTATAAAAGTTAGCGCTGAGCTTCAGTCTGCAATGTTCAAAACAACAGATAAAGCCAGAAATCGAGGTGTAGTCATGGACTCTGACCTGAGTTTCAACAGTCACATTAAAACAGTTACTAAATCAGCCTACTATCACCTAAAGAACATATCTAGGATTAAAAGACTAATGTCACAGCAGGATTTGGAAAAACTTGTCCATGCTTTTATCTTCAGTAGACTCGACTACTGCAATGGTGTCTTCACAGGTCTCACTAAAAAATCTATTAGGAAGCTGCAGCTAATTCAGAACGCTGCTGCTCGAGTCCTCACTAACACTAAGAAAGTGGATCACATCACTCCTGTTCTGAAGTCTTTACACTGGCTTCCTGTGTGTCAAAGAATAGATTTCAAAATACTGCTGCTGGTTTATAAAGCTTTGAATGGTTTAGGCCCAAAATACATTTCTGATCTACTGCTAAATTATGAACCATCCAGGTCTCTCAGGTCTTCAGGGACTGGTCAGCTTTCTGTCCCCAGAGTCAGAACTAAACATGGAGAAGCAGCGTTTAGTTATTATGCTCCAAATATCTGGAACAAACTCCCAGAAACCTGCAGGTCCGCTGCAAATCTGAATACTTTTAAATCCAGACTAAAGACCTTTCTTTTGCCGCTGCTTTTAATTGAACTATTCACATCTTAAACTGCTCTGTAACTTTTATCTTGTAATGTTTCTTTTATTATCTTTTCTTTTTAATGACTGATTTTAAATGCCATTGTCTTAATGTCTTTCATTTTTTGTAAAGCACTTTGAATTGCCTTGTATTGAAAGGTGCTATATAAATAAACTTGCCTTGCCTTGCCTTGCCTTAGCTGTGATACACAATCTACTATCTTTGAACCCCTGAAAGATATGTTGTATGTATCCAGAAAAACAATGTAGTAACATCAGAAACAGCCTAAAACCAATAGTGAAAACTGATGATTAATCTCAAGATCTTTGGCAAAGTATAAATAACTTATTACATGATTGAAAGGTAACATTTTTCTTGTTGTTGAGTGTGACTGGCTGTTTTTCTTTTCACAACCTGTGTCGTTATAGTTTGCTCCCTGCTGACTGCATCATTGCCCAGTTGTATTGCCTCTTAAGGTTACCCATTTATCATTTCCTCTGAAACATAAGCAGGAAACTGATTCAATCAGCATCATTTTGGCAGAGTAGTCACAATGTGTGCATGGCAGGGCTGTAGTTGTAGTTCTAATCAGTTACATTTCCCTTTTTCATTCAGCAATATAGTTTGTCATTAGTTTAGTACAGGAGTCTTGTGGAAAATAAATTACCAACATATTATGTATATGCTGTGGCATGGATCAACATTATTATATTACATGTTACTCAGGGGCGGCGGGTAATGTAGGCTAGGGAAGGCTAAGCCTTCCCAAATATTTGTGTCACTGCATAAACTGTGGTAAAATAAAAATATAATGTTTGTGTCTTTCACATTAGCCCTGCTCTGCAGCCACCTGTGCCCTGTACTACGAAGCCAGTTCAACATACCCTGGATATGTTTGAGTTATCTTAACTAACCCTAACAAACGAGATCTCGCTAAGCGGTCCTACGATGCTGGTTATCAACTCGGTAAATCAAGCCAGGGTTTCTCTCTCCAGCTGAGAGCGCGTTCACGTGAAAGGGGCGGGGTTAGCTACATTTGACCAATCACAAACAGGGACAAGTGTACTGACAGCGCAATGTCATACTTCATTAATGAAAAGTAAACTAATATTAGACAAATATGAACTTTAAACATCCATGATTTAAACATATAATCGTGGATACAAACCACATAGTTGCACCTGCAAGGAGAATATAGAACAACTGGTTAAAAAATAAATAAACTACAGAGTGTTTGAAAGCGTACAACAGTTTTATGATACTGCCCCATCTAAGACACGAGTGGATCTCATAGGCGGATTTTACGGGGGGGCAGGGGGGGCATTGCCCCCCCTAGTGGCTGAAATATGTTACAGCATTACTTTTTTTAAAACGTCCAATTTCTGGGACGTTTAAGGCGTCTACTTCTGGACTAAGTAGGACACTGGTTAATAATATTGTAGCGTGTTCAAGTAACCAAGGGATAAAGTAGTTATCAAATAAGTATAAGATGTGCACAGTTTTAAAGTTTTACAGATGTAATGCACTGTTGTTGGGGGGAGAGACCGCCCCTTCCACATGAGTGTGTGTGTACGGCGGGCATGAGGCGTGCATGACGGGACGAGTTGTGTTCGTATGTGGAAAAGTCATACTCAGTGCGGTGAATGCTGGTTTTATTGCTTCTGTATCCGTAGCACCCCACGCAATAGTTGGGACTGTGTACTGACGTCAGTAAAAAAGGTTTGCCCCCCCAAGCGCAAATGTCAAACTCCACCTATGGTGGATCTGACTTTAATTACATTTGAGTTGAGTGTTTCGTCAACTTAATGTGTTGCTTAAAATAATATGTCTGCATACAGTATATGTGACAATGTAAGTGTTGTACGGCCACGGCTCGAGAAGCTGACTCAGATAAGGAAATATTGTGATATTATATGATCGATGATCTGATTGAGGATGTGATATCAGTGTGATATGAATGATAAGTGCGACACGTAGGCGTCTTCTCTGCATACGGCAGTTTAAACAGTATTTCCTTTATTATGACTTGATAGATTTAAACTCTGCACACTGAGCTCTGATTGGTCAGCAGGCGGTGCTTTCACCTATGATATACACCTGATCTCTTTTCTATAGACGCCGGAGGCGGGCAGCGACAGGTAAAACAAGGTTATTTAGCCTTCCCAAACCTGTGCCTCACGCGCCGCCTATGATGTTACTTGTTAGTAACGCAAAGCGACTTACATACTCAATACTGTGGACAATCCCCACAGGAGCAATTTGGGTTGAAGTATCTTGCCCAGGGACACAACAACATGCTGACTGCAGTGGGGGTTTGAACCTGTGCTGCCCTTATCCGAAGACCAAGGCTCTATCAACTGCGCCACACATGTGGATAGAAAAAATATATCTGGAATCTATGATGTCTCCAGCCTTTAGTTTATGAAAGCATCTTGTCTAACATGCTTTCTTGAAACTGTCGAAATGTATAAGATTTATGTTAATTTGTAAGAAGGACATTGATCTACAGGAAATACATGGTGTCTCAATACGCTTTCATACGTGAGTTTCCATAAATAGTCCGCTGTGCATGTGGATCGATCTAATATGGATTGAGGCTACAGGTAGCCAGCAAAAATGATTATGCTGAGTGCCAAGTATTGCATTCAAAATATATATTCCAGGCTGCAGTCAGACAAAGCAGGCCACTGCCATGTGTGTTGGGCTTAAGCATTCACTGAATTTGTTTGCAAGTTTCATTCAAATAAAGTCAAATTTAGCAGTCTACTCAACTTTCTTTTTTAAATTGACGCTCCTTCGCGTCGAAAGGAGCCAGTTGAGGTGGTTCGGGCACCTAGTAAGGATGCCACCTGGGGGCCTCCCTAGGGAGGTGTTCCAGGCATGTCCAGCTGGGAAGAGACCAAGGGGTAGACCTAGGACCAGGTGGAGGGATTATATCTCTTCGCTGGCCTGGGAGCGCCTTGGGATCCCCCAGTCAGAGCTGGTTGATGTCGCCAGGGAAAATAAAGTTTGGGGCTCTCTGCTGGAACTGCTACCCCCGCGACCCGACCACGGATAAGCGGGAGAAGATGGATGGATGGATGGATGGATGAGAGTTGGAATGCTACAAACTAGACAGCACTCAAGAGACTGTTTTGATGGGATTCATCTTTAACCAATTAGTGCACACAGGCAGCATGTTTAACCACTTATACTGTTAGTGACACCTCAGCGTTTAGAATATTTTGTCAGCAGAGCCTTCAAACCTTAACCGAGGCGGTGTTAGCTCCAAGAGTTGAGCAGCACTGTGTCATGTCATCTTCTCTTAGCCTCCTGTCTTGGCTGTCACCTTGTGTCGTTGTCATGTTGGATGGAATGCAGCTCATTAATGATGCACTGTGAAAGTGTTCACCTGTACTCCATCCAGGGGCGCCGTAAGGGGGTTAAAAGTTAGGACTATTCTAAGGGCCCGTGACTGACAGGGGCCCCGAAATGTTTTAGAATATTAAGAAAAAATGTAACCTTTCATCAATCATCAACAATTAACATTAATATAACGTTAAATTGATAATGTACTCACTAAACTTACGATTTATTTCACTTTTTTTCTTCCACAAGTTAATTATCCAAAGCCTCTGTACACCCCCCTCTATTTACATGTAATGTAAAGGTCCTGCCTCCAAATGCTGTGCAGAGAGTGAGAGCATGTGAGGAGGGATGCTAGTACTTACGTGTGTACGATGTCTCAACGACTAACAAAGTCAGGCTTTCAAAAAAGAAAAGAAAGGAGAGAAAGAAAAGAGAGGGACTAAAGGGCAACAGTATGTCACCCAGTTTTTCAAGAGAAAAGGTGGATGTGGTCCATGAGTGGTGGAAATTAGTCTGTTAGCTAAGCTTAGTCCATTGTAAATAATTGTAATGTTCTGCTGACATTAAGTACTGTTAATATCTTCACAGAAAATGCTGAGGTTTTTCATTTCACTCCTCTTTTAGCTGACATTTAATAAATGCAGGTACATTTTTAGCAGCTATTCATACAAAATCAGTTGTCCATCCCCCTGGTGCCAGGACCAACAGATCCATCTCTAGGCTCAGCAGCCCTGTCCCCCCATAATGCTTTGCAGTCTTGCCATGCTGTCCTTTGAAAGCCAGTTTGCTAGAAAGCTGGACTTCAAGGACTTGATTAGTGACTTTGCCTGTAAGAAGGCTAGGGCTCTTGGTGAGTAAGGCTGAGGCAGGGCTCGTAATAACTGTTAAAGGGCAAGGCTATAGTAACGATATTGGATCACTACACACAAGATGCATGATGAGAAAAAGACTGAGAACAGGTCATAGGCTCTGATTTAGCACCACCATCAGGCCTTTTCACTTCCATTTCTGTTTTGTTGTCCATTTACACTTTAATACCGCCTTATTTTGTAGTTGGTATGTATATTTAATTAAAAAATCTGCTGCTTATGTTATTTTTTTGTTACAGCATTTTATAAATGATAATATTGGTGTTAATGTTCACTTTATTTTAATTTAAGAGGTCATGTATATTTAAGTTATATTTATTTTGATTTATGAATGTTCCATTCAAAACTGTTAAAAAGGCATGTACAGCATACAAGATGACTATTGAGATATATTGTCAGGAATGTTAGTGTTATATCAAATAGTGAATTCTACCGCAGTAGAATGTTGCAGTAGAATTTGTCTGCACAGTTTTATCTGCACAGTGTTATATTTTCACCGCTCAGTGTCAGTAAATATTGTGCAGTTATTGGACTACAAGATAGATGCAAGCCTGTACAGGTAGAGTTATTTAAAGGAGGTGTGGTTACAGCAATTGTGCTTGGTTGGCGTGGCCTGTGCCTGGTGGTGGGGCCCAATGTGATATATTTTCATGGGGCACAAAATCCCTGGTGGCGCCCCTGACTCCATCATGAAGTGATCCATGTAAGCCATGCCTCTTCAATTGTTAATTCAAACCTTTCCTTACTTATGCTGTAGTCACAGAATGTACTGGTTGGTTTACAAATTGGAAATTCTGTTCATGTCAACCTCCAAGTTGTAACTTAAAAATTAATCAACCCAGTTTCTTGTGTCTCCATGCAAGTCCCTAAGCGTTATAAAAATGTTTCTGCAGAAAATGTAAAGATATATTTTATTTTTCCTAAATGTTTCATTGCTAGATGGCTCTAAAATATTTCGATAATCTGAAAATATTATTCATTAGACTTAAATTATTTTGTAAATAGACTTCAAGACATTATATGTATCTTGAAGGTAAGTTATTAACCACACAGGCAATGCAATTAAATCCAAATATGCCAATTAACCAACTATCCAATAGTACGCAGTATGTCCAAATGTAGGTCCAAAATAACAATTGATCCTACTTGGAAAGCAAATAGTCTGAAACTATAAAGGGCAATATATTCATGTATTGTAATGTATTGGCAATAAATACATATTTAATGTTGCAATAATCCATTGTTAGCTGGTTAACTGGCAACTATAGCCTTTATAAATTATAATTGATTTATGCAACCCTTCTTATGTTAGCTATCAAGCAAATTACCAAAAAGATTGTTCTAATGAAAACGTTTTAGTAAAAAAATAAAATAAAAAAAGGTTTACATTCATTTGCTAGATCTGGTTAGCTAAGCAGTGAACACATTTTGTTTACGTCGCAGAATCTTGTACAATACATTCCTTTTAGCCATCTCGCTAGGTCAAAATAACTTATCAATGTAATTTGTTTACTGAATTCACTTGATTTTACTTGTGTAACCTAGTCTCACTTGAATGTACTGCTGTTTTTGATTACATTTCCTTGATCCCTAGTTTCATTCCTCAATCTGTCCCTCTACAGTCTGTAAAAGTGGGTGGTCAAGGTATATTAAACACTTCTTCAGGAATCTTCGGGCCATTTCAATTGATTTTCTTCCCTTATTCCACACAGATTCTAAATCTGGCCATTTATCATCCATCCCTTCTCCTTCATCTCCTCCTTCACTCACTGTCCCTCTCCCATCTGTGCAAGATCTAAATCTGTTTACCTCAACCCGTTTCTTTCAAGGCTTCACTCTCCCTCTGTCTCCATCCCTTTTTCACTCATCCAATCTGGGCTCCAAATTAGTTTACATTCCTCTGTCTGTTCAGCTTCACTGGGATGGAAATATACCTAATCTCTTCTCCTTTCTTGTACCTTTCATACATGCTTCTATTTATTGAGGTTATACCTTTCCTAAATCAAAGAGAAAGGCCCAGCTGCGGTCATACCTGGTTTATATTACAGGACACACACACCCTCCCTCAACCTTTCTTGTCACACACACATCTACACAAAACACCACACACAAACACACTTTTTGTCTCAACATAGCGTGGTGCGATTGCACACACACACATGCAACCGAACAATCCGACTACTTTGTTGGACAAGTGGCTGAATGTATTCTGACATGCTCGTCTCACAGGGAAATAAAAGAGAGGGCAGGAGCAGAGATGGGAGAGGAGGAATGGGAGAAAAGAGAGGGGAGTAGGCATGATGGAGTGAAAGATGGTGGAAGGGAGAGAGGTGGTGAGAGTGACAAGGAGAAGCAGAGGGGAAGGGAGGAAGAGTCACAGCAACACATGAGGAAAAGAGAGATGCGGTTGGCAGACAGCAGCTGGAGGGAATGATCAACTCAGCTGACACATCAGTTCATATCACCGCATGGCGACGGGACAGATTGAAGGAGGGTGGGACGGAGAGTGCAGGGAAAGGACATCTGGTTAAGTAACACATAGACGTGGAGTACGTGTGAGAGGAACATAAGGAGACAGCAAGGGGGAGTGAGAATGAGGAAGACAGGGATAGACTTATGGAGAAAGGATGAAGAGTATAGCATGGGAGCAGTATAGAGGCAAAGGAAGGATTTACGTTTGGTTTGAGAGGTGTGGGTTGGTAGGAGGACAAGAGAAGGGTGGAAGTGAGACAGGAAGATAAAAAAGGGAGGGTTGGTAAAGTTAAAAAGAAGAGGTAAGCCAAGATGAGGTTGCAGATAGGAGAACCTAAGAGAAATATAAAAAGAAAGACAGGATATCGTGGTTGTCTATTACAATGCATGTGGCGTGAGTTGTACAATCAGACAAGCAGTCAGTGCCTCTGCATCAGGTACAGCAAATGTGTTGTCCCTGTGTCCAGTAGATGGGTGAGTCCTGATTCATCCGGATCATTAACCCGGATCCTAGTAATGAGCTGGTCGTGACGAGTCTCCCCTCTCGATTAACCCGAGCCCTTTGAGTCCTACACCTGGTGAGGGGTCGTTACTAAAATGTTTTAATATATTACATATTACATATTACTTTTAAAAAAAAGTAATATATTACACTACTTTGTTACTCTCAACTCGTTACTCTCCTTACCAGCAGGTGGCGTTAGTGTGTATTCGTTATTCAAAACAGGCAACAACCGGAAGACAGAGAAGAAGAACAGACTGCGTGATATAAACAAACAACAAATAGCATGTGCGTTAGCTTCACCTTAGCATGTGTTCTTTGCAGGTGTTTGTTGAGGTTTGACGTGGTGTTTACAGCAGTGGATAACAGCTTCTGGCCTGGACACAGTTTGCACCTCACCGTCACATTCCTGTCTATTTTTCAACAAACTCAAAATAATGGGCATACCTCCACCCCTCGAAAGTTATCGCTGACTCAGCCATGTTTATGCAGCACTGCACGTGGAGATGTGGACGCGCAGATTAGTACATATAAACCTGCGGCGGAAACCCCTCTTGTCTGTATGATGATTATGACTGATTTTAGTAAGTAACGAAGTAACGCCTGTCGGGCAATGTTAGTAACTGTAGTGTGATTACTGAATTATAAAAGTAGCGCGTTACACTACTCCGTTACCGACAAAAGTAATATTATTACTTTGTAACGCGTTACACCCAACTCTGCTGGTGACGTACAAATTAAAACTATAAATTGCGTCACTCGCTACTCTCATTATAACATGTAAAATCACATTACAACGTACCCCAGTCCATCTGCCTAGCCTTTAGCAAGTAGGATAGCTGCCAGAAGTTATCCTTTGGCTCAGGGGAGTGGACGCGGATCAGTGAAACTTCCTGCAGACTCATGCGGACTCAAAGCCGTAACCGTAGCAGATCCAGAGATCCAGGCAGACTCATAATGCGTGAGTCAACAGCAGACTCAGAGTCCCAAATCCTGATTCACTGAATCAAGGGAACTTCCTTCACTTCCTGCAGACTCGTGGGGACTCAGAGCCGTAACCGTATATCAGATCCAGAGATTTCAACAACAGTAACATGACGTTTTTCAAATGTACACCTTCCAGCTTCCCACGGCTATTGTGCACGAGTCAACAGCAGAGTCAACAGCAGACTCAGAGATTCACAAATCCTGACTCACTGTGCAAAACATAGCAGACTCGTGCAGACTCAGAGCCGTAACCGTATAGCAGCAGATCCAGCAGACTAGTCGTCATGCACGAGTCAACAGCAGACTCAGATTCGCCAAATTGCAAAATAACCCTTTTCTTTTGTGATCAAACATTTTTATTAGAGCAAAAAGACACTGTATAGCGGAGGTTAATGTAACGTTAGTTTAATATGCTCGTGAAATGCAACAACTTTTTGGTTTCACCGGTAGGATTTCTACACTCTTGGTGATGCTGACTCATATGACTCAAAGGACTCGTATGATCCGGATATCTTCAATGACTGACTCCGAAGACTCAGAGTCCGTAAAAGGATCCGGATTTGCCATCTCTAGACTGTCCACCTAAAATCAATTCAGAGATCATGACACAATTCCATCAGATTAATGATAAAAACCTAGAGGACATTATATTAGGGATGTAACGATACCAAAAACTCAGATTACGATAATATCGCGATAACAAGTCCACGGTACGGTATTTATCGCGAAAGTGAATAACAAAAAATTAATTTTTTTTTTTAAATAAAAAATGTTTTTACTCGGAAAATGTTTCTTTATTAAATAATAAATCTGATTTGTACAGCATTTTAGTAGGATAGCAGTATTTTAAAGTGTCAAAAACAAAGTGACAGTAACAGACTGGAACAAGAAAACCAGTGTTGTGTACCTATAGTACTACCAAACAAAGTAATAATAATTCCTTACATTTATTATAGCGCTTTTCCAGATGCTCAAAGCGCTTTACAAATACACATTACACATGCAATGGTCACCACTGTGGACAATACCCACAGGAGCAAGTTCAGGTGAAGTGTCTTGCCCAAGGACACATTAAACAAAGTAGGCATTGTCTTTGTGCCACTGCATCTCACAAATAAACAAGGACATTTAATAATCAGACCCTGCAATAAAATAAATCAAGTTTCACTTTAGTTTTTCATGTAACTCAACTCAAACTCACTAGTCACTCACTCGGCATCATCAGACATGTTTTTAGGAATATGAGAATGTCCACATTTCCAGGTATTTATAAGCTGGGATGTTTGGGCATTTACAATATCCCCTGCACTGGAAAAAACTCTCTCGCTTGGTACTGATGTCGATGGGACAGCAGTGGTCGCGTTAACCGAATATTTTATTTAACATTGACGGAAAAATCTGAAAGCAGTCTGTCATTTTGACAGATTAGAACAAACTCGGAACAGCGCCAACGTTTCCCCGCAGCGAGGCTCTGGTGTTATGCCGTGGTATGCATGCCCTCCAAAAGGAAATTATATAGTCTCCAAACCGTACTTTGCCGTACAGATCAATACATGTCTGGGAGGTTTTGCTTTACGCTGTGCGCGCTCCCGCGAGGTGCATGCACACACGGCATAACACCGCCCCCCCCCGTTGACAGTTCACAAGCGTGCTCTCTCGTGAACTGTTCAGACCCGACGGGTAATAAGGGATTATGACGGACATTTTACGATCCTGTCTGTCAAAATGACGGACAGCGAAAAAGTCTAACGCCACCTCAGTGGGACGGAGAGATATGCTTTGGCCATGGGTGACAGCAGTGGGTCAAACTGTGCATTGTCTCTCCACCACTTAAAAAACAATACGGTTTTTGCCAAGAAGGTGAGGCTAATTGACAGGGCGAGATATAAATATACTGTTGGTACTTGTCAATGTCTCTCTAGGTATATCGTTACATCCCTACATTATATACAACATCTGAAATCCTCCTCCTGCTGCCTTGATATTATTCCAACAGGATTTAAAAAAAATGTTTTTCATTGCATGGCCTCAGATCAACTTCACATAGTAAACAAGTCTCTTCACTCAGGTGTGTTTCCACAGGCCCTGAAAACTGCAGTCATTAAACCACACTTAAAAAAGAATAATCTAGATGATTCAGTAATGAACAATTACAGGCCCATATCAAACCTGCCATTTCTAGGTAAAATCATTGAAAAAGTTGTTTTTCAACAGTTGAGTAATTTCTTGCATTCAAATAACTTTTCCGATGTGTTCTAGTCAGGCTTTCGTCCAAACCACAGCACTGAGACTGCTCTTGTAAAGGTCTTCAATGACATCCACTTAAACACAGAGAGTGGCAGAACTTCAGTGTTAGTATTATTAGATCTCAGTACTGCGTTTGACACTGTTGACCACAACATATTACTAGACCGACTGGAAAACTGGGTGAGACTTTCGGCAACAGTTCGAAATTGGTTTGAATCTTACTTAAAGGACAGAAAAACGTTGTTTCTATAGGTAATAAATACACATGTGAGTTGACAAATATGACATGTGGGGTACCTTAAGGCTCCATATTGGGGCCTCTTCTCTTTAACATCTACATGCTACCACTGTCTCAGATAATGAAAAACAACACAATAAGCTACCATAGCTATACGGAAGACACACACATTTAAGTAATCATTTCACCAGGAGACTATGCTCCAATTCAAACACTGAGTAAGTGCATTGAACAAATCAATGACTGGATGTATCAGAACTTTCTCCAATTAAACAAAGATAAAACTGAGGTAAAGATTTTTCGAGCCAAGGCAGAACATATAAAGGTTAGCGCTTAGCTTCAGTCTGCAATGTTCAAAACAACAGATGAAGCCAGAAATCTAGGTGTAGTCATGGAGTCTGACCTGAGTTTTCAACAGTCACATTAAAACAGTTACTAAATCAGCCTACTATCACCTAAAGCATATATCTAGGATTAAAAGACTAATGTCACAGCAGGATTTGGAAAAACTTGTCCATGCTTTTATCTTCAGTAGACTCGACTACTGTAATGGTGTCTTTACAGGTCTCACTAAAACATCTATTATAAAGCTGCAGTTGATTCAGAACGCTGCTGCTCGAGTCCTCACTAACACTAAGAAAGTGGATCACATCACTCCAGTTCTGAAGTCTTTACACTGGCTTCCTGTGTGTCAAATAAATTATTTCAAAAATATTGCTGCTGGTTTAAAAAGCTTTGAATGGTTTAGGCCCAAAATACATTTCTGACCTACTGCTAAATTATGAACCATCCAGAACTCTCAGGTCTTCTGGGACTGGTCAACTTTCTGTCCCTGTAGTCAGAACTAAACATGGTAAAGCAGCGTTCAATTACTATGCTCCAAATATCTGGAACAAACTAACAGAAACCTGCCGGCCCGTTGCAACTCTTACGACTTTTAAATCCTGGCTGATGACTTTTCTTTTTGCCGGTGCTTTTAATTGAACTATTCATATCTCAAACTGCACTGTAACTTTTATCCATGTATTTTTTTTCCTTTAATGTTTATTTTATTATCTTTACTTTTTAATGACTTTTTTTAAATGCCATTTTCTTAATGTTTTTCATTTTTGTAAAGCTTTGAATTGCCTTGTGTTGAAAGGTGCTTTATAAATAAACTTGCCTTGTCTTACAATTAACGTTATAGAGTCATGGTATTTAAAATAATCCTCTTATTTATCGTCGTATTCGCTGAAATCCATTCTTCTTCAAATGTGATATTATTTATTCAGGGAGAGCATGTAGTGACAGTGTGGTCTCCATGCTATCTCTGCGAGCTTGTCAAAATAGCAGTGGCTAACATCACAGGGGCAAGCTTTGCAAAGGGCCAATTAGCATACATCTCAGTAAATGTCAAAAGGTGTAGAGTAAAAGATTTGTCAAAGACACAGAAGAGTTTTTAATAAATATTCAAATACGTTGGGGTGTTTTAAAGCAATAATATGTAATATATTTAGAGTAAAAAATCATTAAATGACCAGAACTTGTCATAAAAGATTCAAGGAATTTCCTTAACTGTAATAATTCATGCTTTCCTTTGCTTAGTCTAAGAATTGGATAAATAAATATAAATAATTTAAAAAAGATATAAAATATATAATACAAGCATTCAAGTGCTCAAATATTAGACATAAATGATTGTTTAGGCAACAATGTGATTGCATTGAAAAATTGTTCAAGCGTGTGGATTGTTGAAACACTGGATTGGTTCTGCAAAAATAACCAAAATGGCGCAATAAGTTATTGGACAAGCCTGAACATTTGATCAAAAACAAGACCAGTCCAAGCTCAGCTGAGCTAAAAGCTAATATAAAAATGTATTGCAATAACCAAAAGCCAATATTTTATGCATGTGCCAAAACAGCACTCTAGGTCACAACAGTCTCTCCCGCTCTCTGTTTGGTAAACCATTTTCTTTATGCGTTGTTGTGGTGAATGTGGGGCTGTGAACCAATGCCCACAGTAAGAATCATTTACATGTTATTAGAGCAGGGCCAAACTGAACTTTTGTTTTGCTTTAATTTGTTTGCTAAACTGCACAATCCACAGTCCATGGCATCACTGAGGCACTCCAGCAGCACAGTATGTAATGATAATCGTACACATGCCACAACCACAATTGGATTGTTTGCTAGCTACTGCTTTGTGTGAGCTATTTTACAAGAGAGAGGAAATCAAAAATATTGGCTCTGGGCTTTGGTGTGGTTCAGGTTAAAGTCCCATTGATGCTGCAGTCGATTTCCATCCTCTCAATTAGTTCCATACAGCCACTAACTTCCAGTTTCTCACCCATTCATATCCGGCACTTTTCCTCATTCTCATGTGTTGCTCATCTCTCATCACTCAGCTCCTTCCAATGGATGAAACAAGCCTCCCCACTAGGAGAGGTTCACACTCTCTCCTGCCGAGTATCTGTTTCTGCTTCAGCTGTGAGTCTGAGACTGTGCCAAAATGTCTCTCAATACAATCTTTTTTAATTGAATGGGTGGCCTTGGATTAGGAGCTTCAGTTAAATACTTTCCCATTGCACGAGTTAAGTTCACATTTCCCCCACCTCTGCTCTGAGCTAGATGACCTATGTCCAGGGTTGGGAGGGTTACTTTAAAAATGTATTCCATTCCTAAGTATCATAGTACAAAGTAATGTAACGTGATTACCTTGCGTTCCTTTTGGATTACCTCAATGTCTAATGCAATGCCAATACATAAATGAGAAAGAAAAAACAATAAGATAACAATTTGAACTTAGAAAATAGAAAACCAAGATATTTAGACTCAGACATTTGCCCATTGCCCATAAACCAACAATACAATTGCACAACATTTGATCGCATAACACTGTTAAAATAAAACAGTGTTATGTGATCAGAGAAAACAGATCAGTGCTCAGTTTTAGTTAATTAAACGCACCCATACCTTTTTGTTAACATGTACCTTTTCACTTAGCACTCCCACATTCTCCAAATTTAAAAAATGATATGAAATCCAAAAGCCAACAATCTAATAAAGAATAGTATTTCACAAAGCTAAATCTTTTCACTTTCACAGCTGATCTTGTATAATGACTCTGCAGGGCTGAATGCATCATAATCATCAGCTCAACTTGAAAGCATGCGAAGAGAGGCATGAAATGCAACAATGCTAATCCTAACCCTGAAATGACGCTGACACTGCAGTCATAGGCATGTGTCATTTTAATTGGGTTCGAGGACGGGATCGCCAGAATCACAGGATGCATTTTCTAAACCACTCAACATTTTTTGTATGTACTAAAAGGACTTGTCATAGGTCAACAGTTATTTGGCTCTTTGAAGTGAATTGATGCAATTCCCCTTTGCATCGATTTTTGCATATTTTTCCTCTCGTTGGTGTTTTTCTCAGTGTCAAGAGTCTTTCCTGATAAGAGTTAACATGTCACGACCGCACAACCTAAGGAAACATCTGGTCAATATGATGGGGCAGGATGAGGGCGTGTGAGTGTAATTGCATTTTGTATGAGGTCCGCATTTGTGTCAATGTGCGAGTGAGGACATTATTTGTGTGTTTGTGTGTTTGTGTGTGTGTGTGTGCATTTTGTTCAAGCTGAATTGTTACATAACTTTGTTCTGCTATGGTGCTTTGAGCTAAGACGTAAACATGTAAACACACAGACACACACATTGTCCTCCCTCTCAAACTCACTAACTCACATAGCAACACACCAGATGGTACTTGACAAGTTGATGCAGCATCTGTGCTTGTATACTTTCAGGTATTTAGTCATGTTTAGGCAACAGGAAAAGTAGGTACCTGCAGGTCATTCCAGTTATATTAGTGTATGTATGCCCTCCAACAGTTAGAGTTCAGACTAGAATTTGACATGGTTGAAATGAAACCTATGCTGTCTGATCATCGCTCTGTTGTCTATGTCGTAGTGGGTAGAGTGCTTTGTTTATTTGGACCCAGTTTGGAGAGTGCATTGATCTGTTAAGTCAGTGCTGAGGCCTGAGGTTGTTATTCAATAGTAAATGCTGGAAATAACCTACAAAGTAGTTATACAGAGTGGAAGGGAATGGAATAGGTTATGAAGTCAAATGTTGAGCTGATTAACTAATGGAAAAGCTAGTAATAAATGGAAGGCCTCTTTCTCTTTTTTATTCACTTTGCTTTGTTTTATGCTGCATAATATGGTCACATTGGTACACGTGTTGCTCAATTAGCTTGTTTTTAATTCAGTTAATACATTTTCTTTGCTGAATAAAAAAAAAACCCACCAGTAACTTTAAGTGAGTTCAGTCCAAGAGTGAAATGTGCCTTACAGAATTATCCCAACATAAGCAGGCAAGTTGAAAGTCGAGGGATATTAGTTCATTTTATGAAATGATTGCATCATAGTAAGTTTGAGTTATAAAAGGCAACAGACGAAGTTGAGGTGAACAGCACTTCATAAAGCGAATGTCTAGAAACACTATCCCAATGCTGCCCGATTGTATACACAGTTGAACAGAAACTAGATAAAGAGATACAAAACAGCTCATAAATGCAGTATATGGCCAGGCTTCAACATGATGTGCCCATAAAATAAGGGAACACTGTTCCTTGTGTTACACTTTAACCACCAGGCTACCCAGCCAGAGGAAAATAACACCGCTCTAAACTAAGTTCAGTACACTGTGACGACCTGTAACTTTCTATTAAAATCACAATTTTTCAAAAGGCATATTGAATTCAATCTATTATTAATTGCTGAGAATATGTAATTACATGTCTTTATTGGTCAAGGCCTGGTCTGACCAGAATAATAAAATGAGATTAAACATTGATGTTGAAGGTGCATGCACTGAAAAGAACATTCATTACTGTGGAGGAAACTTCTGTGTAGCAATTGCATTAGGAGTCACCGACTCAGGAAGGAGACACGGTAGAGCAGGAGCTTTTGATGTCAAACACTGATGGTTTATTTGGAGTTACGGCCAGAGGATTCACATCACAAGTCACAGCAGTCACGGTGAGACTGCACGGGTGGGTTGCCACGTCAATTCTGAAGCGCCTCTCTCTCGTTAGCCCATTTAACTGGTTTCAAAGAGAGTGATCAACATATTTTGATAAGATAGTTTAGACAGTTGGGCACACTGAGTCACTTGCATCCGTCACTTATGGCCTCGAAGATTTCATATCTTGGAGTCCACAAACAACAAAGAAGGAAGTGTCCCAGTGCACCCACAACAACAGACCATCTGTGACCTAGTGTTGAACGGTCACAGAATGGGAACAATAACTTTATGGCTGAAGCAGCCTATGTCCTTAAAGGAGATAAACAGACGTCAGGGTTAGTCATGCACGTCATATCTAGGAGTCGAGGACAATTATTTCCCTAACAGTCCTCTCTTTTTATCATTTATGATAACCTAAAAACATTAGTCTAATAATAATTTGGTCAATACTCAACTCAATAGGCGTCTCCAGATTTGAGTGTGGTCTCACCTTACATTAATTACATCACAAAGTAGAATAAGATTGAAACACTCAATCACAATGATTGATACAGACAATCATAATAGGAAAAATCATCTCTCATCAGTGTTTGATCATCTTTCGTCAAAAGCACAATAATGAACACACATAAAACACAGATGCAAAAATAGCTAAATATTTGTTTTAAACTAATATCTCTTACCATTTATCATTAGTTAATTTCATTCATCAAATTATAAAATCAAAACCAGCTTGCCGTTTTAAAGATTTACTTCAAGGCAATCACTAGTCAAAAGCATTTTAAAATGTAGGATCGTAAGAGATCCAGCTAAGGTATGCAATTCACAGTTGTGATTTTATCAATCTGTAATCTGCAAAAGTGCAGTGTCCTCAATATTAGGATTACTTTTACGTTTACTTACATACGCTTTAGTCATTAGTAAGGCACTTTAGTCAAATCAATACATTCATTTTAGTCAAGTACATTGTTCAAAATCTGAAAAGGAAAAGTTAGGCAAATATTCAAAGACTTTTGTAAAAACCTGGAAAGGAAGGATTAATCATTCTTAAAACTTGAATTATCACATTTGTAAATGCTACCACTAATCTGTGCCAAATTAAGTCTATCAATTATTCCCATTACCCATACTTACCTGAGCATCTACTTATGATACTTGGAAAGGATTCTTCTGTGTTTATCTAATGTTGAATATAGAATATCAATTTCTTTAAATTATACTTCTCTAATTTGAGGATCAAATATGCTACATAATTGTTATATGAAATATTATAAATATTTGTTTTGGGCCAAAACTGAAATTAATCCAGTACTTGAAACATCATTGTAGGTCTTTTTTTGTACATGGATAATACATTAAAGAGTAGTGTTGTTAAGCCTGATTGCTGGACGATTAAGGATATTAACATTATCTGTGATAATAGTAGAAATATCTTATTATTCAATACTTTATAATCTGAAAATATTAATTAATTAATTTTGTTTAGTGCGAAGGTGTAATCTGATCCGGCAAAATATATATGAATCACCACTATTCAACACATGTCTGTTCATTGGAAATATAAAAACAGTCATTAATTGTACATCTGTACATTTCCAAGGTATAAAATCAATTCAAAGTTCATCTTTGTACGAGAGCTGGAAGAACATGTCCTTCAGTCTTTCTGACTCGTTCTCCTCCTCTCTTTATGACAAAGAGTGTCTGGTGTGTGTAAAGGCATCCTGATACTGTAGATTAGCACTGAGGTGCTGATTGGCTCAAACTCTTCGCCATCAGAGCGCCATATTTCAACCCCCCCAATTGCTCTGCTTTTGTGTGGCTCAATTCAGTGAGCACTGTATGATCCCCCAGTGAAACGGAGGCTCATCTGCCTGCATTCCTTCTGCTATCTGCTTGAGAGCAGTGCAACTGCATATTCCAAATGGTGCATCCAGGTCTCCCCCCGTGGATGGGAGAGGTTATGAAGACATCTGCTCCTCCAAGAAACAAGGAACCTTGTATGAAGCCTCTGACGCCCTCGCTCGTCCCGCAGGGTTGTCTGCCTAAGCCCACAGAGCAGAATGGTGAAGAAGCATCCCATCTCCTCAGATAGTTGAAGATTAGAATCCTCTCATCTCGAACGACCTCGTGCCTCCTTGCCCGTGGATGGGGGTGCCCTCTGCAGCCGGAGAGTGTGACCCTCTCTCTCGGACCCTTGGCCTTCAGAGCTGTCCTAGCTATTGGGTTAACACCTGATAGGGATGTTTTCTTGAGTGCAGACAACTCAAAGTAATGGATTAGCACATTATCATTTAATTACAAAAATAGGATAGGCCCCTCAGAATTATTTGGGAGCCTTCCTGACACATGCACATGCATAAATGTAAGGTTTGTGTTAGTCATTTAACATACAAGAATCATATACTCATCAGTCCAAAGCAGAGAAATGTTATTGTAATTTAAAGGTGAGCTAGTCCCTGGATATAACCCCTTCTCAATGATTCTAAATGTTATATTAATTCACCATTTGCTAAAATACTAGTTTATCAGAAATATATATTCTTCCTCTTCCATAAAATAGGTTTGAGTAATAAATGTTCCAATATAAAATCAATTACTCAATATAATTGACTCTTCCCTCCCTTTTCTTACATATGTCATATATGAAATAATAACTTAGATTATAAACTAAACCTTAAATAGACTCCTATTACTTGAGAAGACTCAGTATCACCTGTGTGCAGCTTGCAATAAAAACAATTGTGAGAAACATATATTATGCAGGAAATGTATATCTTTGTTGAAAAACAAAGCATATCTGATTTGGGAGGAAAAGCTTCAACCCCCTTAACATCTGAGTTATTACTGATGGCATAGCATGAATGATAGTCGGTGTCTGATGGTGTCATTACTGAGAAATGTCAAACAAATTCAAAACCTTACATTTGAAAACAGGTTTGCATTCCTCCACTTAAGGTGACGTTATCATTGGAAACAATGAAAGCTAATTGTTTTGACGTAGAATCTATCAATTGAATCGTTAGAGCAGAACAGAATGGTCGTATTGTAGCCTGAGTTTCGTGCAGCCTCTAGTTTTTACCAGGTGGACACATTGTTCTATATAATGTGAATACATGTAGAACTAAGAGGCCCCTGACATTAGGCCTATTTTAAAAATAGTAGGGGCTTTTAACAGCTTGCCAACTTACAGGCATCCTCTGCCTAGCAGTATGAATAGCCTTAAAAAAACCAACCCACTCTGCGGTAACGAGAGTCATATTTCTGAACCAAATGCCCTAAGTGAAGCCGTTAATCCCATTTGACTGACCCAAGGGTTGGTGCTGGTGTGACAGGGAGGTTTCCAGGTGTTCAAAGCAGATGTCAAGCTTTCAGTTCATGGCTCGTGGGGGGAGCAGACCCACGTGAGACAGTATCAACGGCTGTAATGTTCAGTTTGAGGAGCGTCATTCTCTCTGGGAGCAGGAAATGGTGTCCATTCTCGGACCAGACCATTAATGTCATTTCATGTAGAGCAGCCATAGCATCTCGGTGACTGCACTCAGCCGGACTTTAGCAGGGTAGAACTGGGTGACTCTTAGTGAAGCCGTCCAAGGCGATAGGCAAAATGGAACCACGTACCAACAAAAGGGACACAAGGTCATCAATGTCTCTCTTTACCATTGGCCTAATTGCACAACAAATGAGTGAAAAAAAAAAAAAAATGTGGAACACTAATCCATCATCATGTGAAATGTTGAGTTAATCTAAATAATTACTTATGGGTTGAAATCAAATTAACATTAACATTAGAACTAAAGTCAGTCAAAATTGGACTTGCACGGATCAGAATCTAATCAATACACCATTTTCCCAGCTCTGTAACAAAAAGGATAACAAGACTAGGTACATTACAGGAGTGTTAAAACACCCAAACATGTACACTTATCTTATTCTAGTAGAGATTAGAGGACAAGGTCTAATTTTGTGAACAAAATGATCAAGTCAAAGTTATTTTATTTATTCTATGTTATGTACCACATTTAATTTAATAATTAATCTTGAATTACTAATCAACAATTTACAATTTGGATAAGGTGAATACTTATCCAAAGTGTGTGTGTGTGTGTGTGTGTGTGTGTGTGTGTGTGTGTGTGTGTGTGTGTGTGTGTGTGTGTGTGGTGTGTGTGTGTGTGTGTTGTGTGTGTGTGTGTGTGTGTGTGTGTGTGTTGTGTTGTGGTGTGTGTGTGTGTGTGTGTGTGTGTGTGTGTGTGTGTGTGTGTGTGTGGTGTGTGTGTGTGTGTGTGTGTGTGTGTGTGTGTGTGTGTGTGTGTGTGTGTGTGTGTGTGTGTGTGTGTGTGTGTGTGTGTGTGTGTGTGTGTGGTGTGTGTGTGTGTGTGTGTGTGTGTGTGTGTGTGTGTGTGTGTGTGTGGGTGTGTGTGTTGTGTGTGTGTGTGTGTGTGTGGGTGTGTGTGTGTGTGTGTGTGTGTGTGTGTGTCCAAGGTTTAAAACATTTGGGACAGCACAGCAGTGAGAATGAATGTTATGAGACTAAACTCGAAGGAAGCTAGACTGGAGCATTTTAACTAAATCAAAACACTTGCACATTAATTAAATACATTTGACATTTAGCTCGAGCTGGGTTCAATACTTTTCTTCATGGTATTTAAAATTGGGCTTGAGTAGAACCCCTGGATTTGGCTTGCAACACAAAGTGATACTGATCTCTGTAGGACTTGGAAGTGTCATGATTCAAAGTGTGGGCCTGTGAAAGACAGGCCCTTGGAAAACAACATCTATTTTTTTTAACTGTAATTACTTATTTTAAAGAGATTGCAAAATTATACTTTTTAAAGAATTGCTCACACATTTATTATGCACACAATAAAAAAACTTCAAATATATTGATCCTGGCTTAACCAGCGACCTTTACTCTGTTGTTCATAAACTCGGTTTCAGAAAACTTGTCAGTAGTTTAAGAACTATTTTAATTTTAGTAATGTCTATGGAGACCAATTGGTTGATACGAGAAATAATTTGAAGCAGTTTAATAAAGAATGTTAAACTATTTTTAAAACTGTAATTGAACTTCAACTTATATTAATTATCTGATTCCAGTGGCCAGTTGGAACAGATAATCAGCAAAGTTTCCATTTTGCAGCAACAGCGCAAAAGGTTACAACAACAATTAGTATTATGTCTGAGTCTAGTTCTGTCTTATCTGCTTTGTTTCGGAATGTGTTCAATACACTACGTTTTTATTCATTATTACCATACCATACATGGATTTAAGAATAAATTAAACAAATAATACAACATTGACCTAGAAAAAACGGATTTTTCAACCCTGATCTCCTCAGGCAGTTCTCTGAGGGTCTCGGGGCGCAGGACGGGGCATAGGGTTTATACAAGGTCACAAACATATCTTAACATATCAGCAATACCATTTAAGAATGGATTCTTAAAGCAATATAATCTTATTTTCTTCGTACACATCGCACACCCTGAACAGTGTGCTTCTTGTTTACTTTTTCCTCTGCACACTCAGAGGCAGGACATAAAAACACTCTTTTGCTATTTATTTTCATTTTGCAGCACATTTATACCACCAGAAGCTTTATATCTTTATATTATTTATTTTCCTCAAGTCATTTACTTTTGGTGGGATAACTAAAGTTTAGTTCATTTTACCCTGTCTATGGACTGATTCATTATTAGTTGTTACAAAACATACACAAGACGGCGGGACAAACCAATATAGATCCCCCATACAAACAATCAGACAAACAAAACATGAACTCGTAATAAACACCAGCGTGACAGCAAAGCTCATCCAGCTCAATTTAGTCCGAATTAGGAGGTTTCAGAGGGGGTGGGGAATTGGGCGATGCACGCACCTCGCGCTGGTCCGTCTAACCATGAGAAAGGGGTCCCAAGCAACGGGTGCTTTTAGACCATTTATTTTTCCATTTTTTCAAAAGAGATGGCGGTGGTGTGAGTTAAAACTTTTATAGGCAAAAACATGTGACTTTCTCCCTCTCAGCTGCACTTCTCCAGCTCCACAAGCACAGGGAGGTTTACACACACACACCCACGGCTGTAGCTGGAGCCGTGTTTATAGAAGCGATAGCAGTAATATCTCTGGCTGCTTATTTTCAACTGCTGTGCTTGGCCGCTGAAACCCCCAGAATTCGGCGATTTGTTCAATACAAATCTTTACATTGCTTTCACACAGAAGCTCCACTTTACTGATGCCTTTCTTTTAAGGTCTCTCTAAACATGAGCTGTGTATGCTTGTATGGCACTTCAGTCCAGAGCAGCACACACAGAGGAAATCAGCCAGGACTGAGTCCCCAAACACTGATCCCCTGGGTCTATTATCCCCAAATGTTTATTAACCAAAATGAAACACAGCCGCTCAGTTTCACAGGTAATTTTTTAGGATACCGTCAATCACAGATTCTGGTAAGGCAATGTCCAAATGTAGATTTGAAATCACACTTACCAGTTCTGAAGATGTGTTGGTATCCTGCCGACAACGCCAATTTGTGGAGGAAACTTCTGTGTAGCAATTCAGGAGTAGTCACCGACTCAGGAAGGAGACACGGTAGAGCAGGAGCTTTTGATGTCAAACACTGATGGTTTATTTGGAGTTACGGCCGGAGGATTCACATCACAAGTCACAGCAGTCACGGTGAGACTGCACGGGTGGGTTGCCACGTCAATTCTGAAGCGCCTCTCTCTCGTTAGCCCATTTAACTGGTTTCACAGAGAGTGATCAACATATTTTGATAAGATAGTTTAGACAGTTGGGCACACTGAGTCACTTGCATCTGTCACTTATGGCCTCGAAGATTTCATACCTTGGAGTCCACAAACAACAAAGAAGGAAGTGTCCCAGTGCACCCACAACAACAGACCATCTGTGACCTAGTGTTGAACGGTCACAGAATGGGAACAATAACTTTATGGCTGAAGCAGCCTATGTCCTTAAAGGAGATAAACAGACGTCAGGGTTAGTCATGCACGTCATATCTAGGAGTCGAGGACAATTATTTCCCTAACAATTACAACAATCTGAAGAGTCGTCAATAAAATATTACATTCATTTTACAATTGCTCATTAGGAGAATGGACTTTAGTTACTGCTGCCTAAAAAGAAGATTAATAACCCAATTTAATAAAAAAAACATTTTAGTGAGAAAATACATCAACATGTCATATATTTTATCACCATTGCTTTGAGGGCAGGTCCATTCATTTCAACATTGTTAAAGAGGTGGTACTAAATTCGAATTCCGGATATTTTAGGGGTAAATGCTACAGCTAGTTTAGACCCCAGGGGGGTTTCATCAGATCGGTTCTACCCTCTCGAATGATACTTCCTGTACAACGGGGCCTAATCGCAAAAATCACCATTACATTAATTTGTGTATCTCTGCAATACATATGGATTCTTACATCAAAACCGTCTCTCCTGATTGAAGTGTGTAGATAGGCACTGGATGGTGTCTCAAATAGAGGAGCTATTCTGATCCAGAATCTCAAATGTGTGCTGACTTGTGTGTCTGCATTTGTCCTTTAAACCAGGGGTTCCCAACCTTTATTGTGACAAGGACCGGCAGATACATAAAAATTCAATCGTGGACCGGTTGTCAATTTTGACATCCATCCATCATCTTCCGCTTATCCGTGGTCGGGTCAAGGGGGTAGCAGTTCCAGCAGAGAGCCCCAAACTTCCTTTTCCCTGGCGACATCAACCAGCTCTGATGTCGATCCAGTTGTGGATCGGACGATGACGGTGTGTCGGCGTTGTTCGACAGCGGTGCAGTATGCTAGTGGTAACACCTCAAACATGCTCAATCACATCCGAGTCAGTCTCAGTCCCCAGCGAGAGGGTTTTCTCGACGGCAGGTGACATAGTTACCGCCAACAGATCTGCCCTCACTGCTGACAACGTAGACAAACTCATCTTTTTGAAGAAAAACTTGAAAATAGAGTAAAGCTTGAGTACCTTTTATTTAGGCATAATGGCCTCACACACTCACAAGTTAATTACACATGTTAGACATTGCTCCTAAAGGTACAGATTTTATTTTATTTTTATATTATTGTATTTATTTTATATGTTGACATCAGGAGATGTTATACAGTTCTGTATTGCCTTTTATTGATTGTGATTGAAACACTTTCTTATTATTTATTTTAATATTTTCAAGACATTCTTTTTAGTTGTACAGCTTATTTAACCTTTTTGTTTGACATCAGCCATTATAAATAATATGGCCATCTGAGTGTGTGTTACTGTATGTGGTTTGTTTTTAACTGTGTAATACAGTTAATGATTCCAAATGTTAGAGTTCCTTATTTTCATACCAAAACTTACATGACTGTTAAAAATAAATAACAGCAAAAAAGATTATGCATTTGTGACTTTTCTTTGCTTTTCCTTGTTATACCGAAACCGTACCGAACCGTGACCCCCAAACCGAGGTACGAACCGAACCGTGACTTCTGTGAACCGTTACACCCCTAATATATAAGCAATTAAACAACATCTTACATTTCTTTTCACACAATACGTCTCCTTGCAGTATCAACACTAACTCGGCTGACCTTTATATTTGATCCAATTGGTATATAGGCTGTATTTACACCATAACGGTGCACAGCTGATAGAAAGGGACACCTAGTGGTTAAAACACGTTATTTAATAATTATTCGTATTATTATTATAACCCGGCCTCGCCTATACTCTGCACAGTCGTGTATCGTCCGCCAAAGTGCAATAAGGATTTCATAAATGACTTTTCTGACTTTCTGTCCGGGATCATGGTGAAATATGATCGTGTTTTGATCTCCGGAGACTTCAATGTCCTTGTGTGTTGCGAGTCCAAACCTCTGGTTAGGGACTTTTTAAATCTCTTTGATTATTTTGGTCTCGTTCAGTCCGTGGCTGGCCCAACACACGAAAAAGGACACACGTTGGACTTAGTATTATCGTTTGGACTGTCTGTCTCTGTGGATGAAATCTGTGCAGCAACGGGTATCTCAGACCATTTACCGGTTCTGTTTACAACTTTGATCCCTTCCGCAGGAGTCGAATCACGTGCCCCTGCGCGTCGTCTGCATTCGATTAACTCCTTGACTGCCTCACAGTTTTCTGATGTTTTTAATGCTTCTCCGATCTGTAAATTAGAGGTGAACTGTGATTTTAGTGCTGATGAGCTTATCTCCATGTTTGACTTGACATGTACCTTATACTGGATTATGTAGCTCCTTTTAGGCTTAGACGCACCAAAGTTCTCCCAGAGCCGTGGCTCAATGACTGTACTTGTGCTCTCAGACGTGCTTGCAGGCGTGCAGAGAGAAAATGAAAAAAGGATAAACTCCATGTTTCCCTAGAAATCCTTCGTGCTTGCCTTTCCGACTACCAGACGGCAGTCAAAGCAGCCAAAACAGAGCACATTTCTCTCTTAATCTCCAAAAACAGCCATAAACCTCAGGTTCTTTTTAATGTCCTCAACTCGATCATTAATCCCTGTGATGTTTCTTCTATTGTGCCATCGACTACTCTCTGTGATAAGTTTCTTAAATTTTTTATTGAAAAAGTATCTGCTCTTAGGCTAGCCCACACTAGTGCTACCCCAGATTCTGCTCCTTTTCTGTGCCCTGCTGTCCTTGACCACATTGAGCCTGTATCCCTCTCTTCTCTCTCGGATATAGTCAAGCACCTGCGGCCGATAAACTGCACCTCAGACAGCATTCCCTCTCGCCTTCTCAGAGATGTTTTCGATTCAGTTGGAGCAAGTATTTTATTGCTTATAAACACCTCTCTTAGATCAGGATGTGTCCCAGCTGCCTTCAAACATGCCGTGGTTAAGCCACTACTTAAAAAGAAAAATCTCGACCCCTCCATTCTTGCAAATGTTAGGCCCATCTCCCAGCTACCTTTTTTATCTAAAGCCCTGGAGCAAGTAGTCTACGCCCAGCTGCAGTCTTTCTTAACCACGCATGGAATTCATGAAAAGTTTCAGTCTGGCTTCAAACCTATGCACAGCACTGAAACAGCCCTTTTAAGAGTTTTTAATGATCTGCTCCTAGCCGCCGACTCAAGTAGCCCAGCTGTCCTGGTGCTGTTAGACCTGACAACTGCCTTTGACACTCTGGACCATAGCATCCTGTTGTCACGGCTTGAACAGTCCGCTGGCATCACAGGCTCTGCCCTTGCATGGTTCAGGTCCTACCTGACAGACCGTAGCTTCTCAGTGCAGCTAGGTGCCTTCTCCTCTGCCAAAGCCCCTCTTACCTGTGGGGTTCCCCAAGGCTCTATTCTGGGCCCCATGCTCTTTTTACTGTACATACTGCCCCTAGGTTCAATTTTCACAAAACACAATATTCCCTTCCACTGCTACGCCGACGACGTACAGATCTATCTGCCTCTCAAAGCAAATGTCAAACACTCACTACAGCAGTTGATGGACTGCTTAGCAGAGATAAAATCCTGGCTGAGCAAAAACTTTCTCAACCTCAACGAGAGCAAGACTGAGGTCATCTTTTTTGGACTCCAACCTCCAGCCTCTCCGGTTGATATTCTGGGCTCTCTCAATAAAAACATCCTCCCCTCTGTCATGAAGCTTGGAGTGACCTTCACTAGCACTTTTAAATTTGACAAGCAGGTCAGCACCATAGTCAAATCCTGCTTTTTTAAAATAAGACTATTGGCCAAAACAAGTCGTATTTTTGTTTTAAAAACGTAGAAAGGGTTATTAATGCCTTCGTAACCTCAAGACTGGATTACTGCAATGCTCTATATGTGGGTATGGAACAGGCCTCAATTAAACGCCTGCAGCTAGTCCAAAAAACGCAGCTGCATGTCTTCTGATTGGCAACAAAAAACGTGACCACATCACCCCAATTCTGGCCTCACTACACTACCTTCCAATTAGGTTCCGAATTGATTTTAAAATTATTTTACTTTTAATGCACTAAATGGGCTGGCTCCTGCCTATATAGCTGAACTCCTCTTGCGCTACACCCCAGCCGGAGCTTTAAGGTCGGCTGACCAGCTGCTGCTGGTAGTGCCCAAGACCAGGCTCAAAACCCGATGGCACTGAGCCTTCGTAGCAGCTGGCCCTAGGCTCTGGAACACTCTGCCCCTCCATGTGAGGTCGGCCCAGACCCTAGGGGTTTTTAAATCTACTCTTCTCCCTGGCCTTCTAGTCAGAGCGGAGCCCGACTCCTGACTTTTCCTTGTGTTTTTTATTTATCTGTTGTAATTTGTTGTCTTTTATTGTGATTGTAGTAATGTGTTTTTATTACATGTACAGCACTTTGGCTCGACCAAAAATTGCTTTTAAATGTGCTTTATAAATAAAACTTAATTTGATTTGATCCTTCTTAAAAGAGATCAAAAAGATTGACTCCACAAAAAGAAATCAACATATCCATGCAGATCCAACATTTGCAATTTTTAATTCAACACATTTCCAAACGGACATACATTAAAGGATTTGAAGAGATGTGCACTAGAAACGATTGACCCTTGATTCTGATGCAAATTAGACTAAAAACATCGTCATGGAAACTAAAAAATCTTGGTTATGTTCTTCATGTTTTCTCTGGGTTGTAGTCTATATTTTAAAGTCCTTGTTTTCATAATGTTGGCTCTCGGTGCTTGTGGCTCATAGGTAAAGGTATGGTTGATTACAAAGCACAGAACAAAGGCAAACTAATATTGTTTACTCCAAATTAGAAGTAGAAGAGTGGTTGCAGAAAAGCAAATTATATCTGATATTTTGGACACTTAAAACAACTTACATACATCTGACTTACAAAGAGACAAAAGAGCCTCAAAATATGTAAAACAATATAATATTGTGCCAATTAATAACTCCCTTGCTGCTGTAAATAGACGTTTAGTTTTCTCTGTATGTGATGCTGGGGGTTGTAGAACAAAGAGCAACGTCATGCTGCAGTTTTAATCCAGCTTCACAGGAATCACAGCCAACAGCATGTCATCGCTGACCTTTCTGTCTTGGGTGCAAAAGTGCCCTTTTCAAATGTAAATGAAAGCATTTTTTTCCTACTCATGATGCCTGTTTTTATCTTTCGGCAAATGACAGACTGACCTAAATGGTACAACTTTAGCCTAAAAGACAGGGCAGCCTTGAGACAGATTTGTAATGTTCATGCACTTTCCCTCAGGTTCCCCATTAACCCTGGACCTCTCTCCCTCCAGTGCCATGCTGTCATATGTCGAAGGACTCACTACTACAGGTTGTTCAGAGTGTATGCCCTTTTCACTGACACCATGTAATTCTAATTGACATTTAATAATTAAGAAATAGTTTGCTTTTAGGACACTAATTCAAAAGCATTGTGAAACAGTCACTGTTTTGCTGTCATTAAACAATAAATCAAAGTATTTTCCATGTAATATAGATCACAATAATAATAGGGAAAATGAATGTCGTAGTTGTGGTGATTAAGCAGCAGCACTAAGATAGAATGGGAGCTATTTATTTCATGCAAACAATAAATCAGAATATTAATGTGCACATAGCCCTCAATCAATGTTATCAAGCAAATTGCTGAAAAGGTTTTCAATATCCTGACCGTTTGAATTGTTCTTTCCCAAATGTAATCTACTGGACTTCATCCATATGCCAACCATGCAGTCCTCACCAAATGGATTAGTTGAGACACAGATTATTCAACAGCATCAACGTGCAGGTATTATTTAGATGTTTTTAGGTTATATATTCATTTTCTAGATTAATTGGAACAGTTTAGACAGCATTTATTTGACTGATTACAATTGTTCTACTTTTGCCTCTTAATGAAAGCTCATGTCTCTATGACTCTTTGTCATCATTAAATTGTGCATATAAGATAGATGACATGGTTTGGTAAATGAGAAGCAGTAAACAAAAGTCCGAACTATCACAACATTGACGAATCAGTATGCAGCACATAAAGGGCAATTTTTCCTCCCTTGTACAAGTTGCAGGATAAACTTCTAAAAGTAATTATGGTTGGAGAAATGCAGTTGAAGCTGGATGGTTTTGTTTACTGTGAAATGGGTCTGTCCAGTAATACAAAAAGTCCTCGGTGTAATTAACTTTTGTCCATTTTCAAACTGCTCAGTTTTCTGTATAAATGTTTATTCAGTCGAAATCTATACAACAGTAATTTTTTTATTCTCATTCTTATGCCTTTGGTTTTTGGGCCCTCTGTAAGTTCATTTAATTCAAACTTTAACAATTTAAAAAGTCATTTATACCGGAATATACTTTATAACAGCACAGCGCACAAGGTCCATCTGCTAGAACTGAAGCCAAGGACGTGTGGCCTTGAAGTCAAAACTTCAAACTAAATCTGCATGTTGTCTATACCTGCTTTCATTTCTGGCAATCATTGTTGAACAATATTCATATTCAAATCACACAAGAACACTGTGGAGCTGCTTTTCTGACAGTGAATTACAAAAGCCTCACATGGTGCACTCATTAAGTTTGAGCCTGAACATTAGCATTAATAATGAGGGCTGTAGCAGTTTAACACAGTAAATAGAGTAAATGAGTGCTTTTTAGAATTCCTAATAAAATAGTTGTGTAATGAGACTTCAACCGAGTCTCTCCTACCAATATCAATGTTTCCTGCATATCTATAGTTAATTGCATCATTATTCTCCTCTCATAATACGCTGTCAGCCTTAGGGAATAATTCTCCTAGATATCCACCTTTTGCCCTTTGACGTGTATGACCAACCCTGACATCTGTTACCTCCCTTAAGGAAAGGGCTGCTTTAGCCATATGTTGGTGTTACCAGTTTATGACCGGGCAACTCTCGGTCACAAATGGTTTATTGTTGTGGGTACGCTGGAACACTTCCTTCTTGGGGTTTGTAGACTCCAAGGTGTGAAATCTTCGTGGCCATAAGCGTTGGACGCAAGTGATTCAGTGTTCCCAGCTGTTTAGTCTATCTCCGAACCAGAGATCTATCGAGAGAGAGGCTCTTCAGAATTGACGTGGCAACTCTACCGTGCAGTCAGAACCTCTGACTCCAGATTTGTTTTGTGAATTCTCCGGCCGAAGCTCCTAAATAAACCATCAGTGTTTGACATCAAAGCTCCAGCTCTCCCCGTGTCTCCTTCCTGAGTCGGTGACTCCCACTGCATTGCTACACAGAAGTTTCCCCCACAAGCCTCACAAAGAATTACAATTTGAATACAAACTTAATTTCATTGACAATAGAAATGTAATTTAATTAGTGCCTGAAATGTTTTATTTGCGATGAAATTGAGTATCCGATCACATAATCTTACTCATCCTCACCCACTAATTATCTAGCTGGCCAACTCATTCATCAATTGTCTGTAATTATATTACCGAGGAATGCTATTTCTGAGGACAGTTTAACCATTTATCGTACATCATAACCATAAATAAATAATATTCAATTTAATGCAAGTGCATGATTAATAAACACATTACCTTCAATTCACTAACAGTCTGATACGTTTCCTTTTTTTGCTTCTCTCCTGCTTTTTCGTGTTGCACTGATCCATCCTCATTTACTTTATCTTGTACAATTCCCTCTCTGTTGCTAGGAGACATCTAGGAGACATTTTGTGATGGGTTTGTTATGGTCCTCAAGGTCTCAAGTGGGCAGACAGGTCTCTTTTCTGTGTCTTTGTGTGTGTGATCATTGTGTGCAGTGGCAGTCGTGACTGTGTTATGCCAGACTAAGACAGAATTCCACATGAGTTGATCGCTACTCCCAGAGCACATCTTGCAGTGTTTCCCCTTGGATGGAGTCATAGCAGCAGTGCTAAGGCACACGGGCCTAGCAAAATGTGTGCGCGGCGCGCGTGGAATTCTTTAGTGTGTGTGCATGCGAAGTGCGCCCCGTCAATTTGTTTCTATGTGTTTGCCAGCACAAGAAAGGCTCTTGAGGCTCTACAGGTGTATTTTGCTAAATCAACTTTATTGAACATACAGTAACACAAATACTACACATCCACATAACAAACAATCAACATAAAATGTATTCAATTTAATTATTTTAACCTGCTTTATTTGGGGGTGGACCTCACATCCTCTAGGGGGGTCCGGGGGCATGCACCCCCGGGAAGATTTTTTTTTTTTTTTAATGTTGAAGTTAAATGCATCAATCTGGTGCACTTTGAGCACAAAATGAATTTATGAATACAGCTCTCAGCACTCATATGAAAGGGAGCTGTATACTTTTCAATAATCCAAACATCTTTAGAATATGATCACAACCAATAACAAATAATTTAAACTTGTTTATTCTTATCTTATGTTACCTATAGTTAGTATTCTTTATTTTTCTTTATGCATATTTTAGAATCACTTTCTCCTCTCTCTTGGCTCTTTTCTATCCCTTGTATCCTCCAGCTTGTCTGTTTACCCACACGTTTTTCTGGACCGCACCACACCTATCCTAACACCATCATCTCACCTCCTTTCATCTTACAACCAAATATTTGGGATCAATCAATCAATGTTTATTTATATAGCCCAATATCACAAATGTTACATTACTCTCAGTGGACTTCACAGTTTCTACAGAATATCAGTATGACAATATGACACCCTCTGTCCTTAGACCCTCATATCGTACAAGGAAAAACTCCCTCTCCCAGGACGGACAGACGTGCAATAGATGCCGTGTGTAAATTGAAAAGATAATACATTTGCAACATAGGTAGTCCAAATGTTTGGAAATGCATGTGTGTATAATAGGAAGATGACTGTGCCACTGTTGAGCCACGACTCAAGATCCAGGGCTCGCGATGCAGGACACAGGACCACAGGATCATCCATGACTCCGGATCCCAGCGTATATAGACATCAAAAAGAAAGACATTTGGGGAAGCTGGGTTAATCAGAACATGAGAGTACACAGGTATAGACAGAGAGAAGGAAGAAGTAAGATGTCACCCGACAAACTAAGCCTATATCAGCAAAACTAGGGGCTGAATCTAATCAACCCTAACTATAAGCTTTATCAAGAAGGAAGGTCTTAAGCGCACTCTTAAAAACGGATCACTTAGTGCCTAAGAGATGTTGGGATTTTGAGTTGTGTTACAAACTTTCCAGACCAGCCTATAATGTTGAGATTAAACTTAAATACACTCAAAATCCTGTCCACCTCTTAACTGTTTAACTCTTTGTGATGTTGTACCCGGGGGCATTTACATATTTAATGAGCTACAATTTTCACAGATGTTCAAGAAACTGAATGTGTGCAAACACTCACAGCCAGCCTTAAAGAGGTCTTTACAGTATGAATGAATGGTGAAATGCTTCCCGAAAGCTTGCTAGGGCCTACGCTTTGCACATATATTCTCTAAATGTGCTCCTTTTTTTGATCTCTTAGCACTCTTTCTTTGTCTCGCTCTCTGTCATTTTCCCTTTCATTCTGTTTCTTCTGTATCCTCCCCATTTGCAATAGACATAAAACCCATATTAGGGAGACTAACCATATCATACAAATCAATTCCCCAGGTCTCCTTGTTTGTGAAAAATGTGACAAAGACAACATAATAACATTGCTTCAAAGCCATCAAAGGGGAAATCCATTACTTTTTCTAACATATGATATATGAATACTCCCCCACTGCAAGAAAGGCCTCTCCTTTTTGACAATGCACAGCACATATTTTTGTTTTGCATTGCCCCTATGCAGTTTATGTATGTATTCCATTCTCTCTTACACTAAAACCTTCTCATTATTCTGTCTCCATTACTCACCACTTCTCTCTTTTCTCTTTCCCTCCCTCTGAATTTCATTTTCAACTTTTCACCCCTCTCTTCCCTCTCTCTCTTCCTCTGGTGCACACTTGTCATTATATTGTGAGTAGTTGTTAATTAAAATAATTACAGGCTGTCATTTATTTAGTTGATAGATACATGCTCATTATTTGTGCTCGTAATTGAGATGTTTTATGACTGAGTGGTGTCAGCAAATGTTAATAAAATGGCAAGGTTCAGGGATTTTGAAAAGTAATCTGACACAACCGTTTACATTATCTGTTTCCATGCTCCACTGTAATACTTTTCCAATTCCTGTTTGCTACTGGATGAAGTGTTTGTAACCACAAAATGTAATCGACATGTCAAGAAGTAGACATTCAAAATTCTATTTGACAGAAACATTTTCAGCCTCCATATCTGTCTGATTTTACCTGTTTGTAGATGAAAGACAATTTGTTAATGTGTCCCAAGGCAATTGGCTTCATATTCATAAATGGGAACATGTGTGCTACTGTATAACCAACATGTAGGTATAACAAACCTGAAATGATTAGAGATTTAAAACATTTCTTTTTATATTACAGTTGTTTTTGTTTTTTTTCTCCAAAAACAAACCATAATCAATATTCTCTCAGATATCATCAGGACTTAAAACAGGCTTCCCTCTGGCAAGTTATTTATCTGTAAGATTCTCTTTCTGCTTCAGTATCTCTTAATCTATTCCTCTGCTCTGTCTTTTTGTGTGTCTTTCTCTTCTTCCTCTCCTCTCTCCTGTCTCTTTCTTTTCCTGTCTGTCCCTCCTGCGGAGACATATCCTCTCTGCTTGATTGCTCTCTTCTGATTTATTCTCCTTGGGTGGTGATTTTCAGGAAATGGCGGGGGGGGTATATAGGTATTTTTTCGAGTTGTCGTCAAAACAAACAAAACTGTGTTATAATGATTTTGACACCTTACAAGTCTGCTGATTGTATTTGTGTGTGTGCCTGCCTGCAGATATTCACATTATGTTTCTACAGTCTGTGTTCACTCAACAGCTACGCCCAGCTACCCAGACAAATGTTGATGATGGTGGTGTAAAGATTATACACGGTGCCAACTTTTCTAAACGTCCTATATTAGACTTATCGATATTGGACAGTGTGAATTATAACTATCTTTAAATCCATGTAAAGTGAATTTCAAAATCTGATCCCCAAAATTAAGACATTATATCATGGTATAACATGATTTCAAATTGGACACACTAGTGTCCTTGGTGAATACACACAATTCCTCAGACATTAATTAGAAACACATTTCTGATGCGTCAACAATGTACTGTGAGATAAAAATATCCCTCAGCTACTTTACTTAGACTGTGGAAGCTAGCATGGAGCCCCACTATCTCATCAAGAGCACTCCCTGAAAATTAGCTATTGCTCATTTTAGCAGTGCTGGTTATACACTGTTATCTAGCTCCAATCCCATATTGGACATGTCATATACAATAGAGGTGAACCCCAAGCTACTTAAAGGTCTAGCAAAGGGTAGCCCAGTACTTAAAGTTTTTTTCGATTGCCAACACACATTTATTTTTTAATTGCTCAGTTTCTCAGAACACTAAACATAATTCACAAAACCACACACCCAAAGTGCAAAACACCTCATTTCTCCTGCTAAATGAAGAACTGCCCTCAAAACTACATAAACACTTACCAAATGTATACTTTTGCACCAAATATAACACACTTCATTCATAATACTAGATTGTTTGACCACCCAACTACACACTGCTGAGCATAATCTAAAGCACTTTCATCTTTTATGGGCTGTGCTCTGTACATAGAGGTTTCTGCAGAGAAAGATTGCTTGAGTTTACAGACATACAGTAAATGAAGAAATACAAATGAGTTGTTGAAAAAAATCACATTTTATTCAAAACTAACATCGTGCAACATGCATCTCAGCACATATTACTATGCTTCGGATCTCTCTAAGTGTGATGGCATTGTTTGCCAAAACCCAGTTTGTAACTGCTGCTTCCTGCCTCATTGAAAATCCTTAGCCTGCACCTCTTTGTTTCTCAGTCCTTCAGATAAACAACAAAGATATAGTGGTTGGTCAGTGTCTGTGTTGCATATGTACAAGTGCAACTGTGTGTTACCACAGTCAATTGTGCAAGTTTTTTGTACAGTTATAGTCTGCAACATGCCAACAATTCAATTACAGTAATGAAGTAAATACGTTTTACGCAACAGATATAAGCACTGATATATCATGAATTATGCAGAGCTACAAACTGGTAACTAACCTGTTTTCAAGTCTAAGTGTCCGGATTACAGAGGCGACAATAAATCGGCTTAGATTAGGCTGAACCCTCCGTCCAGCCTCTCTCATCGTCAAACCATGGTTGATAACATTTCATTTCATTAGAGAGTACTCTTCCTCCTCCTCTCACTCTCAGCCCAGCTCTTCCTCTTCCTCTTGCTTCCATGTTGGCTTCCATTGTTGCTGTAAGAAAGTACTCACCTGTGTTCTTTTTATAGTGCTAACATCCTGATTGATGAGCCAACAATTATGCTATCAGGTGTTTGGTCAGGTGGAACGTGTTTCTTGATCATTGGTCCATGTGTGAGGCATTTTGAATATCAGTGTTTTAAACCAGCTAACACGTGACTTCCTGTGTCTTACGTGAAGAAACGTTTCCAGTGGTTTGCAAAAAGTGCCATGTTGATTTGCAAATTGTGTGAAAAGCTGAAAACGTGTTTAGAGTTTTGGAGATTTGAGCCGATGTTTTGCTCTTTGAGTGTCAGTTAAAATAATTGTGCTTTATGTAGAAGTGTAGTGTGTTAGCAATCGAGAAAAACTGTACCCTCAAGTACCCTCCAAACATGATCTTTTTTTTACAGTTTTTCTCGATTGCTAACACACATTTTTTGTAATGGCGTGGTTGCCATGGTAGCAGACAGACCTAGATGTATATCATTATCAAACCAATTACTGAGCTTGATGATTAAACAACCTGTTTTGTGCAACCATGTGCACACATTAATATGGACATGTTCATTTAATTGTATAGCCTTATCTATCTTGTATGTGTGCATTCCTTGGTTCATACTGTGATAGCTACTGTCAAAATGTGTGGACATGACAGTACTTACGTTAACCGAATATTTCCCATCAATGATGGATTTTTTTTAACAATGACGGACAAATCTGAAAGCAGTCCCTTATTTTGACAGATTAGAACAAACTCGGAACAGCGCCAAAGTTTCCCCGCAACAAGGCTCCAGTGTTATGACGTGTTATGCATGCCCCCCCAAAAGGAAATTATACTGTTTCCAAACTGTGCCGTACAAATCATTGAAATGTCTGTGAGTGTTGGCTTTACGCTGTGCACGCTCCCGCGAGGTGCAGCAGCCATGCATAACACGGCGCATGTGAACTCCCCCCGTTGACAGTTCACGAGCATGCTTCCCCCCCCCCCCCCCCCCATCGTCAGAGTTGTGTAAAGGCCGACGGGTAATTCTGGATTTTGACGGAAGTTTTACGATCCTGTCTGTCAAAATGACGGGCAGCGAAAAAGTCTAGCGCAACCTCGACCCCCATTTTTTCCATTATGTAATACGTGCCTGTTAATTGTTAAATTCATCTGACACTCTAAATTACAGCTGTATTTCGCAAATGTAACATCTCGGTTGGATGATTGAGACAAAGGATTTGCACAAAAAAAATCAAAGATTGAGAACATTTAAATCTTCCTTTGCTAATTTCCTTTTTTCATTCTTTACTTTCATGCCACTCTCCATTGTGCCCTCTCCTATAACATAAGTCATAGAAGTAATCTTGAAAAGAGAAATGACACATGTACAGCGATGAGAGGGGATGAGAAAGATGGGCTGCATGGAAAGAGATGGAGGGAGAGTTGTGCTCTCATTATAAAGTAATCACCAAGTAGAAAGGTCAGGTGGCTGTTACAACAGCTATAAAAGACTGAAGAGACAGAGAAAGACAGAGAGGAAGAGAACGAGAGAGAGGGAGGTGTATCTTCTATATTAGATTGACAGGAGAGGAGACGTAGAGAGACGGACAGCGAGCCAGACGGAGAGAGGTGGTGAGATCAACTTTCTGAGATAGTCATAAAATACAGCCAGAAGGTTAGCGCCAGTCAGGAGGGTTTCTCTGGCAGAGAGGAAAAACAGGGGTGGGAGTGGATGGCCTTTTTACATTGGCATTTGAACATGGCTCCTTTGTGGCTATCATATAAAGTGACCATTACTTGCATTTAATGCTGATAAGTCCTTTATCAGACGAACACATTGAAAACTCCAACACACCAAAGGGGAAGATACATTTTTCAGTGACCTGTCAATAGAAATCCAAATAATGTCGGGATGTCTTCATGTGAAAAAGACAGCAACCTACATGTGAAACCTATCTCATTAAGTGCAACCCAAATTGAAACTTATACTATACTTTCTATTTCCCTCAGAGATTGACATGCTGCTCAACAGAATTGTGCTCATTGGCGCTACTTTAGGTTTGATGCAGAATTGCAGCACTACCCTGCATCAGTATGCATAGGCTATGTATCAGTCTGCAGCCTCTAATGTGAGGGATGTGCTGCATCTCCAAAGCACCGTGTGATTATGCATGCTTCAGTGTGGGGGCCGTAATCAAATCTTTCAGCATGGCACGATGCTCCAGCAAAGTAAGTACACAAAGCTCCGCCTTTTCTCCACACCAGATTAGAAAACTATTACAAACAGTCAGAATCAAGTGAAAATGATTAGAGAACATAAGGTGTCCTCAGTGTGTGTGATGACCTCCATGTTTTCATCCTGGTGCTGCAACATATTAGACTAATACATTGTAGAACACATTTAACAAGTGAACAAAGGTCCCACCACGGTTTTTTAATGCTTTATCTGAATTGCAAACATTCAACCTGGATGGTGATACTGTAGCCTTTCACAAGCGATACTTATCAATCTTTAAGACTTCCTTTAATTAGTTAACAGTGGCCTACAAAGCAACCATCTTCACTCCTTAACCGATAACACACACACACACTTAACCTTACTTCAAAGACTTTTTGATTTACAGTTTTTCTCGATTGCCAACACACATTTCTTTTTAAATTGCTCAGTTTCTCAGAACACTAAACACAAATCACAAAACCACACACCCAAAGTGCAAAACACCTCATTTCTCCTGCTAAATGAAGAACTGCACTCAAAACTACATAAACACTTTCCAAATGCAAACTTTAGCACCAAATATAACACACTCCATTCATAATACTAGATTGTTTGACCACCCAACTGCACACTGCTGAGCATAATCTAAAGCAGTGGTTCTCAACTGGTGGGTCGCGGATCCGTTTCGAGTGGGTCGAGGATGTGTGAGTGAAGAAAAAAAAAATGGAATTTTTTTTTGAGGGGAAAAGTCAAACTTTTATTTTGAAGGCCCGATTTTCTAAGGCTGTGCAAGCAGTCGGCGTTGGACTGGAAGTACCGGAGACCATAAACGGTTTTGAAAACTTCTGTCACATAGTGATCATCTTCTCAATAAAATATCTTTGCTGTTGTTTTTTTCGAGTCTTCTGGCCAATCAGAATCAAGATTGTTGCCGGAAGTCCCCACGGAGAATAACTTAGCGGTAGAACTCTTCTTTATACATCCATAGTACTGCGGCATAGCAGACCAATTGTTCAAATTGTTCTAAAAGCACCAAAATTGGCACACATGTAGATTAATATATTCTAAACATTTTTGGATATGGAGGCATTCAAGATTAGCCATGTGGAAGATATGGCGGCCATTGTTCAAAATGGCTGCCATTTACCTTTTTTTTTTTTTACATATTCCTTTTTTTTTACATAATTCCTTTTTTTTACATCAGAATTAACATCAATAAGTGTTTAACAGATATTTAGATGAATCTTCTCAAAAATGTCCCCCAAACTTGCCGCCATTTTGTGGAAAAAGTGGACATTTGATGAACATTTCAATACTTTATTTCAAAATTCAATTTTTTTTTTCATATTGCTGGCAAAATTGCAATGGAATGGTAGTCAAAATAATACACAGAGTACGGGGAGTTTACAGTATGGTCAAATTGTAGTTAAATCGACCAGAAGCCGTCTCTAGGCACAGTACTTACAGTTATACATTTATGGATAGATCTAATATAAATGAACACATCTAAGTGGCTTCAAGAAGAGGACACAATAAACAGTTGCCAATACAATAACTTTCAGTATTGTGTAATCCTGCAGTACATACATGTAATACAATAACGTAGATTTTGCCACACTATGTTAATTATGATTCTGAACTTTTCAAATCTGGTCACCAGGATTATGAATGTCTACAGATCATAATGTTGGCTAACAAGTTTTCTGTCCTAATCTACTGGCATTCGCCTTCACAGAAACACAGACCAGTGCATTGCAGTGAAGCGTTCTTGCACTTGCAGCGTTTTCTGCAGCCTTTCTTGCATCCGCAACACACCAGCTCATAGCAGGTCTTGGATGCCTCAGGGAGTGTGGTCCAGAGTGGTGTGTAGGGCCCATCATCACTCCGATGCCAGCCCCAGTCTGTTGGTGAAGGGAGCACGGGCTCTGGTACCAACGCCTGGCCCCAGACATGACCACCCTGAAGGGCAGATCTCTTCACATGCTGCTCCAGAGCAGCGTAGGTTGGCGGGATGTTCTGAACAGAGCTCTTCTTTGCAAAGAGCTTCTTTCTCCCCTTGTTGACGTCCTTGCATTTGCTTGTGCGGTCATACTGGAGTATTACAAACCTCTCGATGACATGCATTGTATCCTCTTGGATGCTTGTGGGTGCATTTGCCAGACTCAGCAGGGCATCAGTGAGTTCTGGCAGCGTGTTCCATGTTGCCCAGGCAGATTTCTTCCCATGTCCGACGAAGGCTGACACAGTATCACACCCTGTGATGGCATGAAACATTGGAAGAGCACATGTCTTCTCTGGACCAAGGGAGGAAGCTATTTCATGGGCTGCAATGTAGCGGTAGTTCTTGCCTGTCCCAAAGGCTACCCAGAGTTCGTCTCCAGCTGGTAGTTTCTGGACTACCATCACTGCTAGGACCACGACGTCAGTGTCTACTGTTCGAACCTGTATCTGGTGGTGACCATGTTGTGCAGCATGTGCTACATGTAGCATCATGCGAGTGTCTGCCTCTTCTTGGTTGCATGGTGCTAGTGAGTTGACGTCCTCTTGCTGTGGAACACAGATCACCTGCTCCCCATTAGTGACCACCAGTTCCTTGCCTTCTTCTTGAAAGGACTCTGCAAGCATGGTGGAGAGGTAGCTGAAGAGCTCCACTTTGTTGCCATCAACTCGCAGGAAACTTTGCCAATTTCCTGGTATAACTGCCGAGTCGACAACACGCCGACATACTCCCTTTCCACGGTGTTCTCTGGTTGATGCCTTCAGGGAATCTGCTCTGTAGCTGTCCCACACAAGGTCAAGACGTGATACATGTTGGAGCTGTTGTACAACGTATGGGATGAACACTTGCTGTGCATATTCCTCGAACGTGTTGGCAGTACCCGGCTTCAACATCTGTACGATTACTGCTCCATCGAGGACAACAGCAGTGACAGTAGGCGCTTCAGACTGATGCTCAGCATGGCCTTCAAGGCACACCAGCAAGTCACTCTTGCTCCCTAGGTACAGTCTCCCTCCGTCAGATAAAGCTGGAGGGGATTGCTGATTTTCATGCCTGAAGAACTCTTCTAGATTCCCTTCACGGGTCTGGCAGCTGATATATAATCGTGCGAAGAGCGCAACATCATTCTTCAGAGATTTGACCTGTTGTTTTCCTTTGGTTATTTTGGGTCCTCTCTTGGTCGTTGAATGCCTCCATATCCAAAATTGTACAATACTTATCACCTCTAGCACACTTATCACCTCTAGCATCCACAAAAAGACAAATTATGGTACATATTCAATGACGCTAATGGTAAATAGCGGCCATTTTTCAAAATGGCCGCCAAATGTGCTACGGGGAGAATCTTGAATGCCTCCATATCCAAAATTGTTCAGAATGTATTAATCTACATGTGTGCCAATTTTGGTGCTTTTAGAACAATTTGAACAATTGGTTTCATATTTTTTACTATGCCGCTGGACTACCATGGGTACAACTTCAGATACAAATGAACACATAATGAAATATGACCCCCGGTCTGATGACTGACAAGTCACAGAACAATGGGAGCTATCTACCCTTACCCACAATTTAAAGTAAGTCACACAGACTATCTCCTCTTTACTCTTCTCGCAGCAGGATGTCAGAACAAAGTGAAAAACAAACAATGGCATAACATATTATTAATATGTCAGGTAGTAATAGATTTATTTATTTTCTTCTCAGAGTACCAGAATGCATAGTTTATGTTAGTATTTCTAAAAATCTCCTTCCATCATCTCATTAAACCTTTTTAAAAAGCATACTTTAGTTCTGTGAAGGGATATATGCACTGTACTTCACTTTTATTAATATTGTATGCTGGAAAGTGTATATATTACAGCACGATTTTTTGTTGAATAGATTTGAGTGCTTCAAAATGTTGGGTCGCGATGTATTGACCAAGTAAAAAGTGGGTCCCGAGGCCTGACCAGTTGAGAACCACTGATCTAAAGCACTTTCATCTTTTATGGACTGTGCTCTGTACATAGAGGTTTCTGCAGAAAAAGATTGCTTGAGTTTACAGAAATACAGTAAATGAAGAAATTGTTGTTGAAAAAAATCACATTTTATTCAAAAATAACATCGTGCAACATGCATCTCAGCACATATTACTATGCTTCGGATCTCTCTAAGTGTGATGGCATTGTTTGCCAAAAACCCAGTTTGTAGCTGCTGCTTCCTCTGCCTCATTGAAAATCCTTAGCCTTCCACCTCTTTGTTTCTCAGTCCTTCAGATAAACAACAAATGTATAGTGGTTGGTCAGTGTCTGTGTTGCATAAAAGTAAGTTTACCACAGTACATTGTGCAGGATTTGTGTACAGTTATAGTATGCAACATGCTAACAATTCAATTACAGTGATGAAGTAAATACGTTTCACACAACAGATATAAGCACTGATATATCATGAATTATGCAGAGCTAAAACTAACTAACCTGTTTTCAAGTCTAAGTGTCCGGATTACAGAGGCAACAGTAAATCGGCTTAGATTAGGCTGAACCCTCCGTCCAGCCTCTCTCATCGTCACACCATGGTTGATAACATTTCATTTCATTAGAGTACTCTTCCTCCTCCTCTCACTCTCAGCCCAGCTCTTCCTCTTGCTCTTGCTTCCATGTTGGCTTCCATTGTCGCTGTAAGAAAGTACTCACCTGTGGTCTTTTTATAGTGCTAACATCCTGATTGATGAGCCAACAATTATGCTATCAGGTGTTTGGTCAGGTGGAATGTGTTTCTTGATCATTGGTCCATGTGTGTGGCATTTTGAATATCAGTGTTTTAAACCAGCTAACACGTGACTTTATGTCAGATTCCTGTGTCTTACGTGGAGAAACGTGTGCAGTGGTTTGCAAAAGGTGTCATGTTGATTTGCAATTTGTGTGAAAAGCTGAAAATGTGTTTAGAGTTTTGGAGATTTGAGCCGATGTTTTGCTCTTTGAGTGTCAGTTAAAATAATTATGCTTTATATAGAATTTTTGTGTGTTAGCAATCGAGAACAACTGTAATGATGTTTGTATTCTGTTTGCCAGGTTTTCTGATTGTACTGTGAAGTAGTCGGATCAATCTGAAGTAATAAGGAAATACTCCACACAGATAACAGACCTGGAAACTGAACAAAATGGAGAGCTTGGCATCAAGACATATTCAAAGGCTATCATTGTGTTGGATTATGTGCATCTTGCCATAATGTTAAAGATGATTTAAAGCATTAGAGAAATGAAAGAAAACGTAGGAACAGAAAAATCACCGCTAGCTTAACAGTCAACAAAAATCATAGGAACTGACAAAGGCAATGATGTTGCAGCTTAATCAGGTCTGCATCCTGGCAGTTGAAAACCAACATCAGTGCAGAAGTAAAGCCTGCAATCATCTCATCACATTCAATTCACAGCTAGTGATTGAAAATGTGTTGTGATGTAGGCCAAAGGACACTTGTGCGACCGACCTCAGCAGAAAACGTACTGGGCTGAAACATAAAACATATTGGGCAGTGGTGCAAATACTGACTGCATGTAGTGTAGTAAAATTTCTGCATTTTAAATATATAAGTATATTTCATATATAATATTAAATATATAATATAATATCTAATATTAAATATAAGTAGCAAGAAATAAAAAAAGTACTTTTAAATGTTACTTAAGTACAATATCTGAGTGAATGTACTTAGTTGCTTTATTAACAATTTAAAGAAGCATTTAATAAATTAACCAGGAACTACAGTATTACCTACAAAGAGAGGTTCATATCCATAGGCCTTGAACATCAGACCTAATGGCACAGTGGAGGAGGGAGCAGTCCGATGCTGAGAGACAAACTGAGGCAGATGACCGTTTCAAAGGTTTAATTGAACACTAGAGCATGTTTAGACAATGCAGGCCATGCACAGGGGAGGAACTGAACAAAACCTTAGTTTCCAAAGCAACAGACTGCCTTCACATTTTTTTACAAGCTAGAAAAAGCCACACAAGTAACTACACTTCTTTACAGTCATGTTCTGAACTATATGCTTTGTGAGATGTGCAATTGAAATACGCTGTGCAACCTTCTGGTAGCTTTCCTCTGGCACTAATCCTCATCATGTTTTGTCATATGTTCACTTAAATATACCAACATATGACTTAATCCACTTTTTATGGCTTGCAATTCTAGTTGTTTAGGTGTGGTTCTTGCGACTATTAGCTTTATTTGTCACTTAGGATTATGTTTGCTTTCATTGGTAAACCACACATGTACAGTAAGCAATCCCACGCAGTCACAAGCTTTAAAAGCCCCACTTTGAATGCTACAGGAATGAGTATTTGATATTTACACTTGGTGGAGCATTACCTTAACTAAACTTAATCCAAATCATGGTAGTGTTATACTGCACAGGAGTGGTGTAGCTAAACCAGAGAGGATGGGGAATCAAAAATAATCAAAACACACTTTTTCTTTTAATTTGACATCTGATGGAAATGCACAAACTTCTTCTCCTTCAACATGCGTCATCACACATTATATACCCTCTCAGTGGGTGCCCTCATTGGATTCTATATGGGTTCTAAAGTCACCTCTTGAAACACCTTCCCATTTAAAAAAATAACAAGACCTGCAGGAGTCTTCCACATACGCAGTAATTTCCTTTTTGTCCTCACATCTCCTCGGAAGCTATTTGTTGGACGGATGAGACCGTCATCAAGTGTCGTCATTCATGGTGATATAATGTGTTAGTCCGTATGTTTTTATTTTCCTAGCCCCCCAAACTATATTACGTTATTTATACAAGACACTTTTTGATGAACTACCATTGATGTCTGCTTATTAACAAGTTTACACCTGGAGCACAACTGGTCATTCTTCAGGTATAAAGGTGGGCAAGTATCATTATAACTACATTCAACATGATTTGCTCCTTGAGTGTTCTATGAACTGTCTTCAAGAGATTTGTCTCCAACCCTGAAGATACCTTGCTTGGCTAAGGCTATGAACCATGTAATTCACTGCAGGTATGATACATTTTATAACAAAATGCAAAAATAATACAATTTCATAAAACAAAACCCCAACATTTATAGAATAATGATACAGAACTAAACAGTTCAGGAAACGTGTACCATACATCGACAAGACGGATAATACATGTCATGAAACACAGTATGATCAACTCAGAAAGCTAAATAATAACATAAAAATGACTTTCTAGGTTTACACTGTTTAATTCATCTGCGGCAGTCACTCAGCATGCACAATATGTATTCTTAGGAAATGTCAACATGTCATTGTAGGAAAAGTTAAAATAAAAGAAATATGATGGATACATTCCGTTCACCGACACCTTACTGGGATTTAGAGCATTACAATATACAGTTGCAAGAAAAAGTATGTGAGCCCTTTGGATTCTCCACACATAGCGTTGTGTGTTCCTTCCAAACAACTCAACGTTGGTTTCATCTGTCCACAGAATATGTTTCCAGTAGTGCTGTGGAACATCCAGGTGCTCTTTTGCAAACTTCAAACGTGCAGCAATGTTTTTTCTGGACAGCAGTGGCTTCCTCCGTGGTGTCCTCCCATGAACTCCATTCTTGTTCAGTGTTTTACGTATCGTAGATTCGTCAACAGAGATGTTAGCATGTGCCAGAGATTTCTTTAAGTCTCTAGATGACACTCTAGGATTCTTCTTCACCTCATTGAGCATTCTGCACTGTGCTCTTGCAGTCATCTTTACAGGACGGCCACTCCTAGGGAGAGTAGCAACAGTGCTGAACTTTCTCCATGTATAGACTATTTGTCTTACCGTGGACTGATGGACATCAAGGCTTTCAGAGATACTTCTGTAACCCTTTCCAGCTTTATGCAAGTCAACAATTCTTAATCGTAGGTCTTCTGAGAGCTCTTTTGTGCGAGGCATGGTTCACATCTGGCAATGCTTCTTAAGAATAGCACATTCAAAACTGGTGTGTATTTTTTATAGGGCAGGGCAGCTTTAACCAACACCTCCAATCTCGTCTCATTGATTGGCTGACTCCTGACTCCAATTAGCTCTTGAAGAAGTCTTTAGCCTAGGGGTTCCACCCTGCACTGTGAATGTTTACATGGTGTGTTCAATAAAAACATGAAAACATAGAATTGTTTGTGTGGTATTAGTTTAAGCAGACTGTGTTTGTCTATTGTTGTGACTTAGATGAAGATCAGAACACATTTTATGACCAACTTATGCAGAAATCCAGGTAATTCCAAAGGGTTCACTTTTTCTTGCAACTGTATTAGATTTCATTCTTTTGCCAAACGGTTTTCCAGTTTTATTTGGCTAAAATTCTAGGCATTTAGTCTTATCTTAGTCATGACAACTGTTACAGTATAGTCAAATGTAAATTGTTTAAATGTTTGTCTTTTTAAATCATGAGATTATATTGAACATTAAAGTGAATCTATTCTAGCCAGACTTTCACCTTATTCTTCCTCCAGCCTACAAGCCATGTTGTAACCATTGTTATTTGATGCTTCAGTAATTAAGTTACACTGAGTTCTCCTCAAAATAGAAAATAGAGAGATTTAAACTAATCCAAGCCTTTGCCTAGTTGACAAACACATTTAGTCATTAAGTTATTACAAATAACACTAATGGGAAGAACATCTGTAATCAAATAAGTCTCAACAACTCCTTTTCTCTTTTTCTCTTTATTTAACTCTGTTTCCTTTGTCTGTGTATCTTACATCACCCCCACCTCTCTCTCTCTCCCTGCTTCTCTTTATCCCTCTCTCAGGGTAATGACATATAAATGTTTTAGCACTGTGATAGCCTTCGGCACTAAACCTGTCCGTCCTTTTCACACACGCACGCACAACCCCACACACATACACATATACACACAAACACACTCAGAATGCGCAGAAAGACAAGGCGCTGATGTACATGTCGTGTATTTTTGCAGTAGCGTTCTTTCTAAATCTATTGGAACTAATTAGCAATTAACTGACAGTGGGCTGTGGGCAGAATATCAGAGGAGTCTGTGTGTTTGAGGGGGCAATTGTGGACACAAAATAATAGTAAAAATAACAATTTTGTGTGTTCATGTGTGTAGGTGGTTGCAGGGCGAGTTGGGGGTTACATCGGGGTTGCTTCACTAAATAACAACCATGGGTTTCTGAGCTGATGTCAAGGTCTCAGTTGGTTTCATTTGCAACTGACAAACATTCTCACTCTACAAAGATAGGAGTGGTTTAGAGACAGAAGTAAATAAAGGCGTTATAAACTATTGCTAATAAATATGTCACAACAATCAGATTCAAAACAAAACAATAGTATAGCAAATGGTAAAAGTAACATATTTATAAAAAAAAAAAGAAAAAGCTGTCCAGTGATGTCAAGAAAAAGGAAAAATCAAAGGTTGATAGTGAATCGGCCACATTTGTGGGGAAGGTCATTTCAGAGCCTCAGGGGTGCTGAAGGCGAAGGCTGGGATCGGACTCTCAACAGGAACAAAATAACTATACCTGAGGACCCTTGGGTCATATGGAGCAGACTGGTCAACTATAGCAAAGTCACCATTAAAATCCCTAAAGGAAACCATGTGAAAATAAAGACAAGTGGAAATTATGTTTTAATAACGAAGACATTAAGACCAATCCTTAAAAACAAACTTTACAGATATGTTTTGCAATAGGTCTAAGTCTGAAATAATTAAACTTTATTAGGCTTTGTTAAATTAAGTGTCAATGAGACGATGTGTTGTGACAGGAAACAATTAGCCCTAGAAAGCTGATTTCATCTTAAGATATACATAACGATGACTTCTAAGAGGACACAGAGTATTGTGCTTTAAGCCCTATGGTTGAGGAGCTATTGCCGATTCATTTCAGTATGTTTTTAAGATATTTTCTATGAAAGGGCTAGGGTTTAAGAGGTTGACAGAGAGAAAGTGTTGATCACTCATGCGTCATGGCTATTTCAGACATAACGCAATAACGGCACTGCTGTTCTCTGAAACTCATTATTCCCAATGGTGATGTGTGCTGAACCCAACAGCGAGCACCACGTTGTGTCTAAAAGCGTTATTAGTCTTTCTAGAACAGCGGTGTCAAATGATGCAGTTATGCAAAGAAAAATTGAGCACTTTCTCCATCAGCATTAGGTAGTTCATAATCTGAAACACCATATTCAGGATAGTGAGTGAGTGAGTTAGTTAGTTAGTATAGTTAATACTAACTTACTTCGTAATAAATAGTAATTTAATTTTATAATGGTTAATGTGAATATTACTGTTACGGCCCCAAGCTCTACTCCGCAGTAGTGGCTCGTGCTGAGACCCGCAACATGAAAGAATACACGCAATAACCGGTACTTGGTAACGAGCATTTATTGATCAGCCGTTTGCTCACACAAGCGAAACGGGAAACAAAAGAGGTCTGGAGGACTGGCCAAAAGAAACAAACAGAAGGAGGGAACCCGAGCCAGCCACACCATGGGCCGTAGGACCCAGAGCTCCCCCCCCTAACCAGAAATCAAATATAAACCCTATGGGAAACAAAATAAAGCCGCGAAAGTCCTCCAGGCTAAACATAAACACATCAGCAAAAATATGGCCTACAGCTCAAAATGGCACAGAGATACTCTAAGGAGAGTGTCTCCCGGCGTTAGGATAGGTGACCCCTCCTTCTCCTCCAGCTTCTCTTTATATACACGGCTGAGTGGAATTTGGAACACCTGGGCAGAGGCGGAGCCAGGGGCAGACCAGGTGCACGTAACAATTACCATCACCACAAACAACTCAAAAAAAGCTGCCAATGCTTAATGGGCAAAACATTTAAGCAAACAGGTCAACTAGCGCATTGACCAACATTAACAAGTTTCAAAGAAGGTCAACAGCCGTTTGATAACTTGTGAAATGTGTTGAAATCCAAAAACACATCTTCTTCATTCATATCAGTAAAATCCCACAAACACCTCTCAGTTCTAGTTTGTGTCGGGGGGAGCCTGATGAGTGACAAGTCTCAGTTTTAACCGTCCGGAGAACAACTGCACTGCAGCATATCAATAATTCATAGAATTATACGTTGTTTTAATTTGTAGATCAGTGGAATTATCAGCGAGAGCAAATTATATTTTTCATGGGAATTAATGATTTAACTCAAGTTATTAAAATATGCTAATATGTCAAGGAATATACTTACGTTTCTATCTCTGGCTTCACCGCTGTATTTGTTCAGAACAGAACACGTCTTCAGTTCTGCTGCCAGGGTTGAGATCCTGCCGGGTGAAACTTTGTGTATAGATGAATTCATTTAGGCAAAACATGCATAATGTTACGAACAAAACATCTTGACTTCTAGGGAAGAGAGGGGCGGTTAGTGCTAGCAATGGAAAAGAGGCATGCGGCATTACATCATTGATTCACAGGCAAAAGCCCCAACCTTAATTATGTTTGTCTCCCCTTTTTACTTTGACTGTTTTCACCTGATCTGCTCTTACAGACAATGATTCAAGCTAAAAGTCAAGTCCATTCTAACTCAATTTGCTTTTGTGTGGAGAACAATTGCAACTAACAATAGTCCGATAACATTTCTAGTAGGTGTAATCAAATAATTACATCATGGATTAAAATGTTAAGCAGACAAATACAAACTTGGAAAGCAATTAAACACTCCAGTCCCACTCTGTTTTGCTCTCTCCCCATTTAACCAACTTTTCTTATTGTCTTTCCGCTTGCTCCTCTACTTTTCCATCTTCATCTCCCTCTTTGCACCTCCACATTCAATTGACACCTCCATCCTCTTCCTCCTCTATTCTCATTGCTTCTCCTCCTCTTTGCTTCTGTTTCTCTCGCCTCAGCTGAAGGCCAGAGCAGCTAAAAAGGGACAAAGCAGTCTATTCAGGTTGGTTGAGTTGCGAGTACATCCATTTAGATTGTATGTAATTCCATCTCTTGTAGAGATCCTCTCATACGAGCCATTTACCTCTTGTCAGTTTCCATCCACGTTGTCCTCATGATGTTCAGCATTGTATAGGGAATCACATTAACAATGTTTTTGACTGTGGCACATTCTCATTAAGAGGCTCTGCTCTCTCTTGTTACCCACACTCACTTGACAAGGATACTTTCTAGTTGTTCTGCTCTCCTGACATTAGTGTCTGACATTTTGTCTTGGCTACTCTCACTGTCCAATGTTCTGTTCTCTGAGAAATGAGCCAACACGCAGCAGCTACAGCTGCCAGGGCGGGCAAATTGTCTCTGATACGATGATGCATTATATGTTAGCTGTAACTTAGCATAGTCTCTGACATCCACTTAGCATGAGGCTATTCTAATGCCTATGTGCAATGTCCTGTTATAATGTGTGATGAAGAGGAGCATGAAGAAAGTTCAGCTCCTTGTTTGGGTCATTGCCCATCCAGAAATGCATTACATGTTGGCTTCATAATGTGCTGTGACTTGTTTGTTTCCCTGAGGCTCTGTTATGTTGTCCTCACATCAGGCTGTTCTAGTATCATTGTGTGATAGACACCGTTGAAAATGAAAGTTTTGAGTCAGACTTCTCATGTATTTTTTACGTGTGATGTATTATCATTAGTCAAACTTTTTCCGTTTGAATACTACCGTGAGGCTTATTCATAATTTCCTCTGATGCTATTCAGTCTATTGTGTCTAATATGTGATCCCAGACTCTCATTAGATCTATTCAATTCTTGTGATGTTGCATTAGCGTGTAGCGGTAGTTTAAAGGCACGGATGCTCTGTTTGTCCTTCTCTTTCTAATCTCTAATGCACTACTCATATAAGCCCTGTTCACTCTGTGTGATGTTTTGTTGGTCCTTTGCACTTTTCTTCATGAGTAATACGACATTTGTATTTGGCCTATACTTTCTAATGTGTGCTGTTTTGTTGGGTGTTTGGCAGACTCTTTGTGTGTAATATTTTCTCGACATTTGGTTTAGTACTTTTATAATGAGAGACAATCCATTAGCAGGAGCCCATGTTCCTCCTAATGGGCAGTGGTGTTCTGTGAGACATGGACTCAAATGGTGTTTACTATATTCTTGTGGGCTTATGTGTGACGTGTCTATGGGCATAGATATGTCTCATAATTATTTGTGTGTATTTTCCGCCGGTCTCGGCTAAAATCTACTCGTGTCACTCGGTGATTTTCGGGAAACCACGTGATGGCCCGCTGATGACGACATTTCCGCATTATTTCAAAGTAAGAGCATGATGGTTTGTTTAATGCTCTGTTTTTTTATTTATAATGAACAGCGGAACGTTAGATGCATTCTTTATCACCATCATCATCATCATCATCATCATCATCATCATCATCATCATCATCATCATCATCAACATGTTATAGTGATACAGTTAGTTTGTGTTAATTTATTGGTTCAATACAGCATATATCGAGCACTTTCGTTGATGTTGAAGTACAGGCTATACGCCACTTTCGGGTCCCGGGGGAGCAGCTGGCAGCGAAGCAGCCCAGATAAAACTATTTCTTCATTGTTTGTTGTGTATTCAGTCAAGCGGGTCAAAGTTACAATGTAATATTGTAAGTACAATGTAAAGTCCTGTACTCTGCAGGTGCCGGTACAGAGCAATACAATGACAAAACCTTTCCAAACAAAACAACTAGGTAGTTGTAGTAGGTAGGTAGGCAGGCAGGTATAGGTAGGTAGGTAGGTAGGCAGACAGGCAGACAGACAGATAGACAGGTAGATAGACAGACAGATAGACAGGTAGATAGATGGATAGGTAGATAGACAGAACGATAGACGGACAGATAGATAGATTGATATCATATATATAGATACTTCATTCATCCCAAATTGTGAAATGTGTGGAAACAAGTATAAACACAATAACATTAAATACAAATGAAAGCAATAGACAGGAATATATGCATATATAGTAGAAAGGACACGATGAATATTATAACATTTAATGTAGCCTTACTATGAAGGCTGACCTAAATACGGTGCTTTTCTACAGATTACTTTATTACTGCACTGGTAAAGTAAAATTAGGCCGATTAATAAGATGTGAAGTGCTTTGTAACTTTGACCCGCTTGACTGAATACACAACAAACAATGGAGAAAGAGTTTTATCTGGGCTGCTTCGCTGCCAGCTGCTCCCCCGGGACCCGAAAGTGGCGTATAGCCTGTACTTCAACATCAATGCATGTGCTCGATATATGCTATATTGATCCAATAAACTAACACAAACTAACTCTATGACTATAACATGATGATGATGGTGATATAGAATGCATCTAACGTTCCGCTGTTCATTATAATAAAAAAAACAGAGCATTAAACAAACCATCATGCTCTTACTTTGAAATAATGCCGAAATGTCGTCATCAGCAGGCCATCACGTGGTTTCCGAAAATCACCGAGTGACACGAATAGATTTTAGCCGAGACCGGCGGAAAATATGTCTCAAAATTCCGTGTGTGTAAAAAGACGATCCACAAGCAGAAATGTGAGATCCACAAGCAGAGATTTGAGATCCGCAAGCGCATTTTTGGTTGACAAATACAAAATGGATTCACAAATGCTGGATCGAAAGTTGTCAATGTTAAAGAGATATTCACAGATCTTTTTTTTATTTGTGAAACTATTTAGCGTATTTGCAGATCCGTTTTACACTTGCACATTTATTTGTGAGTTTGCAAATCTTTTAAATGCATTTGTGGATGGTGTTTTACATTTACAAATCACATATTTACACACAAATTATTTTTATGTTCACACAAATAATTATGAGACATATCTATGCTCATACGTGTCCTGTTGTCTTGACAATCTGATAATGGCAGCCATAATATTCTGAACTCCAGCGCTGAATGACTGTCAACACGGTTACACACATCTTCATGATCCCTTTAATGGACTCTGTGAGCTGGACAATACCATTTGACACACACAGACACATCTGAGAGAAGACCCCTCACTCGCAAAGATGCACATACAGTGAATAATAGATTGGTAGATGCAGGGCCGTCCCTCCCTACAGGCCGATCATGCAGACTGCGTGGGGCCTCACCTTGCGGAGGGGGCCTCATCTTGCGGAGGGTGCCTCAACTGAGCCGAAAATGCGGCGCAATTAGTGTGGCGCGGCACGGTTTCGCCGCTGCGAGGCTCCACTAGAAAAACAGAGGGCCTCATCATATAACTTTGCGTGGGGCCTCATGTTGACCAGGGACGGTCATGTTGACCAGGGACGGTCATGTTATACTAATCTGTCTATTGAACTGCTGTGAAGCGAGTTTGGCTACAATTCTTGTAATAGGTGCTATACAAATATAAAGATTATTACTAATATTAATATTATTATTATTATTGTAAATGACCTTTAATATGTCTAACTATATTTAAAATGAGTTACCTTTTAGAGAAGTGATTATATTTGTATGCCAATATTTTCCTATGGTAAAGTTTTCGTTTTGCACTTTTATTTTGATAGTAATAAGATCGGGACTCTTATTTTGAAGCAACTTTTACCGGTTAAATCGGTTTACTGATAAAGATGTATCCCCAGAAAGCACATGGCTACTTAGCATGCAAAATGACTCATTCTGCATGCTAAGTAGCCATGTGCTTTCGTGTTATGCTGAATCTTTATTTATTGATCAGATCACATTACTCTGATGATAGTGTTCAAGACAGCCTATGTCTGAACTCGATCCTTAGAGTAATGTGTTACGGAGCCTTCTCTTCAATATTGTTTCCACATAACGAGCATTTTGCGCTGCTCTTTTCCAATATGGAAGCAGAATGTGTGAAAGCATACAGCACGATGCGGGGTGTGTCTCTAGACATCTCTAGACTGGAATAGCAGTGCCCAGTCCGTGAACTCGCCTCACAGGTGGACATGCCAGGATAGAGGACATCATGACAGAGAGAACTTGCTCGAGTCCAAGTCCAAGTCAGAGCGTCAATGTACAAGTCGAGTCCGAGTCATCGTGGGGGGGAAAATTCACAAGTCCGATTCCAAGTCAGAGCGTCAATGTACAAGTCGAGTCCGAGTCATCGTGGGGGGGAAATTCACGAGTCCGAGTCCAAGTCTGCATATGAGAATTCACGAGTCCAAGTCCGAGTCGCGTCAATCAGTGCACGAGTCCCAGTCGAGTCACAAGTCCCGGCACTCGAGTCCGAGTCCAGGACAATGTTTTTACTCCATCTCTGGGGTAGATGCACAAAACCCTTTCAAATGTTCGTTTGCTTTTGTATCTTTGGTCTTTGCATTGAGGTGTTGAATAAACGTCACCACTAAACGTAATGGTTCATAAAAGAGACACATTCCAAGGAGAGAAGATAACAAACTACAGCACACTGGCCTCTTTAGCTCCATTCACACCTGTAAATAACTTGCCATCTGTATCTGAACATAAGTCCTGTTTATGCCAGGTTTAAGTGGAGATACGTATTGTAGCGTCTCGCTACAGAAACACAGGGACGCTTAGTTTGTCCTTTATCCGGGAGTTTATTGCACAGATCACAGGTTACTGTTGGCCATAACATTACATTACATTACATTGCATTTAGCAGACGCTTTTGTCCAAAGCGACTTACAATAAGTACATACGACCAGGAAGACACAGCCCAGAAGAAAAACAGAATCATATAAGTACAACAGGTATCATAGAGCCACACATTTCAAGTGCTACTCAGCTGGCTATAGATAGGCCAGTCCTATGTTAGTATATAAGTGCTTTGTCAGCTGGCTATAGATAAGCCAGTCCTATGTTAGTATATAAGTGCTTAGATAGTAATTCTATCGCTCGAAGTGGAATTTAAAGAGATGAGTTTTCAGTCTGCGCCGGAAGATGTGCAGGCTTTCCGCCGTCCTGATGTCAATGGGGAGCTCATTCCACCATCTTGGAGCCAGGATAGCAAACCCACGTGTTTTTGCTGATGGGAACTTGGGTCCACCTCGCAGCGAGGGTGCAGCGAGTCGTTTGGCTGATGCCGAGCGGAGTGCACGCGCTGGGGTGTACAGTTTAACCATGTCCTGGATGTAGGAAGGGCCAGATCCATTCGCAGCATGGTATGCAAGTACTAGTGTCTTGAAGTGGATCCTAGCAGTTACCGGGAGCCAGTGAAGGGAGCGAAGGAGCGGAGTGGTGTGGGAACATTTTGGAAGGTTGAAGACCAGACGAGCCGCTGCATTCTGGATGAGCTGAAGAGGTCGGATGGCACATGCAGGTAGACCAGCCAGGAGGGAGTTGCAATAGTCTAGGCGTGAGATGACGAGAACCTGGACCAGAACCTGGGTGGCTTTCTGGGTCAGCTGGGGACGAATCTTCCTGATGTTGTACAGCGTATATCTGCAGCAACGAGTTGTAGCAGCGATGTTTGCAGTGAAGGAGAGGTTGTTATCCAGGGTCACACCCAGATTCCTTGCGGTCAGAGTCGGGGAAACAACAGAGGTGCCGATGTTGATCGTCAGGTCAAGAGTAGGACAATCTTTTCCCGGAAGGAAAAGCAGTTCAGTCTTGTCAAGGTTGAGCTTGAGGTGATGAGCAGACATCCACTGAGAGATGTCAGCTAGACAAGCAGAGATGCGTGCGACGACCTGGGTCTCTGAGCGGGGAAAGGACAGAATCAATTGGGTGTCGTCAGCATAGCAGTGGTAAGAAAAACCATGCGGGCTAATGACCGATCCGAGCGAGTTTGTGTACAGAGAGAAAAGGAGGGGACCAAGAACAGAGCCCTGAGGGACCCCTGTAGTTAATTGACAAGGGTCAGACTCAGACCCTCTCCAAGTTACCCTGTAGGTACGGTCTTTGAGGTATGAGGCGAGGAGGGAGAGTGCAGAGCCTGAAACTCCAAGTTCTTGGAGAGTGCGAAGGAGGATCTGATGGTTCACCGTGTCGAATGCAGCTGACAGGTCCAACATGATGATGACAGAGGAGAGGGATGCAGCTTTAGCAGTGTGCAGTTCCTCAGTGACAGCAAGGAGGGCCGTTTCTGTGGAGTGACCTGCCTTGAACCCAGACTGGTGCGGATCCAGGAGGTTGTTCTGGTGGAGATAACAGGAGAGTTGTTTAAAGACAGCGCGTTCAAGTGTTTTAGACAGGAACGGGAGGAGAGAGACAGGCCTGTAGTTTATAACATCGGACGGGTTGAGAGTGGGTTTCTTTAGGAGAGGGTTTACTCTCGCCTCCTTGAGACTGTTTGGAAAGTGACCAGAAGTTAGAGAAGTGTTGATGAAATGGGTGAGAAACGGTAGAATTTCAGGAGCGATAGTCTGAAGGAGGTTTGAAGGGATGGGGTCCAGAGGACAGGTGGTAGGGCGGGCAGAGGTAATGAGGGTAAGAACCTCACTTGGAGAGAGAGGGGAAAAGGAGGTTAGTGAGTGGTTGAAAGGAGGGTCTGGTGACCCAGCGGTCAGTAAAGGTGAGTCAGAAAAAGAAGAGCGAATATCATCAACCTTTTTTTCGAAGTGGTTAACAAAGTCGCTTGACAGAAGTGAGGAGGGGGGAGGGGCTTTGGGAGGGTCCAAGAGGGTGGAGAAGATAGAAAATAGTTTTTTGGGATTGGAATAGGAAGATTGGATCTTATCTTGAAAGAAAGTGCTCTTTGCCTGAGAGATGGAGGCAGAGAAAGAGGAGAGGAGAGCCTGATAGGTTAGGAGGTCGTCGCGGTGTTTGGATTTCCACCATTTCCGCTCTGCTGCCCGAAGGACGGTTCTATTAGCACGCAGTGCGTCATTTAGCCAGGGAGCAGGGGGGGACTGACGAGCCTGCCGAGATGTGAGAGGACAGAGAGAGTCCAGAGAGGATGAGAGAGTAGAGAGGAGAGTTTCTGCAGCAGAGTTTGGAGGCAGGAGTTGAAACGAATCAGAGGAAGGGAGGGCTGAGAGCACCGATGAGGCAAAGGTAGAGGGGGAGAGGGAACGAAGGTTACGGCGGACAGGTGCAGGCTGAGAAGAGATTATTTTGTTATGTCTGGAAAGGGGTAGAGAGAATGAAAGGAAGAAGTGATCGGATGTGTGGAGCGGGTTAACAGAGAGGTTAGAAGTAGTGCAATTCCTTGAGAATATGAGATCAAGGACATTGCCAGCTTTATGAGTTGGTGGGGATGGAGACAATGAGAAAGCGAAGGCGGTTAACAGAGATATTAGTTCGTCTATCTTCCCCGTCTGGAGGTTGAAGTCTCCGAGAAGTACAGCCGGAGGGCCAGTTTCAGGGATGTGTGAGAGAAGATGATCTAATTCCTCCAAGAAGTCCCCCAAGGCGCCTGGCGGACGGTAGAGAACAACAATGGTTAATTGTATAGGATGGGTTACTGTGACGGCATGGAATTCAAAGGTGGAAGGAGTGAAGTTAGGAAGCTTGAAGAGGGAAAAGCTCCATTTGGGAGAGAGCAGGAGACCAGTGCCACCTCCTCTGCCAGTGGGTCTGGGCGTATGGGAGAAGGAATATGCTGTGGAGAGAGCTGCTGGGGTGGATGTGTTGGATGGAGTAATCCAGGTCTCCGTGAGGGCAAGGAAATCCAGAGACTGCAGGGAAGCGTAGCCAGAGATGAAGTCAGCCTTAGGAACAGCTGACTGGCAGTTCCACAGGCCACCTGAAACTAAGTGTTGGATGTCAGAGGAGCATGTGGGATAGACCAGAGCAGGCCGAATATTTCGATTACGAGATACACGGGGCCAGTGATAGTGGCGAGAGGACACATGAACGGGAATGGAGAAAATACACATGATTATAGTATGCGGGACTAACCAAAATGAAATAAAATACCAGCGATACTTAGCTCAATCAAAGTAGGATTTGCCTCCTCTTTGCATAACCACCCAAAACAATCCACTAACCCTGTCGCATTCTCACACTCCTTCACGTCTCCTGCTAGCTCTCTCCTAGCTTCCCGCGTCCTTCTCCCCAGGAACCTCCCTCTTCCAGCCCCAACCAACCAGACAACACTCTCCCACCCAAACCCACAGCTACAGGTCACAAGAACCGTCCATCAAAACAGTGGCACGTTCACTGACACTCTGTAAAATGCAAACAAACTATGAACAAAAAACACATCAAACATCAATATTATAACCAGTCCGTTACAGTATAATACATTGAGATCAGAATCTGATTGAAGCCGACCACATATCTAAAGAAATGGTTTGCTTCTTTTCAAAATGAGCTGCTATACATACCTGCCAACCCTACCGATTTGGGCCGTAGTCTACCGCTTTTGACATGTTTCTACCGCCTACCGATTTAGCTGGCTTTCCCTACCGAATTTCGTTCTTCCCAAATTATAAAAAATGTAAATGAAACTCCAGACTCGACTTTTAGCGGAAACCGATTGCAGCGTGTCTGTGATCCCATCATACAAACAGTCCTCTGTGTTTCTGAAATAGAAACAACGTGCAGAGGAAGGGCAGCGTTACCCCCGGGACTGCGGTCAAGCCAGCCTCCACTTCGGAAAACACAGTCAAGCCAGCCTGCCGCAGTCCCCCGGGACTGATAATAATCAGTCATCACTCCCAAACATAGACTGTATATATAAAGCTCCCAAACATAGACTGTATATATAAAGCTCCCAAATGAGTTTAGGGGTACAGAGACGAGGCATTTGAGTCCTGCAGGGTTTCCCCGTTAATATCAGTGTTTTATGCAGGGTTGTTTTATGATGTTGGTCTACAATATAGTGTGAACTATATCTATTATATATTTTATATATAGGTCTAAAACTCTTAACTGGCAGGATAGTTTTCCTGCTGATTTTGGGTTGCTGTGAATAGACTGCAGATGTATTTCAAGTTGAAAAATGACTGGAATAGTTCATTTCATTTTCAAAAGAATAAAATAATTGAAGCCTGCTTCAAACACATAGCTGACAAGTTCTCCACCAATTCAGAGTATTTTAGAAGTTTTTGAGCTTTGATTGACTAAGAGGTGACATTTATTTTGCTTTCAAAGATATTTTTCCAATCATTTGCAATCCAATGTTCAAATTCCTGCTGTGCCTTGAGATGCAAAAAGAGCACATCATCCTGAGAGACAGAACCTTGGACTGGTTGACGTACCAGCCTGTCCTCCTACAAAAAACGACGATATACTGTAGGCCGATTGTTCATGCCCTTATTACGACCCAGAGACACGTTTTAAAGTGTATGTTGTTTCTTACGCTTTAGTGGTCGTGTAAGAAACAACATGCTCCCGCCCGTTCATTGCAAATGCTCCGGAGGGACGTTTATTCACAAATAACCCTCTCTGGAAAATCCTGAATTGTGGAATAGTTTGGCCATTGAAATGCTTTTTGATTCGATTTCTGGCGAGAAGTGTATATTGTACTCTTAGAATCTACGTCCAGTCGATGTGTAGGATCTATAGTTTGATAGATATTACGAAGATTATTTGAGTTCTCGCCAGGATAACGTGTATGCAGCTTCCATGTAAAGTTAGCGTGGGTAAAAACAGTTCTATGGGCTCAGAACAGTCTCATAATACACACATGCACACAGAAGGATTCACACTTGTATTTCCGGATTCACACTTGTGTTTTTTCAATGCACACACAAATGTGTTCCGTTTCATACTCATGTAAATACAATCCAAATACAGAAACAAGTTTTACATATGTATTTTTGATCCACACATATTTGCGTTTAAATCCCCTGAACCTGCAAACACAAACCGCTTTCTGTGCACGGATCGCTGTGCATTCGTGTGTGGGTTTTTTGAGACTCCCCTGACGGTCAGCCGATTCGTACTTGTAATGTTTTCTATCTATAGCCAATCAGATTTCTCCTCAATTCTAAGCCAATCACATGAGCGCGCCCCCACGAGGGTAGATTTCTTTATGCGAACATGAAGCGCTACATCATGAACGCAAGAAATCTACCCTCGTGGGGGCGCGCTCATGTGATTGGCTTAGAATTGAGGAGAAATCTGATTGGCTATAGATAGAAAACATTACAAGTACGAATCGGCTGACCGTCAGGGGAGTCTCAAAAAACCCACACACGAATGCACAGCGATCCGTGCACAGAAAGCGGTTTGTGTTTGCAGGTTCAGGGGATTTAAACGCAAATATGTGTGGATCAAAAATACATATGTAAAACTTGTTTCTGTATTTGGATTGTATTTACATGAGTATGAAACGGAACACATTTGTGTGTGCATTGAAAAAACACAAGTGTGAATCCGGAAATACAAGTGTGAATACTTCTGTGTGCATGTGTGTATTATGAGACTGTTTTGAGCCCACTTGTATTTCCGGATTCACACTTGTGTTTTTTCAATGCACACACAAATGTGTTCCATCTCGAAGTTTTCATAATAAAACCGGATATATTCCCCTCACTGTCAAATGATTACACAGTGATATCTGCATTACTCATCCACTAAAAAACACCAGTGTATCCTTGTGACACAATATTGATTGGTTTAAATTGTGTACAATACTTTTGTGTTTTTAACCTTCGATTCAGAGAAACAAATAGTTTTTTCGGAGTTTAGACACTACAGTTTCCGAAGACACTACACTACCCAGAATCCCCAGCTATCGTTTGGGACTACAACATCTGCCTTGCTTTACAAACCCTGCGATTAGTCGTCAAGCCCTGTGATTGGATGTTGGAGTGGCAGTGTGACAAGGTTACGCTGAGCGTCAAACAGCTCTATGAAATGGAATGGAACCATGGCAGACTTTCCAAAACTGGAATTGGACGGGTCCAGCCCCAGTCTCTTTATAAGACGTTTTTTTTTGTATTTCCCACAATTAGACGTTGCCAGTATTAAACTGTGTTCACCCTGGAGGTTTAGGGGATACGAAACACAGTGGTGTTATCAAATTTAAAACATATAATTAATAAATGGGTGAATTAATATACCCACATGACACCTAAGGTCAGAAGAGCTTTATTTAACAGCTGTCTGTGACCCCTCCTGTTGTTCATTGATAAGCCTGAAGCATGCACTTGTCAAGGTTCAGAGGCAAATTTTGCAAATATGGCAGTAGCCATCGATCATCTTAAGATAAGATAAGATATACTTTATTGATCCCAAGTTGGGAAATGTTTTTGTTACAGCAGCATACTACTTTGTTCTACTCCACTACAATTCAGAGGTTAACCTGGTATTTTTACTCCACTACATGTATTTTAGTTACTTTGCAGATTCTGATTAATGATGTGAAATATAAACAACCCTCAAATCATACTTTAGTTACACCTGAGTCAAATTCAGGGAAAGTGATTGTCAAGTGCCAAAATAAACTATGCAATATATTGGACGTTAAGTACTTTGAACAGACTTCATATTTATCTGTGGATAACCCCAACAATTTTTTCTTATTCAAAAGAAGACCTTAACTTAAAGTATTCTTTAATGTTTAAATAAAGCCTTATTAGTTTGTCTGTTTTGCACATCCTCCTGTTAATATCTTTGGACGTCCTGCACTAAACTGTTTCATTGTAGAGATCACTACAGTATCTTCTTGATATTTTTTATTCTATATTTCTATCATGCCTTCTACTTTCCCCCAATTTTGTATGTAGGCTACTCTTAATATTTAAATGTTTTCATCAAATAAAACGTATTCAACAACACAATTCAATAACGTGCTTTAACCACTAGGCGGTGCAGGTTCAAAAACCAGTGGTGTAGTTAATAAAACATAATAATATCAAACATAATATGACTATTAACTTTATTGTGAAATTAAAACAGAACGGTAAAGGAAAATACAGTTTCAGTCTCTCGATTTGAAGCTCATGCATTGTACCATGAACCTGTATAGACCTATAACAGTCAACTGCATGAGGAGTTGAAAAGGTAGTTCAGTAAATAATATCTTTAAAAACTACAAACAAATCCCTTTCTATCAGCTAGCACCGTTATGGTGTAAATATAACCTATCTACCAATCGGATCAAATATAAAAGTCAGCCAAATTAGTGTTGATACTGCAAGGAGACGTATTGTGTGAAAAGAAATTGAAGATGTTGTTTAATTGCTGATATATTTATGATCCACGTCACGTATTCAGTTTTGGCGGCATTTCTTACAGTTTGTCAAAAGATATTCTGATCAGGGCTCTATAAATAAATATATGCAGCAGATATGTAATATGTAATGCAGCCGAACCGTGTATTACAATGCTGTTATGTGATGACTTCCAAAGAGAAAAGCAAGAACACTCGGATTAAATTATTATTTTATTTAAAAAAAATGTTTTTCCGATTTCATATCGCATAAACACCATATCCCTACATGCATTGCGGCTAAAACAATCGATGTTTTAGCCTATCAAAACCTCTGAAAAAAGAAAGGTCTCTCTCAGAATCGAAAGAGAAAAACCTATGGGAAAAACACAAAAGCATTGGACACAATTTAAACCAATAAATGTCGTATAATTAACAAGGATAAACTGATGTTTTTTAGTGGATGAGTACTGCAGATATATTAATATATTAATATTATATTATATATTAAATCATTTTGATCATTGATTTTATTATGAAAACGTCGAGACCGGAAATACAGTTTTCAACCCCTAACTTTACATGGAGGCTGCCTCATAGCCTACCTCAAATCATCTTCGTAATATCTATCAAACTATAGATCCTACATCGACTGGACGTGGATTCTAAAAGTACAATATACACTCGCTAGAAATCTAATCAAAAAGTGTTTTAATGAACAAACTATCCTACAATTTAGGATTTTACAGAGAGGGTTATTTGTGAATAAACGACCATCTGTAACGTTAGCATTCAACGGGAGCACTAGAGGGCGAGAACTTTAAAACGTAATTATAGGACGTATTAAGCGCTTGAACAGACGACATATTTCGTCGTAATAAGGGCCTGAACAATCGGCCTATTTGGTCATATGAGTTGGAGGACTTGTTGTGACGTACCCACTAGTCTAATTCAAATAAGTTCAGTTTAAATGTACTGTAAAGGAATAAATATAAAATGTATGTCTCTCTAACAAGCAAAAGCCATAAAGTCCAAGTGTGTTCACTCATTCGTTAAATAATAGATCTATATTTCCCGATGCAGGACTGGTGGTCTCACAGGGACTGCTTCTATCCAATATGACACTAATGAAAACACAACAGTTGAAGTGGTTACTAGCCATTCACACCTCCTTCTAGATCACCTCCCACAGGCTATTAGCTGTATCCGTTTTGAATCTGTAATCCCAAAAGACAACACTGGCTTTGCAGCATGTGTTGTTTCATAAATATTATGCATATTTGAAGAAATAAGGACAGCATGGATCAGTTGTTCAGGTTGTTTGGACTATAAAGGAGACTTTTTCACATGTAATATATCAGTTTTGACCATGCATCTTGGTAAGATTTGTTTTCTGACCTTCTTCTGGTGAGTATGGAGAATATTTCTCTTCACCGATAAGCCCTTCTGTATTCATTTTGAGAGAGCACGGCAAACAATGCCTACATTAGACTTACAGTAACACAGCGCTTTTTTGTTGTCAAGGCTTCAACATTTCAACATAGAAAATAGAAATAAACTCTGTTAAAATAGAGAGGACATTTGTGAGGACAATGACTTTAACATTTTATTTCCTGTCTGATAGACATCCATCCATCCATCCATCTTCTCCCGCTTATCCGTGGTCGGGTCGCGGGGGTAGCAGTTCCAGCAGAGAGCCCTAAACTTTCTTTTCCCAGGCCACATCAACCAGCTCTGACTGGGGGATCCCAAGGCGCTCCCAGGCCAGCGAAGAGATATAATCCCTCCACCTGGTCCTAAATCTACCCATTGGTCTCTTCCCAGCTGGACGTGCCTGGAACACCTCCCTAGGGAGGCGCCCAGGTGGCATCCTAACTAGGTGCCCGAACCACCTCAACTGGCTCCTTTCGACGTGAAGAAGGAGCGGTTCAACACCCCCTAGCGGCGGGCAGGGGGTGCGAAGCTCCCCTGTCTGAATTATTATTTGACGGTTATTGCTGCTCCCGGTGTGCATAATCTGTGTAATATGTAGCCAATAAATTCCACATTGTTGGCTAATTCTGTAGCCCCGGACAATTCTATCTCAATAATATAATACATTAACCGTGCTTTACGTGAGAGGACGACAGGACTGTAATTTCCAGTGTTCAGTGAATGCAACAGAGGCATGACACCAGACCAATCAGAGAGTTGCATGGAAATAACAGTGTGCTTGTGTCATTCAAGCTCGGCTCTGTGTGTGTGTGTGTGTGTGTGTGTGTGTGTGTGTGTGTGTGTGTGTGTGTGTGTGTGTGTGTGTGTGTGTGTGTGTGCGGAAATAGCGCATTTAGTGTGTGAGAGAGAGAGAGAGAGAGAGGGAGAGAGAGAGAGCAGCAGCAGGGACCGTGTTGTTAGCATCTGGTTAGCTAGCTGCACTAACGGACACAAGGAGCTGTTTGTTCCACAACAAGCTGTAGGAGAGCTCTCTTCTCAGACTGAGAGGCTCAGGTGAGCTAAAGGACTCTCTGAGTGTTTAGATAGTTCACTTAAGTCTAAGTTATCTCAGTGGGTCTCAAACGGTTTTGTCACAAATTATTCAAAAGATTATTTCCGCGGCACACCTTCATATGATCACTATGGTTATAAAAAAAATAAGAGAATAAAGGAAAAACAGTTATGAAATACTATATGGCAGTAAAACAAGAATACAGTTTGAAAGGGGAGTGATTTGTAAAATATCCATAAAGAAAAAGTAAATCTGTTTACAGTTCTGTTTCATCTGGGTGTTGAGAGATGTATCCATAGATCTCTTAATGTTGCTCTCAAAGTGCACCAGATTGATGCTTTTAACTTCAATATTTAACTAAAATCTTCCCGGGGGAGCATCCCCCCCGGACCCCCCTAGAGGAGGTGAGGTCCGCTCCCCACTCGTAAAAAATAGCACTTTACCCTTGCCTATATGCCGTGAGCTGATTATCGAGCCTTCATTGTAACAGTCGCGGGTGTACTGTGTGTTTGCGTGTGGGGAGTGCTTTTGTGCGTGCTCTATAGTGCCCATAATAGTGTTCACTGGAGTCCAGCACCTCAGCACCCCCACTCAAAATACCTTCCCGCGCCTCTGGAGAGCTTTGCCTTCTGGCTCAGCTCCCTTTTCGTCACAACGGTGCGGTAAAGCGACTGCAGTACCGCTCCCGCTGCTCCGATTCTCCGGCCCATCTAACGCTCCATTGTTCCCTCACTCGAGAACAAGACCCCGAGATACTTGAACTCCTTCACTTGGGGTAAGGACTCATTTCCTACTTGGAGTGGACAGTCCATCGGTTTCCTGCTGAGAACCATGGCCTCAGATTTGGAGGTGCTGATCCACATCCCAGCCGCTTCACACTCGGTTGTGAACCGATCCAGTGAGTGCTGAAGGTTGCAGACCAATGAAGCCATTAGAACCACATCATCTGCAAAAAGCAGTAGTGCAATCTTTAGTCCACCAAACTGCAGACCCCCTTCCCCCTGACTACGCTTCGAAATCCGATCCATGTATATTACAAACAGGATTGGTGACAAAGCGCAGCCCTGGCGGAGGCCAACCCTCACCGGAAATGTGTCCGACTTACTGCCGAGGACCCGGACACAGCTCTCGCTTTGGGAGTACAGAGATTGGATGGCCCTGAGTAGAGACCCCCTCACCCCATACTCCCGCAGCACCTCCCACAGTAACTCCCTGGGAACTCGGTCATACGCCTTCTCCAAGTGTACAAAACACCGGTAGACCGGATAAGCGTACTCCCAGGCCCCCTCCAGGATCCTTGCGAGAGTAAAAAGCTGATCCATCGTTCCACGACCAGGACGGAATCCGCATTGTTCCTCCTCAATCTGAGGTTCAACAATCGGCCTGACCCTCCTTTCGAGTACCTTAGAGTAAACTTTCCCGGGGAGGCTGAGTAGTGTGTAGTAGGCACACACCCTCTGATCCCCCTTTTTGAAAAAGGGGAACCACCACCCCGGTCTGCCACTCCTTCGGTACTGTTTCCGACTTCCACGCAACGTTGATGAGACGTGTCAACCATGACAGTCCCTGAACACCCAGAGCCTTCAGCATTTCTGGGCGGATCTCATCCACCCCCGGGGCTTGAGTTGTTTTACGACCTCAGTGACCTCCCCCCGGGAGATTGGTGTTGTTCCCCCATCATACTCCAGCTCTGCCTCTAACATAGAGGGCGGAGTTGTCGGGTTCAGGAGTTCCTCAAAGTGTTCCTTCCAACGCCCTAACACTCCATCAGTTGAGGTCAACAACGTCCCATCCTTACTGTACACAGCTTGGATGGTCCCCTGCTTCCCCCTCCTGAGGTGTCGGACAGTTTTCAAGAACAACTTTGGTGCCGCCCGAAAATCCTTTTCCATGTCTTCTCCGAACTTCTCCCACACCCGCTGCTTTGCATCGGCCACGGCTGAGGCTGCTGCCCTTCAGGCCTGTCGGTACCTTGCAACTGCCTCGGGAGTCCCCCGGGATAACAAATCCCTGAAGGCCTCCTTCTTCAGTCGGACGGCTTCCCTGACCACTGGTGTCCACCAGGAGGTTCGAGGGTTACCGCCCCTTGAGGCACCTAAGACCTTGAGACCACAGCTCCCCGCCACGGCTTCGGCAATAGAGGCTTTGAACACCGACCACTCTGGTTCAATGTCCCCAACCTCCACAACCTGAATGCTCGAAAAGCTCCACCGGAGGTGTGAGTTGAAGGCCTCCTGAACTTGGGCCTCCTCCAGACGTTCCCAGGTCACCCGAACTACACGTTTGGGCTTACCAGGTCTATCTAGATAGATAGATCTTGATATGTATTTGATTAACAACTTAATCAAAACATTGCTCAGCTTGAATGCCCTTTCTTTTATTAAAACGTCAAGCACAGTGGCGTTATGTGGAACAATTACAATATCCTTCCCAAAGACCTGCTGGGTGAAACACACCCGTCTTTTGTTATTTGCAGAGTATTTACCTGGTTTGGCCTTCATGGTTGGTTTGGTTCATTACGAAAATACCACACAGTGATGCAACAGTTCATCCATGGTAAACTGATCTCAGAGAATATATAATGTTGCAATACATATTGAGACCTATTTCTCTGCTATCATCACCGATTATGGTTTGTTAACTTGAAAGACAGGCAGTTACCCATAGTCAATTTCATATAGCATCCGCAGATATCGTCCCGATCTCTCCTACTTCACAAACATTTTGATTGTAAGGAATAGTGCAGCATCAACTCCCTATCTAAGTTATCATGATGAACACACACACACACACACACACACACACACACACACACACACACACACACACACACACACACACACACACACACACACACACACACTCTTTCTGCCAGGCATGATCCCAGCATGAAATAGGAGACAGGAACAAATAGTTTGATTGGCTGATTAGCAGCAAATGAGAACCTGATTGGTTTATTAGCATGTTGATCAGAGCTGAAGAGCCTCTCCTACTGGGTAACAGAGCTCCTGATAAACATTTTGGCCTGGCATCAACAGCACTTCTTGGCTGAATAAATATGTGAGGAATCACGGTTTAATGAAAACAGCGTTCTTACACTGATTAATCACAGATTACCAAGATATTTCTATGAAACCGCCATTCTGTATCAAACAAGAGAAACAAACGAGGAAACACTTTACTTTGAATTATGTAATAACCTTGACAAATGTGATGCTAGCTTGAGTAGACCATCCGTCATTTTGATTTATAAAGAATATTGAGAGTAGAATAGAAGTAACTGGATAATAGTCTGACCACCACTTTGGCAAAACAGCAAATATCCTTTCTTATCAAGCACTTTAGTGACAACAAGTCAATGCAGCACTGACATTGAGACCGCCAACCCCCTGGAGTGCGCTGATTGCCAGGCTTTTTCGCGACAGCTGCCGTGAAGGAAGTGCCTCCAGTGCTCTCTAGAGACAGAGCCGTGATGTGCAACTCATTTATGCCTGACCATTCTGTCCTGATCCTTGACGGTCTTACTGCTGCTTGAATAGTTTCCCCCTTTGTTGATATTATATTTCCAATAATTCCTGGCTAAAAAAGTTCTTCCAGCGTTCCTGACAAAAGAGCTGAGCCGACATCTCTCTGGCACAGCACGTCAACCACAATGTAACATAATACGCTTCAAGTCTTTATTTCAGGGCCAGTGTTGGGCAAGTTACTTCCAAAATGTAATATATTACTTATTACTGTCTTTTGAAAGTAATACGTTTCTTTACAATATTACTGTCTCTGAAATGTAATGAGTTACACTACTTTTTAGTTACTTTCACCAAAATAACCGCAAAAGAATGGCTAGGTATTTTAAATGCTAAAATGTAGTTTAGTGGAGCTCATTATACATCCAATGAATTGCAATGTGGTATAGCATAACAACTGTGTAGGCCATTAAGGCTACTAACAACTTGTATTACACGGCTTAGTTGAATACTCGGTTCTGATTGTAAATTCTTAACATGTGACACGTTGTTAATACAGTACAGAACACTGTCATGGACTATAATGAAGGTTGCTAAGGAGGATCAAGAAAGAGAAAGGAAAAGAGGTTAAAAGACGGAGCGCTGGACGTCAGATAAATCACCAGAAGAAGGCAGAGAGGAAGTAAACAATAACAGGACACGGAATGGGCTCTGTATTAATACTATTTTGTTTAGTATATGGCCATGTACAGGCCAGGTTCCAGAACAAAATGACTCAGGGTGCCTCTGAGATTACAGGGGGCGTAGCAGTAGTAGGTTTACATGAGCAATAGTGGCCGGCAACAGCAATGAAAAATAGCATTGATGGTCACCAATGAACAGATTATGGCATTTGTTATGTTTTGAAACCAAGCAGGTGAGAACATTTAAAGTGTGTTAAAAGTGCAATCCTGAAATATTTCATATAGTCCAAAGTGGAGTATGGCAAAGAAAAGCACAAAAGCTTCAAAGCTACTGATAAAATAAATGAGAACATATTGTAAATCAAGGCAAATATTATTTGAACCTAAGCTAAAGGTGATACACAATATAAACTGTATACTATTATATTTTCAAAGACATGTTACATTTCAAAAGCATATATTGCTATGTTTAGGACAAACAATTAAAGACTGCTTTAATTTAACAAATTCTACAATATAAAAGTGGCAGATTTGCTTTATTAAACAGAGCAGACCTAGGCTGCATACCAACATAATTAGGAACATGCTTACATTACATTGCATTTAGCTGACGCTTTTATCCAAAACGACTTACAATAAGTACATTCGACCAGGAACATACAACCTTGAAGAAAACAGAATCATATAAGTACATCAGGTTTCATAGAGCCAAACATTTCAAGTGCTACTCAACTGGCTTTAGATAAGCTAGTCCTTTGTTAGTATTTAAGTGCTCTGTTAGCAGTGCTTTGTTAGTAATTCTATCGCTCGAAGTGGAGTCGGAAGAGATGAGTTTTCAGTCTGCGCCGGAAGATGTGTAAGCTTTCTGCTGTCCTGATTTCAATGGGGAGCTCATTCCACCATTTTGGAGCCAGGATAGCAAACCCCCGTGTTTTTGCTGATGGGAACTTGGGTCCCCCTCGCAGTGCGGGTGCAGCGAGCTGTTTGGCTGATGCAGAGCGGAGTGCACGTGCTGCTGGGGTGTACAGTTTAACCATGTCCTGGATGTAGGAAGGGCCAGATCCATTCGCAGCATGGTATGCAAGTACCATTATTTTGAAGTGGATTCTAGCAGTTACCGGAAGCCAGTGAAGTGAGCGGAGTGGTGTGGGAGCATTTTGGAAGGTTGAAGACCAGACGAGACGCTGCATGGCAGGTAGACCAGCCAGGAGGGAGTTGCAGTGTCTAGGCAGTGTCTAGGCGTGAGATGACGAGAGCGTGGTGTCCAGAGGTCCAGACCAACATCTTACTATGTTGGTCTGAAGAGCTGAAGCATTCATACACAATGGATAAAAACTGTGTTGTCTCATTCTATATCCTGTGAGAAAATAATATACATTTAGCATTAAAAACTTGACATACTATGAGGAAGATATGAATAATCAACAGATTTGAATGGAATCTCTAACATTTTCATGTAGAATAAAGACAAAAGAGTGATTATACAAATTACATTTATTGAAATTTGAACCAGAAGATGAAGTCTCAAAGAATGTTTTAAATAAAAGGACATAAAACAAAAAGGTGGATAATAATAAAATCTATTAAATGTAAAGACATTTGGTGAAATGCAACGCCCAGCGTGGATGAAGATGGTGCAGGTCTTTCTTCATGCCCCCCCTCCGTGCTGTCCCCTTAGAGGAAGTGGGGAAACGGGATAAGACTCTGGACACCACGCTGTCTCAATGATCCACACTGTTCATATGAGAGGAAAATAATGTTTTAGGAAATGAAAAATATGAAGTTAACAAATAAAACACATCTCAGGGGCAGTCATGGACGGTAGGTTTTCATACAAAGTTAACTCAGCCTCCATTGATTTTCATATCAAATTAGCGTAAATTAATAAAATAAGCTATCATGGCTTATACTTGCATATCTAAACAGAATCATGAAAGCCTGTTGGTAGAGTCGGGCACACGAGTCAGTTTGAGTGTGTGCGCCGGTGTCTGAACGCTCACTCACAGCTAGTTATGTAGCTAACTGTTACGCTAGTTAGCTTGCATTGTTATGGATCTAAAGGTAGCACAAGCTAACTTTCATAGCACATCTTTACTTCTCACTTAACACAATAAAGAAACAGACCGTATAGTACAGCACAAACAACACAAATGATCAATCAAATCAAATCAAATCAAATTTTATTTATAAAGCACATTTAAAAACGATGTTTGGTCGAGCCAAAGTGCTGTACATGTAATAAAAACATTTTACTGCAGTGCAATTGTAAAAAAGACAGTCATTTAGCAACAGCAAATATAAAAAACAATACACAGGGAAATGTCAGTAGTCGTGCGCCGCTCTAGCTAGAAAGCCTGAGAGAAGAAGTGAGTTTTTAGATATGATTTAAAAACCCCTAGGGTCTGGGCCGACCTCACATGGAGAGGCAGAGTGTTCCAGAGCCTCGGGCCAGCCGCTGCGAAGGCTCGGTGCCCTCGTGTTTTGAGCCTAGTCTTCGGCACTACCAGCAGCAGCTGGTCAGCAGACCTTAAAGCTCTGGCTGGGGTGTAGCGCTGGAGGAGTTCAACTATATAGGCCGGAGCCAGCCCATTTAGAGCTTTAAAAACGAATAAAAGGATTTTAAAATCAATTCTGAACTGAACTGGAAGCCAGTGTAGTGAGGCCAGAATTGGGGTGATGTGGTCGCGCTTTTTGTGTCCAGTCAGCAAACGTGCAGCTGCATTTTGGACCAGCTGCAGGCGTTTAATTGACGCGTGGTCCATACCCACATACAGAGCGTTGCAATAGTCCAGTCTCGAGGTCACAAAGGCGTTGATGACCCTTTCCATGTCTTTAAAAGATAAATAGGACTTGGTTTTGGCCAATAGTCTTATTTTAAAAAAGCAGGATTTGACTACGCTGCTGACCTGCTTATCGAATTTAAAAGTGTTCGTCAAGGTCACGCCAAGGTTCATGACCGAGGGGAGGATGTTTAGTTGGAGGGAGCCCAGAATAACAACCTGAGAGGCTGGAGGTTGTGGTCCAAAAAAGATGACCTCCGTCTTGCCCTCGTTAAGAGTCAGGAAGTTGTTGCTCAGCCAGGATTTGATCTCCGTTAAGCAGTCCATCAACTGCTGTAGTGACTGTGTTATGTTTGCTTTGAGCGGGAGATAAATCTGGACGTCGTCAGCGTAGCAGTGGAAGGGAATGTTGTGTTTTGTTAGAATAGAACCTAGGGGCAGTATGTATAGTAGGAACAGGATGGGGCCCAGAATCGAGCCTTGGGGGACCCCACAGGTAAGAGGGGCTTTGGCAGAGGAGAAGGCACCTAGCTGCACTGAAAAGCTACGGTCCTTAAGGTAGGACCTGAACCATGCGAGGGCAGAGCCTGTGATGCCAGCGGACTGTTCAAGCCGTGACAGCAGGATGCTATGGTCCACGGTGTCGAAGGCAGCTGTCAGGTCCAACAGCAATACTTGCATATATTTTCACTTGTAGTATTATAATAATTAAAATGCTGGTTCTTCTGGGGTGTTCTATCCACACTCAGGCAGCTACCGCACCGCAGCTGCCTGCACTGTACAATCCTATGTTAAAACAAAGAAAGAAGACTTATAGTTTACATGATTACACAAATGATTTGTTTTCAACTTATAGTTTTATTTTTGAAATGTATTTTCTTTTTCTTGACTCAGTTTTTTTTTCTTTTAAACTCATAGTTTTGCGTTATTCTGAGAAAGTGTTGCTTTATCTTTATGATACAAAACTAATCCCATACTCCACCTTGTTGTTGAACAAGCTCCTTATATCCGTTAGCTTGGCTAGCCAGCACCAGATGCTAACCACAACGATCTCCGGTAGATACCCACTGGTGCGCGAGGCGAGCTTTCTCGCTCGCTCGCGCACGCACACAAAATGGCTCGTGCCACACACACACACACACACACGCACACACACACACACACAGAGCAGGGCTTGAATGAAACACAGAGACCCAGAAGTAAGCTACTTGTACTCACGAGGCCTTGCAGAATCCCTCTCGCTTTCAGGTGATGTTGATTGAGTGTCCACACATGGACGTTTAAGGACTAAAAAATTATCAATTTTTCACTTTGCTGTTAGCAAATAATTTGGCGCTCTAGCTAACAGGAAGTCACTCAAGTGTCACAAAGTAATTTAGCCTATGGGTAGGTCAAAAATCGAATGGGTGCTGGCCATTGGCCTAATCATATCACCTGTGTTGGCTTTATGTTTTTTGTCAAAAATGTGTTTGTTTCACATTTACATTGATGTAATCAATAATATTTCTAATTTAATCAAAATAATAATAATAATCTTCTAACAACATATTTCTTGGGGGTGCTTTGGCAATCCTGGGGGGTGCTTCTCCCCTGGCGCCGCCCCTGCTGTGGAAGCACTTTGGAAATGATGCACGCGCAGCGGAGCAGGTCACGCGTACCTGACACAATTTATTTTTCGCTCCGTTCTCTTTTTTGAATAGAGGTTGCATAACATTCAACTGTCCCGAGGATCCCGACGCACAGCCTGAAGGGTAAACACACCAGGTTTACTAATCTACCCGCACAATTTGTCTCTGGTGTCGGAATGTCTCGCGATGTTAGTACATTCTTAAAAAACAAAACACCATTTCATTTCGGGTTAAGATGTGTTGTAACTGTGTTACTGAGCATTGTAACATTAGTAATGCGTTACATTACTTCGTTACAGCAAAAAGTAATATATTACTGTAACTCCGTTACTTTTGTAACACGTTACACCCAACACTGTTCAGGGCTATTGTAGTGGATTGCATAACTTAACATGTGTCCGGTGTCCATTTTATTGTGTCTACCCCCTGAACAACAACACAAAAAACATCATTAATCGATCAATAATGGTTGAATACGTTAGAGTAATAAAATGAGAAGGCCACATGTATGAATTCACTAAAGATGAATGTTTCATCACCAGAATAAATAAAAGACAATATATCAGTACAATAAAAATAGAGCAAGGGCACACTGATTAACTATGCATGTGTGTTGGCATGTATGCATCCATATTTACATTGCAAATTACAATGCAGCCTTGGCTTCTAATATAAATTGCCTTGCGCTGAATTGGAAACGTAATCAATACGATACCAAATTGAAAAAAATAGATTTTCACAGTACAGCTTCTATGGGAGGTCCTTGGGAAGTGAATACATTCACATACTGTACTTCATTCAACATGAAACAAGATTTCCTCTTTCAATGTGCCATGAAAAATAATTTTTAAAAAGGTGTCTCACCTCTTGTAACAACGGGATAAGACCAATGTCTGTATATGCACTGGTACAATGTCATCTGTAGGGCAGCCAGTACTTTAACCCACCCTTGTAGAACTAACAGCACCAATGTTACTCACTCAATTGTATTCTCCTGCTTCACTGAACATAGCTACCTCGATATTGCTCTATAAAGCACTGATCTGGCCTTTTCTATTGCATATATTCCTTTTATAGCACAGGAAAATATAAGAAGAAAACTGTAGGCCATTGTAAACATGAATTGTTATATGGTTCCTATACTGATACACTTTCGGGCAATATGACAATATATAAAACCCTGCTCTGAAAGGCCTTTCTTCCTTTTGCATAGCTACAGTACTGTAAGACTTTAGCAGACTAAATGTTCAGTTTAATTGTTACATTAAATAGTTAAATAAAAAAGTCAGAGCCCTTTGTAATGATTTCTTTGAGGCCCATTATTTTTTGTTCATTTTCACAGTACAGATAAAGGTCAAGGCAACACCTTGTACTTAATCATGTTGCATTTTGAAATGAACACAAAGTACAACTGAAGCTAATGGAAATGTAGAGAGTGTATTAGACACCATACCAACCTGACCTGCTTTTGGATACAGATTAAATGTCAAGGGATCCCCAATGTTGTTACAATTTGTCCTGTGAGGAACCAAATGTGTCTGCAATCCATCCCAAAAATGTTTTAAATAAAACTACCAATGTCAACCTCATAGTGGCGCTTAAGTGAAGATCAGGGGATCATAACGGATGTCATTATATGGACACCATGAACTTTCTTTCTTTCTTTCTGTTCTTGTTTATACTTTATGTATTTGTGTATAACTTGTGTGAGGCAAATGACAGATCTTCCTTGATTCCTTCAATGATTGGAGCACATCTGTAATGGAAACTTCTGGAGCATGGAGTCGAAACACAATGAGAACACGGGAGAGCTGGTACTTGATGGCAAACACTCCAGATGTATTGGAAGTTACGGCCAGGGGATTGACAAAGACCTTTGCTGCAGCCACGAAGTGACACAGCTCTTGCCCGAACCGATTCTGAAGATTCCTCACCCAGTCCCATGCATTTAGCTGGTTCTGAGAGAATAATCAACATTTTGTATAACAAGATAAAACAGCCACATCACTATAAAACCTCTATCAGCTGATGCCAACAGGCAGGAATAATGAGGCAAAACATTGAGAGCAGCCCAAGGTTGCAGGCCTGTGCTCAGCGAGGGGAGTAACACATTATAAACTGGGTTAAAGTTATGGGCCAAGGAGAATATTTGCCCAACAGTTATCTTGTGCCAATCCATATACAGTAGATATTGAGATATATCTCATTGGATGAGTAAACACTTTGGCCAGCTGGTAACGATGTGTGTGTGAAAAGTTAGGAGATCAACAAAGTCATTAATATTTCTCCGCTGGGAACCAGGCAGAACATGATCACAGGGCAATGATTAGAGCAATGGCGCTAGCATACCGAAATATATGTCAGTCCGTCCAACATTTAGGAGGGTCTACTCTGTTGTTCACTTTTTGATCACATGTCTTCCATTTGAATATAATACGGTTATGCAAAAGGGATTCATCAGAAGATACTCTCACTGGGGAAAAGAGCACAATGTACTACAATCTAATAGCCACACATAATTGTTCATGGGAACACAAAGGGCCCAGGTGTGTCTCATGACACTAATGGTGCTGTATAAAGCACTAACTCTATTTCAGCTCACGGATTTCAACAAAAGCATTAAAACATTTCTTTGACAGCTTTACCTGGAAAAGGAGCATTCAAGCAAGAGGATTTTAATGGAAAAGAACCTTTGAACCCATTCACATTATTTGCTACTAACTATGTAGTTATAACGGATGTACTGGCTGAAGATGGAGATATATGGATGCTAAAGAAAGATAGATGGCGTTCACATAGTGCTGCTGAGCATTCAGATGTTTATGAGGGTAATATCTATTGGGTGGACGAAGATTGATTAGCGGTGCCTAATCAGAATAAACATGTGTAATAACTAATATTTTAATTGCTGTTCCTTTTTGCTTTCCTGTCACATTTCCCACGGTCATGCTCATTTCATATCGAAGCCATGAAAATCCTCAGTGCAATTTAGGATAATTTTCTTAATGTCTTATATAAAAAGGCAGACAGCTGTATATCACAGGCTTGAATCGTGCCCCTGTTACTAGAATAATTAACTTGTGAAGTATGCTTTTATTTGTAATTAAAAAAAAATGGTATACTTTGTTTTTATTGAAAATAATTGCACTGAATTCCAAACGTACATACTGTTATTTAACTTTGACATAAAAAAATACTATTTAAATTTGCATCCACATGTTGAGGTGCAACGGGCAACTCAAAAATGAAATGAAAATGAAAAAAAAAAAAAACGACTGTCCAAAAGAGCCCTTGTCAGGACTTTAAATGTCAATGGTCCAATGTGTTTGTCTTCTTCTCTATATAATGTCCATCCTTTCCACTGGTCTTCCATTTTTGGTAGACTTAGTCTCAACCGATGTGTCAGTTTTTCCATCCCGTCAGCGCCTACCTGCCCGTCCTCCGGAGTTGTCCCGTCTTCTTGCCCGTCCTTGTGCCCGGCCCCCTGAGTTCCCCACCCGCCCGAAACCCCCACCATGGACTCTGCCTTGCCCCGGGCCGTCCGCTCGAGAGCCCCTCAATGAACTGTGCCTTTCTTGGGCTGTCGATCCAGACCCGTCCTCCACCCACCCTGTTGGAGATGTTTGACTTTATGTAGGGACGTCTGGAATCCGTCCCTTGAGGGGGGGGGTTATGTCAGGGTTTGAGTTTTGTTGTGTCTAGTTGTGGGGTTATTTTGCTGTTCTGTTCTCCCTGTCATGTTTTCCTCCTTGTTTCTTGTCTGGTCCTTCTCCCTGTGTTTTCCTCCCTGTCGTTAGTTTCCCTGGTGTGTCTAATTGTCTGATTGTGTTCACCTGTTGCCCTTGTGTTTCTCCTTCCCTGCCCGGCTGTTTCTCATCTCGTGATTACCCCTCCCTGTATTTTGTCTTGTCTCTTCCTGTGTTCGGTGTCGGTTCATTGTTTGTCTTTCCCTTCATGTCACGCTCCATGTTTGTCCTTGAAGTTTTGGTCCTGGATTATTTACTCGTGCTCCCCTGTTTTGGTAATGCTAAATTTGTCTCTTGTTTTCTTTTGTCATCAGCTTTTTTTTTGTAAATTAATGCTCGCTTTTTGTTAATACTGCATTTGGGTCCTACCTTTTCCACGCACCCTGCTCCATTGTCGTTCTCTTCTACATATCTCTGAATTTCTGCCTTAATCCTAATCTTTCTGTGTTCACAGTTTAATAGTCCTACATTAAGTCTCCAGACTGTATTTTGTCTCCTACTATTAAGACACATTTCTAAATATAATGGGTTATGGTCTGACAGGTCTGCCCCTCCTATCCTACATTCATTCACTCTGTATATATCAGTGTTATTCATAAGAAAGTAATCTATCCTTGTATGGACTTTATGTGCTGCTGAATAATGAGTGTAATTCCTTTCTTGTAGGTGTAACTCTCTCCATATGTCAATCATCCCCATCTCACCTAATGACAAGTTTACAAATCTAGATAACTGGGTTTCGTCGTGTCTATATTATGGTTCAAAACCACATTAAAATCTCCCCCACAGATTAAGATTCCATCCGATTCAGCAGCTATAATATCAAACAAAGATTTTAAAAAATATGTATCGCTTTCGGGAGGGGCATAAACATTTATCAATGTTATAGGTTCATTTTCTATTCTGCCCTTCACTATAATGTACCTTCCTTCCTTGTCCCTGATTTCCTTATCATAATCAAATTGGATTTTGTTTGATATTAACGTTGCAACTCCCCTTCTGTGACCTTCTTTATAGGAGCTGTAATATGAGTGTCTATAACCATATCTCTTTCATTTCTCATGTTCCAAATATGTTAAATGAGTCTCTTGGAGGAATATAATTTGCACATTTTCCTTTTTCAACTTTGTCATAACCTTTTCTCTCTTCTTTGGTATGTTAAGACCATTCACATTTAGCGACAGTATCTTAGTGTTAACCATGTATGTGTAGTGGTAGGTTATTCTTCTGATATGCTCCCTAAAAGCTCTGGGCTAAACAGTCGTTAACAAAACACACATAAACATAAAACAAAAAAGGCTTCCAACCCTGGGGTTCTAACATCCCCAATTCTCTGTTGGTGGGGGCAGGGGAAATCCTCTTGTAAGAGAGCCCCTCTCTAGACTATACCCAACTCGTGGGGTTACGTGCTGTCTAGGCATGTCCAACATTAACACTGGCCTACCTCTCTCCGTTGGTATCCAATACAATAAAAAAAAGCCTGTATATTTCTTCAATGCTCAATGAAAGTTATTCAAGCAAAACAGTCCTACGCTTTCCATTTTTGATGCATTTCTCTCGCTCGGCACGCTGAGTCTTGTCTTCCTTCCTTTCCCATGACTCGTTGCCAGACCGGTTGCGCCCTCTTCTCCTCCACAGGTGTGGCGGCTCAGCCTGGTACCTCCATCTCGAGTCCCCTCTCCTCCATGTCCCTGGCGGTGTCTATGGCGTCATCATAGGTCTTCACTCCGGCTTCCCAATAAATGCGTATTTTAGCGAGTTGTGTCTAGAAACGTATTCCTTTGTCCTTCAATACCTTCTTGATGACCAGATATGACTTTCTTTTCTGAACCACTGCGGTTGCATAGTCGTGGTCAAAGAATATGCGTCTGCCCCTATCTAAGGATAGAGTGTGTCGTTTTTCTCATACTGATATTCTGAACAATCTGTGCTGTTGTATTTGCTGTAAAGTGTCTCTACTGTAGGCTATTTTTATTATATGTACAGCACTTTGGCTCGACCAAAAATGGACAAATATGCTTTATGCAAATGTTTATTATCATTTGAACAATGTTAAATATTCTCATGAATATTAAACACAACAACCTCTGAACATTACAAATATTCGCCTCAATTCAACCTGGAACCTCTCTCATGCAATAATACAATACAAAGTGTGTGTGTGTGTGTGTATGTGTGTTCGTTGGAGCTATGTGCAACTTAAGGCATATGCTCGAACGGGAGCTGCCTGGACGCTGCAATCATGTTACACGCACTATCCGTGCTGAGTGTGCTGACTTTTCGTACAATGTCCCACTGTCTGGCTACCTGCATAAAGTCAAGTGCTCGGCGCAGTACACACACCCTCCCGGTCCTCCCGATGGCCAGTCGGTGCCTGCCGGTGAGCGTGGAAGTGTGGTCTGCTGCAAGCGGGCAGCAGGAGCGGGGCTGTCAGCATCAGCTTGTAGATGGTATTTTAAACTTGATGCGCTCTGAAACTACGGGGCGGCCGAGGAAAAAAAATACACATGCGTTAATCGCGTTAAAATAATTAGTGGCGTTAATTTTTATATGCGTTAACGCGTTATTAACGCGTTATTAACGCGTTATTAACGCGTTAACTTGACAGCCCTACTTATTTTGTGTCGAATTGCAGGAAATGTACCACTATTGACCTGGGGTAGCGGTCGGAGGCGGCTTTTGAGCGAGGGCTCTGTGTGCTCTTTGAATGTTGAAATGAATAACTTTACCCTCCTGTAGCTCCAGCTCAGTGCTCAGGAGTTGCTCCACGTATTTGGTAACCGACTCCCCTTCTGCTTCCTCTGGCACCCCGAATATTTGGATATTATTCCTCCTTGATCTTCCTTCAAGGTCTACCATTTTTTCCTGTATCTGGTGCGTCTGATTCGACATTTCAATCATTATTTATTTCGCCTCCGACTGCCACTCCTCTAGCTCTGCTATGCGCGCCTGGGCCTCGGTCATGTATGTTTTCTGCGTCTGTAGTCTCTGTAAACTTTCGCTCTATTTCCTCCCGAAGATTAGCGATTTCTTCCTTCATTTCCCTTTTTAGTTCGTCTTTAAAATGTGTTAGGTGTTGTCGCAGCTCCTGTTTGAGTTCTTTTATTTCTTTGGAGATAGTTGCCAGCCCGGCTCGCAGTGTCTCGGAATGGCCCGTCTCCGTCATTTTAGCTTCTTTGTCCTCGTGTCCGTTGTTTTCTTGCTTCGAGTTTTCTGTCACTCCTGGTTGATCTTTCGCTGTTTCTTGTTTTCTGTTATTTCTTCGGCCACTTCGTCTGATCCCTCTCCTCATTTCCTGGTTTTAGGTATCGAGTTGAGCATTTATTTTGTCTAACTTGCGAGAGGTAGAAGATAGTGTTGCTACTCACGTCGCCATCTTCCAGAAGTCTCAAGTATGCTTGTTTTTAATACACATATGCTGCTTCATACTGTATATATACATAATGCTTTTATTATGTGAATGTGGACCCAATTCTGGATTTAGATAATATGACTACATTTATTAATAGCACTTGCCAATGTGGATGCAAATAAGTAATATTTGTACATTATTCACCCTGCAGCAAATCTCAGTGGGAGACTGAGAGTGAGTGTTGGCCCGCCCACATGGATGCCAACAGTTGGGCATTTATGCAGTGATTTCCCTGCCTAATCATCAACAGTAAAGCTACCGTACAACCATGGGGTTGTTCATTTTAAATACTTCCCAATACTAAACACATGTCCTGATATTGATCATTTGCGCCAACTAATCTATACATTCACCTGTTTGCGTGTATAATTGATCTTTGGTATCCTGTAGCATCTAGACTTGTTCTCTAATTCAATTGCGTGCTCCCATTGATTGTTTTTGTATCTTAGGGTTGGATCAGCCTTGACAAATGCCGTTCACCAAGCTGATAGGCTTTCCAACTTATTAAGATAAGGTATGAATGAGTTTTTCATATTATAACTTCAGGGTAAATTGTAATAAATAAAGAAAATCAGAAGGAAAATTCTATATCAGTAATACTTGCAATATAGATGCAGTTACAAAGGTATTATTATTGGAGTTGCTTACACAGACGGACAGACAGACGGACGGACGGACGGACAAACAGAGGGACAGACTATGTTCTGTTCAACGTGCATGCTGGCTCACACCACAGGCCCAATTATTTATTGAAAGATTGTGTCCACTGTGCAGATCAGGCTCAATGACCTTGAACTGGACAAAAAGGGTCATTTTCTTGGGAGATGCATATTTCGTCCCGCATATCTCTGTGTTGGAATTTCCCTGGCTTTATGCGACATTGCTTTCACTA